>JAODOF010000013.1:9389176-9400831 GCA_027576175.1 Sciades proops | reverse complement strand
AAATATGGCGAACATTTTTCGGCGCGCGCTTTGCGCATCACGGACCTCGGTGATTTTAAAATGCTGCTCCGGCCCTGATCATCTCTGCCCCTTTTCCCCTGAGCAGCAGGGTTTGAAACTCCAGCTATGTGCCGCCACATAGTGCGCTTGTCAGTCGTCAGCAACTTTGTCGCTTCGTTCATTAACCACAGGTTACCGCATCAATGATTTTATCTGAGATGTTAACGAACGTTCTCAACAATTCTAACATGTTGTCAGAATGTTCATGCAGGTGCTCATGGGAGTTGTAGGCGCGTAATATTACACTGCAATGCATTTATTATATCAGATGCCTTCAGAGAAAACTACAATTAAAAGTCCTGGCTGAGGGCTACAAAACAGAGATCGACGCTGCCAAACACGCCATGCATGGTGTAGGAAGGACTTTAACTTTTTTGAGTCACGTTTACCAATTTATTTTTGCAACAAGGCAAAAAACAAGTACAAAACAAAATGTCTATCTGGTCTCCCTAATGGTATTGTTAATCAATTTTTTAATTATTTTATTATTTTTATGATTCAAATTATTGTATTTTTAAATTATTTTATGAAGATATACCAGTCGATGTGTGTTTGCTTTGCGGCACTTTTAAATAAATTTTGCAAGACAAAGGATTCTGAACGAACTTGCAGCTGTACATCAAAGAGCGTCTACGATCTTAGCAGCATCGTTGGTAGGGTGGCAAGAGCGAATTTTGATGCTCTCACTACATTTGACTTCTCTGGGCCAACATTAAAAGGTTTGTTTGACAGCGCTCATTGGATTGACCAACACACAGTACAATGGAAAAGTCCAAGGAGCTCAGTGCAGATTTGAGAAAGAGAATCATCGAGGATCGGAATGTCTCTTGGGGCCATTTATTATAAACTGCAGATTGCAAGATCATCAGTTCAACAATTGTACATAAGTTATTTGGAGATGTAACCACTTTGGCGAGCCACTTTGTTGGGAGAAACCCAAATTGTCACCTTCAGCTAACTGGAAATTGGTTTGGATGGTCAGGAACAACCCAAGAAGCACCAAGGCCATGAAACTGCCTGTCATGAAATGGAAGTTGCTGGAACGGAGCACTGTCTTCAGTCAAGTGAGATTTACATCACCATGGCCTGAGAGGCTGCCATCCATGACGGAAGCCCCTGCTCCAAAATCGACACCTTCAAGCTTGACTAAAGTTTGCAGCCAATAACACTGACAAAGAAAAAGCCTTCTGGAGGAAAGTTCTATGGTCAGATGAGACAAAGATTGAGTTGTTTGACCACAATGGCCAGAGGTACAGAGGAACACTGTAGCTGTTAAGCACTGTGAAGCATGGCGGTGGTAGCATCATGCTCTGGGGTTGTTTTGCTGCCACTGGAAATGGTGTATTGCACATGGTGGATGGAATAATGAAGAACCTCAGACTGCTTCAGCACAACCTCAAACTGGTTGAAAATTGGACCCAATTGAGTGTTGCAACAGGACAGTGACCCAAAACATACATCAAGGCTGGTTGTGGAATGGATAAAGCAGGGTAACATTAAGCTTAAAACATGTCCTGACATCAACCCGATTGAAAATATGTGGACTGTTTTTAAAAGTTGGGTCCATGCCAGGAAATACACAAATTTAATTGAGCTCTACCAATTCTGCCAAGAAGAGCCAAATATCTAACCAGAATTCTGCCAGAAGCTGATGAAGAAGAAGCCTTTCTTTATCACATGCACACTCAAGCACAGTAAAATTCCTCCTCTGCATTTAACCCATCTGAAGCAGTAAACACACGCATGTACACACACACAAGTGAGCAATGAACACACACACTCATACCCAGAGCAGTGGCCAGCTATGCTACATCGCCCGAGGAGCAGTTAGGGGTGAGGTGCCTTGCTCATTACGTGCCACCCCATGTTAACCTAACCGCATGTCTTTGGAATGTGGGGGAAAACGGAGCATCCGGAGGAAACTCACGCAGACAACATGCAAACTCCATACAGGCTACTGGGCTCGAACCCAGAACCTTCTTGCTGTGAGGCGACAGTGCTAACCACTGTATCATCGTGCCACCCTTTGATGGCTACCGAAGACACTTGATCAGCATCATAGTCAAAGTGAAACTTGCTAGAAGACATTTAACCAAATATTAGTTGTGCTGTAGATACGTTTTTGAGCTGTATGTATACTTTTGACCCTGTGTCGATTTCAGAAAACCCAAACTAAATTAAAACTTATCCTAACTTAAAATATTATCACATGGTGAACTATAGTACAAGAATCACACGCAGCTGTCTTCGAAATGATCTGTAAGATTTCAGCTGACTGTCCAAGACTGCTGCCGATTAAATACATACATTAATAATAATAATAATAATAATAATAATTCTTACATATTCAAAAGCAAAAAAGATCCCAGGTTCTTAACCTCAGTAGCCGCTGTCTCTAGAAACAGCCTTTACTTTGTAGAGTAAACGTCTCTTGTTTGAGTCGATGTAGGACAGATGTGCTGAATAAGTACATGCAACTCACAGCATTGTTTATTTTCAATGTTTTTATTTCGTTTCATGTGACATATTGTAAATAGTGAACCATTTCCAGAGTTTTTTCTGGCTGAATTGCAAATGGCATTCTATCCCTACAAGGCCATTACATTATTTATACCTCATGCAGTGAGCACATACTGTATAGTGAATTTGGGATTCTGCCTTAACGTGTGTTGGAGGCTGATGAGGTTTTTATGTGGATCTCAGGTCACCTAAGAAATGAAACAAAACATAAAAAATGTACAGTAATAGCAAAGTAAACAAGAAAACAATGATTTCACAATGATGTTGACTGTTTGTTGTTGTTGCTTAACAATATAAGAATAGTGTTTATGTTGATGTATAGTATAGTATAAATTAAGTCATTATTAGTAATTGATTATGAATTAATTTGAATGCAATTTTTAAAGGACAACCCTACGATGTGAAATCAAATGCAGGGCAAGATTATGTACGTTCTGAATTGTAGTATCGTGTCTAATCGATTATAGGAGCGTGCCTGTATTTGTGTTTGTGTGTTTGTAGCGGGAGCGCTGTGTCATGGATGGTGTATAGCAGATCGTCTTTATCCCACGATGTGTGTGATTAGCTCATCTGTGCTGAGGATTTATGGTCGTGTCTCTGTAGAAGACATGTTAAGACGGGACCGAAGAAGAAGTTTGCTCGCTGAACATTGCAAGAGCAATAAGGATTTTTAGGGGCATTATGACTGGGTTAATAAAACACAGCTGCCCCTAAAAGTCCCTCATTTTTCTTGCTGCCTCTCTCATTCTCTCTTTCTGCTCTCTCTTTCTCTCTCTTGCTGTGGCCGTAACGCCGCTGTCAGCCGTCCAACAGGAGAAACTTTAGAAAGAGTGTGCAGAGAATTTTCCTCTCTCTCGTGCGCTCTCTCTCTCTCTTACACACACACAGCCTCCAATCACACACATGTGCCAGAGGCTTTATAAGTTGCTCTTATAAAGTGGGGGTTGCTTTGGGATTTCAGCGCTGAGCTGGGAGAGGTTATTGAGTTCAACACGTTCTTTTTTTCAGCAAAACTTTTTTTGTGTGTGTATTTGGACTGCGCTCACCATCCTGCATGATAAAAATAGGCAACAGTTGGATTTCAGTGCAACAAGATGAAAGATGAGGTCTAACAACATAAAGAAACAAACAAAACGCCAGCGGCAGTGGCAGCGCTGCGTTCGGACACGGAAGGCTCTGAGTTCAAATCTCATCACTGCCAGAAAGCCACTGTTGGACCCATTAGCGAGACCCTTTAAACCTTTATTATTGTTGTTATTACTGCTAAACTCTGTACTTGTCTGTCCTGGAACGAATATCAACAGATTAAATAAATAAATAAATGTCAACAGATTTATCCACCGTTTCTTACGTCTTATTATACTGTGACATACTTCCTTTCTTTTTCTTTTCGCCAAAGCTCTATTTTGACCTAGATGTGCACTTCCTAAAGGAAATGCTGTGAGTTGCAAAGGAATTTAAAAGGATGGAGGAATGAAAGAAAGATTTAAGTTTTTTTTTTTTTTATTTCAAAGTGCTTACCAGTTTGAAAGTGTTAAAAAGGCTGGAAAAGAAAGATGCAGAGAAAAGAGAGAGAAAAAACAGAACCAGAAAAAAACAGAAGGAAAAAAATGAAAGAAAAAAGGAATTCAAGAGTGAGAAATTTGCAGAAAGTTACAAAGTAAGGTGAATGGAGAAATCAGAGAGAAGGATGACAGACGAGGGTGTGTTTAATTTCTCCATTTGTCTTTCTGAGTGGACGTCGGCTTGTGATGTCATTTCGTCCAGCTTGTGATGTCATTATGTCGGTTGGAATTCAAGTTGTTTTTAACCTACGGTGTTTTTTAAAATCAAATAAAAAAAAACATGAAGTTTATTAAAACTGAAAGTTCACTCATTTGGCTGACCCAACGCTGTAGAAAGCCAAAAGATTCCAATTAGTAGCCTGTAGTTTTGACCTCTAAAGTTTGTACGTTTTTTTTTTTTTTCAGCAGTCTTTTAATATTATTATTTGTTACACTGTACGAAATTATCCCACTGAAATCATGGCCGAATTCGATACCAGATACAATGCTACACAATGACGATCCTGTAATCATTAAATATTTTTCATGTTCGTGATATTTTAATAAAAAATTTCCGATACTGCCATAACTGTATCATCAGCTAGCTTCAGTTGCAACGGCACAAAATAATTACGACGAAATGTATAATTTACGTTATGCAGAAAACTGCATCTTTATCAGAACTCCAGTCATACTATCCACTTGACTCGGGAGAGACCTACAAACCCTAAATGAGATGGACAAATTGGCAGTTTAAATCACTTGGAGTAAATAATTTGTGGTCTTTGACTCCGACAACACACAAAAAAGAAAGGTTTAGGTTGCTACTCTGCATGAGTGTTTCCCCAAAACAATCTGAGCCAAGGCTTGACAACACCAACCATATTTATGACTGTTTCTACAGTAATGTAAGAAACCCAGAAAGCGGACTGAGTCACTAAAGGCTTCCTGGTTCCTGCATACAGTACGTGCACTACATAACATAATAACAAAACATAACAACCAAATGGCTGACAGTGAAATAATTTAGTCATCTAAGCTAAAACAAAAGCTGCATTAGTAATAGTGATGTGCCTAGTTTTTTTTTCCCCTAATTCTAATATTCAAGTACCCATAAGAGCAGTTGAAATAATGGATATTTTATTCACCAAAATTTAAAACGCCTTATTAATGTGGAATGATGAAGTATCCATTTTCTACTGCAATTCAACTTTCTTTCTGTCCGTAGCAGTGCAGATGTTTGTGTTTGACAGATGTAATAATCCACAGCCGTCGATTATAATTCGCAACTTTGTGATGAGTGTAGGAGTGAAAATCCGGACATGGCAATGCACGTTTAGAATAATCTGCCTGAGTCATTACTGATATTTGCATGTTATACAGTATTTTCTAAACCAGTGAACACAAATGCATAAATAAGTGCTTCATACTGTGTAAAAGGAAAAGCGGATCAGTTGCAATGTGCCGGGTATTCACTGTGAACTTCAAATGAGCTTTCAAAAGGTGCCTGATTTGTGTTTATAATGGAGTTGGACTGACCGTTGGTGGAAATGTATTACTTCTCTGTATTACATCAAAATATTGCCACGAGAGACAGTTCTTTCGAATATTATCTCAGCTTCACTGGTACTTAGAGTAACTGGAATCTTCATGAAAATACTAGTCCCTCAAATGGATAATGGAACGTTGGAAGTCGGAAGTCAGAGCTGGGAATGACGTCACACCCGAGTTGACTGCGTTCCAGTACAACAAGTCAGAAAACCAATACCATTGATAAGCAACACCAGTTCTAGTCATTGTTAGCAGTATCAGTTAATAGATAACAAGGTATTACATGGTACTTTATGCATATAAACACTGTCACATGCAACATGTCCACAGAGAGAAGTTGGACAGTACCGTGTGTCTGACTCATTTACTGGAACCAAAATAAGGCAAAAGTGCTAATAAACAGTTTTACAGCTTTCACTACTTTTGAAGCAGCCACGTTGGATTTTGAAGTCCAGTGAAGTTTTGTGAGGTTCCTCTGACTTTCCAAGTAGGAAATCCAACTTCAGTTGGGGTTCCAGCTAACATTTCTAAGTGGGAACTCGGAAATCCTGACTTCCCAGTACAAATGGAACGCACCATGAGATTATGGTGTCATGCTTCCACGGTTAGTCACTATGTATGATCGAATAGTGATCTCACCACTGACTTTTTTCAAAATACCAATTAAAAGTAAACGGCCTTTCGATTTCATAAAATTGGTGAAATTTAGTTCTCTCTGAAATTTGGTCATTGTGATACATGTTTATTTCTGTAATATCTAAAAAAAAAAAAAACACCCAGGCAATTCTGTGGCTGGGAAGTTATTTAATTTGAGGGGATTCCCGAGCAAATAATGCGCATGGAATCGCTCGCGTCACGCAGTCAAGCAGACAGAGGAAGTCCGTGTGCGCATGCGCAGGTTTACCTTGACCGTGCACTGACAGTTACATCATCTTGTCATTAAACGAACAGCTGATCACACCGAGGTGCTCGCTGACCACCGATATTTATTAGTTTGGTCCTGCGTTTCCTTTCCTTCACAACATAATGTCTTTTCTTCTTGCGTTCCGTTACTGTCGTCGGTCTTTCACATTTTATTTGCACACTCGCGTCCTCCATTTTCCTCTCCTGTTTCAAATTTGTATCCCACAGTGCCTTGCGCAAACGGGGGAAGCCCACCACGTGATGCATGACGTAGTCTTTTGTTTTGCATCATGGTGAAACAAGCGGAGAATTTAGGGCCATGTGGCCCTAAATTCATTAATTGTTCGATTAAAAAAAAGAAAGAAAAACGAATAAAATTGGAAGTCTGTGATTCGAATTCAGTAGCTTTTGGTCCACTGAACTAAAATAATTGGGTGTCGGGGAAAATTCTTTTTATGACCGAAACTTTAAAAATTTGAAAGGCAGTACAGCTTTAAAATTCATTTCCATGATTTATTTATTTATTTTTACATGAACGAGTTCCTTCCTCGAGTGGTTCTCACCACTTTTGTGTCTGGCTACGAGTCCCAAAAAATTTCTCAACCCTCTCCCTCTGGACTGCCCTTATATCAGACTACAGCAACCTCTGAAAAGCCTTTGGCTGTCGAATCTACTACTGTTGTAAATGTTACGCCTTTCCTAGCACGTTCTTCCCTTTATCATACACAACAGCTATTAAATGTCCAGAAGAACATGGTATTGCTGAATAAAACTAACAAAACAGCTACCTATTTTTGGCTAAGCAGTTCTGTACACTGCTGTGCTAGTTAGATTTTTTTTTCTTTGTGTGCTGCCTTTCTTTCAGCCTCTCTCTCTCTCTCTCTCTCTTAGCTATAAATGACGACATGATAAATACTGACAATTTGATGAAAAAATCCTTATCAAAAATATCTATCTAGAAGATAAAAAAAGAAAAACATTTCCAGGATCTGATCATTTCTTCCTTTTGGTTCTATGAATAATTTTCGTGTACAAAAATATCTCATATATTTTCCTTTCATTTTTACCACAAGTTTATCAAGCTTGCTTTTTTTTCCAAATCTTTCATTAATACTGTACAGTGAAAACCATAATATTTTTAGACTATGTTATCATAGGATGATATTTTTAATATCCAGTGTCATAACAGCTCTAAGCGGGGTATTTGAACGCCTATGGACATTAGTGATTAGTAAT
Organism: Sciades proops; assembly: GCA_027576175.1. Taxonomy (NCBI): domain Eukaryota; kingdom Metazoa; phylum Chordata; class Actinopteri; order Siluriformes; family Ariidae; genus Sciades; species Sciades proops. The sequence goes on along the minus strand of JAODOF010000013.1, from coordinate 9,393,017 downwards.
CTGGCCTTTAAACCGATTATATTTTATTAGCTGCTCTGTTTCACGACTGTAGCTAAACCACAATAAATTGTATTATCAACCTGATGATGATGATAATAATAATAATAATAATAATATAGCCATATCTCCTCTGTATGATCTGTATCTCCATAATACTGATCCAAGATGCGACAGTTATACTGTTTGGATCCAGATTTTGGCATGATGATGATACTAGATGAATCAGGAGATCTTTCATGACATGATTGAAAATCAAGCCAGGATGGTCAGAGAGCTCGTGATCGTGAGGCTCTGTATCTGTACGTGAGTCAGTGGAAGAATCTGATAAACTTGAGGTGTTTTTTTTTTTTAAACTATTATTGTGATACAGAATTACTGCATTACGCATCATCCCATTGATTTTATAACCACTGGCTCTTTTGTTCATACAGTCTCTGACTGTATACATTAACTGCTCTCATTAAAGCAACAAGGTGTGTGTGTGTGGGGGGGGGAGAGTACAGTATTGTACTCACACACAGTAATTATAAAAACAGCCCATGTATAATTTACAAGTACAAGGGCTGTACCGGTACATACATGACTCGAACTGAAGCAGAATAGCTGACACTGCCGTGCCTCTTCACTCACACACTCATGTTTAGTGTGTGTTAAATGCCGACGAAACACTTTTGGCAATCACAGCTGAGCCCTGTTCAGCGTCACACTCCTCTAAACTCGACATGTTTTTTGGTTTTGCACTGAGAATTTTTGTTTGTTGATTTGTTTGTTGTTTGCTCAGAAACACACTGTAACTCGGTACACTCACGTAGAGCCGAGCATGCGCCAACGATCTGTCAGACAGGAAGCTGTAACATTTAACATCGTCCTGAACACTGGAACATATCGCCTTTGTATTTATAGTTCCAAGTTGTGCATTACTCCAAACACGTGGCTTTACTGTTTTATTTTGACACTGTCTTGCCAGACTCGTCATATTTATTTCCTAATTGCTCCAATTACTGTGTTTATACTCGTATTTTATTTCTTTCGAATTACATTTCAGATGAACGTTTTTATCATTTTCACTGATCAAGCACTTGTTCGTACTGAATTCAGGACTGAGTCAATGTTCGCTGTCAGTTTAGTTTATACTCAGTCGTTTATATTTGTCTCCACTATATATGCTGTATCTCAGAGGACCAATTGAGGTTTCAGATTTTTTAAAAAAAATCTAAATATGGGAATTGAACCATCATTATTTTTGCTCAATACTGAATGTTTCAACCTTTTGACAAATAAAATAGTTTCCCTACACGTGATCATTGGACGTAAATCGAGAGGATTTTGTTTTCACATTCTCAAAGCGATAAATAGATCTTTTATATCAAAGTAAATTACAGAATTTTAGACTGGCACAGAAATGCAGCACGTGATATTCATAATGTGCAACATGGATACCTCAAAAAATACTGTCATGTTCGAAGGCTGCATCAAGAGTCCTTCTTGGAAAACGCAACCAATTCAAACTAAGACATGAAGTTTGATATATATAGATAAAAGTTGAAACAATTATCATGATGCGAAAATTCAGCACATGCCTCCAAACAGACAAACAGGACTGAATTCTGATTTCGTCTTATGTTAATGATTTTCTTATTTAAGGACCTGAAGTACAAAGATTCTTGATTACATTCTCAGGAGGTAAAAGACAACAGGTTTCATGAGAGAAAATGCTTCGTTGACGGACGGTAAAGATTTTTCAGCAAACACACAGATGATCACATGAGCCAGAAACTGGGACTTTGTAGGCCAGTTGAGGGAGCGTGGTTAAGCACTCACCTTGCCTACAAAGACCCAACCTCTAACACACCTCACCGTCGACACACACACATTTTAATATGACTCAGTTATGATTCTTTCTACAAATATAGAAAATTCTCACATCTAGTATTCGGAATACTTTTGTCACATGATAATTAGATAAGCAATAAGGCATATATAAAGTTATCAAACCTTCCAAAAACTGTTTTTTTTTTTTTTAATTCAAATAGGTCAATTATATTAAATTCACTATTTTTCCTGAGACATCTTCAGAAACACGACTGCTTTTTGAAGATTTTTTTTTCTTTCTGAAAAAAAAAAAAAAAGGCAATCAAACTTTATCTGGAAATGTCCAAACTACTTTTGGACGATGACTGAACTCCTGAAAGTACATAAACAGGCATGTAAAAGACAATTTATATGTATAATACTTGGTAATTTGACGATTTGTATGAGTACAAATTTATACATAGATTGAGTTTTTCATTTCTTTTCATTTTTCTTGCTTTGAATACGAACGGATCACAGCTTACACTTTAAAATTTGTGATCAAAAACCACAGGCAATAGATATGCAATATTGACACTATTTGCACATACTTTATGACCTGTTTGCTTTCTGAAACATTGAGAAAGGATCCAAGAACAACACTGCATGAAAGTTCTGCTGTTAATCATTTCATGACACATACTCATGTTTGCTGAGTATGTCCGCATGATGACGTGCAGATAATTTTAAGAATCTTGATATGAATGATTTTTTTTCTTCTTTTCTTTCTTTTTCCTTTATGGCTTGTCTGGTTGTATGACCACAGGGGCCACTGTGTGCTGTGCAATCACAGTGAATTATATATATATATATATATATATATATACCAGTCAAAAGTTTGGAAACACCTTCAAATTCAATGTTTTTTTCTTTGTTTTATTTAACTAAAAGACACTTCGTATCTTAAAGTAACTGACTGTTATTTCTCTTTACTTAGTTGAGTGGTTCTTGACATAATATGGATTACTACAGTTGTCGAACAGGGCTATTTACTGTATTTTTATTATTTACTCTTGACTGGTTGGTGTCAAATGCATTAAGAAGGCAAGAAATTCCATTTTTGACAAGACACACCTGTTAGCCAATAGTGTGCAAAGCTGTTATCAAGGTAAATAGTAATGACTTGGAAGAATCTAAAAGATGAAACGCTGTTTTTCTAACACTTTTTTTGTGTTTACCATATAATTCCATATGTTCCGTATGTTATTTCATAGTTTCGATGAGTTCAGTATTCTACAATGTAGGGAAAAAAATAAAAACTTTTGTTTTGGTTTTGTTTCCCTGAGCGCTTGCTCTCCACTTGCGTGTCGCGAAGCCGGGTCCAAGCATGTGACCTCCAGCTGCAAAGACCTCATTGGATTCTGGGAAGGGTCGAGAGCCGGCCCCTTTACATCACATCTGAAAAACGAGCTCTGAAATGTTGAATGCTGGATTAATGTGACGGGTATTAAACCAATTTGGTTCCACTTTATTCATAGTCCATCTGTTCATATCATGCCCTTTGCCTCCGCTTTGTGTCCCACCTTAGAACTGTCATGAATAAGCTGCTCTTCTGCCACGTACTCACAGTGTAAGCTGTTTACAGCAAGCTTGGAAAATCCCATGTCTGGATTAGAGCATTCCGTGTTGGATTAAGTGTAATGGTTTTATTGTTGTTGTTTTTTTTTTGTCTGATTTTAGAACTTAATCTGAAATCTGCTCATCCTTTGTCTTTTAAACCAGCCTGCAGCCTGTTTTCTGAGCCGCATTTCGTTCCTCAGTGAATCATTATTCAAGCCTAAATATCAGCAACAAGTTGTGTATTAATACAATGAATGAAGAACTGTAAAACTGGATAAACTCTTGTTTTTGTTTTGCTTATAAATAAAATGCCACGATTTCAGTTTATTTGGTTGTGATATTAAAAAAAACGTGGCGGCACGGTGGTGTAGTGGTTAGCGCTGTCGCCTCACAGCAAGAAGGTCCGGGTTCGAGCCCAGCAGCCGGCGAG
>JAODOF010000013.1:9285726-9296615 GCA_027576175.1 Sciades proops | reverse complement strand
CCCCCCCCCCCCCCCCCCCCCCCCCCCCCCCCCCCCCCCCCCCCCCCCCCCCCCCCCCCCCCCAAAATTTAGGAAGGCACTGATCCTCTTTTTTTTTTTTAATTGTAATGGAAGGGGGAGTTTGATGCATTTCTGCACAATTTAAAATTGACTTGCAATCGTGAAGCACAAATACAGGACAAGCCTGAACTCTTATTTCTGCTCTCTTTTATGGTTGCATTTCAACATGCTCCTGTGCATGATGAGGAGCTGCGTTTTGATTTTAACTCTGGTCGGATTTTTCAACAGTCCAAGTCAAAATACTGGTGCAGTCAGGAGGGCTGTAGGTAAACATCATATCGCTATAACGTTCACAGTAAGAGAACAAACAGTGGATCAGATCGGTGCATCCCTAGTGAGAAGTGCAGGTTCTTTCTTTCCCAATCCCCCCCCCCACCCCCAAATTTTATATTTTCACAAGCAGCATTTTTCTTTCCTGCTGATTGAATCATTAATTTGAATTATTTTCTGTGTCTCTTTTTGCTGTTTTACTTTGCTTTAACCAAAATGCAGTAGCGCTCACGTGCCGCTAATCAGGTATACGATGCCGAACGATATTCCGAATGTGAACAATCAAAATACTGTCTAGTTGTCTCATCCTTATTTTGGATACATTTCAAGACCACGGCCGAATGGTTGGAGAAGCAGCTGTGGGAGCAAAAGGTTGCCGGTTTGATTCCCTGGACCAGCAGGAATGGTTGAAGTGTCCTTGAGCAAGGCACCTAACCCTTAACTGTTCACCAGGCTGCTCTGGGTATGTTGTACGTCGCTCTGGAAAAGAGCGTCTGCTAAATGTCTTCGGCAGAGAAGACTGTACTATACTGGAGTTTAATAATAAAGAGAACTGATGTTCGAGATGCAGTTAAATTTTTTTTTAAGGAATATATTGATTGTTTCGTAAACTGTGATGCATTTGAAAATAATTTTATATGATCTAAAAATGGTCCACAAAGGCAGAATTTTCAAAATATGTATCCAAGCCACACAACTGTCTCTGCCCATTGTTTTAATTACGGTTTTTTAAAATTGTCATGCCATGTTCAAAAACTCGAATATGTCAAGTCAAACTCGCAAGCATCCATGGTAACACTATGGCACGTGGTAAATATTCTAATGTAGCACTGATTATCGGCACATAGCTAGACTGCGTAATGGGGAAAAGATGCAAAAAAAAGGATTATATTTCATGAGAAGGATGGAGTTGAGTTCACATACCAAAGGGAGCGACGCTACTACAGTGCTTTGAAACTCTTTTTCTTTGAGCATCCATTTTGGAGGTTTTGCTTTATTTCCTCTGGAGCTGTGTGAGATTTCTTATTAAATTCTGCAGAAATGTGACTTTAGCAGCTAAAAAGCCTTTCTTCAGCGCCTCAAATGGATACCAGCATCGTTTGCACAAGATACGGCTGGCCATGGTGGGGGGGAATCTATAAACTGATGAGCCAGCTTGTTGGTGCTTTTGCTCAAAAAGAGTTGTTTCTTATTTAAAATAAATAAATAAATAAAAGATTTTTCATTGACGATGAATCATGTTGCTTGTTGTTCATTTTGACTAGCAATGATCATAAACTTGAAGGCTTTGGACTACTCACATCTAGCATTAGAGGATTAAGTGGAACGCAGAACACAAAATTATAACTTATATTTTGACAGCTTTTGGCTACTGTTCTCTAAATTGCTGAGAAACCCCCACTTGTGTTGAATAAATGTTCGTAAACTAACAGTTAACGAGCTGGTTAATGGCATTTCCAGTTGAGCATCATCATGAACTCGTAAAGTGAAAGGAAATAATTCACATTTCAGACTTTTTAAAATAATTTAATATACTTCTGGTACATGGACTGATCAACCATTGCATTAAAAACCTGTCTAAATTTGTGTAGGTCCCCCTTGTGCCGCCAAAACGGTTCTGACCCGTCCAGGCATGAACTCCACAAGCCTGCTGAAGGGTTGCTGTGGTATCTGGCACGAAAACATTGGTAGCAGATCTTTTAATTCCTCTAAGTTGTGAAGTGAGGCTTCCATGGATCAGACTTGTTTGTCCAGCACATCTTAGAGATGCTCAATTGGATTGCGATCTGGGGAATTTGGAGGCCAGATCTGTCATGTGCTTCAAACCATCCAGCCATTCATTATCCGTAACCGCTTATCCTGTGCGGGGTTGTGGGCAAGCTGGAGCCTATCCCAGCTGACTATGGGCGAGAGGCGGGGTACACCCTGGACAAGTGGCCAAATCATCACAGGGCTGACACTTGGAGACAAACAACCTTTCACAGTCACACCTCTGGTCAATTTAGAGCCACTACTTGACTTACTGTGGGGGGAAAACCTGAGCACCCGGAGGAAACCCACACAGACACGGGGAGAACATGCAAACTCCACACAGAAGCCCCCTGTCGGCCACTGGGCTCGAACCCAGAACCTTCTTGCTGTGAGGCGACAGTGCTAACCACTACACCACCGTACTACCCTTCAACCAAACATGGTTCGCCTCAAACCAGGATCAGGTTCCACAGTGACGACGACGTCGACACTGTTTATTGCGCTCTGTGTAACTACTACTCCTGCTGCTTTCAGGTCGCCCTGCAACTCCTTTCCAGTGACTGCTCTCTTATGCTTCTTATTTTATGATAGCTTGTGTAGCTCACCTGTCCAGGGACATATATCTGTGAAGGTTCTCAGTCATCCCAGTCATTGTAAACCATAGGTGCTAAAAAAGGCAACTGGACTTGCTTGAAATCCTTGAAAAGGTTTCAAGCTGTCCAGGTACAGTTGGTTGTAGTTCCATGAGCTTTCCACCTGCATATTATCAAACCAATTGACCTGACAGGGATGTTTCAGGACTTTGTTATGGCACTGTAGCCTCCCCCCTTTATTTATTTATTTTTACTCGGGTGGTTTTTTTAAATAATATTGTCTTTGAGAACTTTAGGAAGTTCCTTCACCATGATTGCTACTTGTTGCAAGAAGTTTTCCCAACCATTGAGGACATGCTTATCATGACACCAGGCGCAAAATGGTTCCTGGTGTTAAGTAGCTGCTCATGACCACAGATTCTGGTGGGGAAAGACAACTTTTAATAAGGACGAAGCCCCACTAAATTAAGTTGAAGGGCGATATGCTACTATCTAGTGAATTTCTAGAGTAACCAAATAAAAGGCAGTAGAGTCTCAGCAGCCATTCAGCGCACAGTCAAGTGGCTTGTTTGATCTGTTTTAGATGTACCTTTGTTCAACTGTGTTCCATCCAGCAGGTGTGTTTCCTGGTGTCAGCGTGCAAGACACACAGAAGAGCCAACATTAACCAGGGTTGCCAGGTTCTACGAAACAGCTTCATCTCAAAAATCATACAAAAGAACTGAAACAAAATTAGCCCCCAAAATTAATGTATTAGCCAAGTAAAACACTTTTTTTTTTTTTTTCTTCTTCTTCTTCTTTCTTAGTGTTTGTGTTGGAAGCAAGGTCACTGTGGCATGTTGGCTTTTCTGATGTACAGATATTATCCACTTTATAATCCACTCCCATAATCCCTCTCCCAATTTTTGGAATAATGTTAGCTTTATTTGCTGAAATTTATTACAGTTCATTCAATTCTGTTAAATTACTTGCTACAAAACAAGATCCTGGCAGTATGTTTAAGACGGAACGGAGCAATAACTTTGGAGTGGTCCTGTATAGACACGGCCTCAAACAATAAGTATTGCTTTTGTCTGCAAAGTGTCCAATCACTATCCCTTGTATGTTCTGTCAGCCTCTTTAGTGTTGGTGGGGACCTGTCTAGGGTCTGTTCCAGAGGGTGGATAACGGTCACTCGTCCCTGCAAAATGTCTGAAACATGGAACTGGCTTGCTAAAGGTGCCACATGATTTGGTCTCGCTGATTTCTGAATCCTGTGCCCTACTCGTTGGGGACGAGCAAGTAAGATGAAAGTTGCCCCGCATCCTTTTCTCCCTACTTTAGTCATGGCCAAATCCCACCCATCAGCCATGCTTCCTCCATGGCACATGAAGATAGCGAACCACATTTTTTTTGCTGGGTGGCACAGTGGTGTCGTGGTTAGCACTGTCGCCTCACAGCAAGAAGGTTCTGGGTTCGAGCTTAGTGGTCAGTGGGGGCCTGTCTGGATGGAGTTTGCATGTTCTCTCTGTATCTGTGTGGATTTCTTCCGGGGGCTCTGGTCCCCCCACCGTGCAGGTTAAGTTAATTGGTGGCTCTACGTTGACCGTGAGTGTGAATGGTTTTGTCTCCATGTGTCAGCCCTGCAACTTGTCTCGGGTGTACTCTGCCTCTCGTCCATAGTCAGCTGGGATAGGCTCCAGCTTGCCCTTGACCCTGCACAGGATAAACAGATGATAGATGGATGGATCTTTTCTGCTGGTCAGGGAGAAGCCCACTTCCACGTACATGAGTTCATACATGTCCATGACTGGCTTGTGTTATAATTGATAGGGGAGAGAGTATGCCGCCGTCCCTGAGAGTATGGCCAATTTTGCTGTCTTGGGCTCTTGGATGGCTGTGGATAGGGGATTGATTTAGGGATAAAATTAGCTAATGTTTAAAGTATTTAATTTTCTGTCAAGCTCCTTTGTGATGCTGTCTGTTATTAAAAGTGCTATACAAATAGACTTGACTGTGGCATCACTGGGACTCAAACCCACGATCTCTGGATGATCTACTTTCTGCTTCACCACTCAGGAGCCCTGGTGCCAGATTTTAACGTGGTGGCTCAAATTTCAGGTTATCAGCTTGGGTAAATCTCCCAGATGCAACGGTATACAGAGCATCCTCACATGCCTGTGATAAGTAATGAGAAGGGTGACCTGTCTTTGGACTGCAAGGATGGGTCTGTCTTCTGTGGTGTCAGCTCCTGAATAATTACTTTTCGCTGAGCCACATCAACACCAGGTAGTTAATTGGTACTAAGAGTAGCTTGGCTTTCTGGGTTTCTTCTTGTGCTAGTCAGTCATTGCTGACTTTGGACTGACAGGAAGCTGATGTCTCGGTGTTCTCATGCCTTTGTTAGTTTTGCTGTCATTGCTAGACCTGTTTGCCCTCTAACCTTTTATAAGCTGCTTTCTTTCGCTGTTGAGCTGCTGCTGCCTGGTATGATAGCAGTACCATATCCTGACATTTCTTCTGCTGTGGCTCTTCTCACCTTCCAGACCTGCCTGATGGATTCTGACACACTACTTCTGCATGGAGCTTCCCACACTCGTGACTCGTGCCGTGGATGGTCCCATACAGATATCTTAAAGATTTCCACTTCCTAAAAACAATTTACATCAAAGACTTGCACTTGCTTCAGTGGCTGTGAAGGTTCTCAGTCATCCAGGTCATTGTAGGTGCTAAAGAAGGCAACTGGACTTGCTTGAAATCCTTGAAGACATTTCACCTCTCATCCGAAAGGCTGACTAGTGGCGAGTTCCAGGTATTTATCCTCTCGTGGACCAAAAGCAAACCTAAGGAGAGTTGTTGAGGTCACACGTCGTTGACCCTCTCGGTCATCCTGTAGGTTGTGAGGGTTACTGGAGGCTGGGTGTGAACAGTGTTGGCAGCTTAGTGGATCGTTTAGGTTGTCAACCTGGAACGACCATCAGTGAACAGATGAGGTGGTCTGACACATTACTCATCAGCCACTTGGAATGCAGTCCTTGGCACACTTCCCAGAAAACTGAATACACATCCACACCAAGACTCGGCTGACTTCAATGACTCCCTAGGCTGCAAACACCGTTCACACCCAGCCTCCAGTGACCCTAACGACCTTCAGGATGACAGTGTATCAACAACCCATATGACCTGAACGGCTCTCCTTAAGGTTGCTTCTGGTCTACTTGAGCATAAATACCTGGAACTCTTCACTCGTCAGAACCGAAGAAGCCGGTCAGAGGAGAAGTGAAACGCAAGGATTTCAAGCAAGTCTCGTTGCCTTCTTTAGCATCTATGACTTGCTTCAGTGATCAACCTCACCAGCATACTGTTGATTTGTACCATCTAAGGCCGAAGTCCAGGCCTCCGATTGACGATATGCTCACAGCGAACATCCTTTCAACACACTCGGTACTGTTTAGTCTGTCTTAACTCTTGTAAAGATCCCACAAGGGTTCCTCTTCAGATTTCTTTCTCAGTCGGAGTTTTTCTATGCCACTTTCTGCTACTGTTAAAACCACTATACAAATCAAATAGATTTGAATTGTTTATTATTTATTGGCAAATATTCTGCTGTGCTCTAACAGGCGTTTTCAGAAGGCACACACACAAATGAGGTACAAAGAAGATATAAAAATTCACTGAACCATCACAGTTTGAGAAGTGGTGCGACGTGTCTGGTTACATGTTCAATAGTATTAGAATATCTAAGTACCTTTTATTTTTATATAACTGAAATGTTTTGTTCTCCCAATACTGACTCACTGAGTAGTGTTGGTGTGTGTGTTCAAATTGGGTTTTATTCTCTTGACTCCTCATTCTATAAAAGACAACTCATGAAATCGCACTGCTTTTCTCAGCTAGCGAGTTAGCAAGCTTGTAATTTTTGTCATTTCATTTTTGGACAGTAGATCGCTGTAGTAAGTGGTGAGGACAATTTGTTGCCCTCTTTCTTTTGCAAAATGTAAGAATTTAAAGTAGCAACAACCATCAATCAAGATGTACAAGTAACTATTTGTCTCATTTAAAAAAAAAAAAAAGTTTGTAATCAAAATTAAGGTTTGTTTAAAATGGTATGTACATATTACGGTGTACAACTTTGCCCTATGTTTTAAGTAGTAAGATACAGATTAACAGTTGAAAGCAACATGACATTCATATTTGCTTTGCATCAGTTTCATTTTAATCCCGATCCCAGAGATTAGCAATCGGGTAGCTGGTTATTTTGCACAAAAGTCTTTTAGCACAAATTCTAAACTCTCTTGGCACAACTCTGGATTATGATCACAATAATCGAAAAAAAAATACTCAACTTGATTGAAGAAGGGGTTTATTATGATTGCTTAGGGATTGGAAGTTCGCATTTCTGCTGCTAAACAAACCTGGAAGTTGGCTGTAGCAGTGTACGGTGTTAGGGTGCGTGCTGTGTTTTAAATAATTTGGAGGGAGGATTGGTGACAAACATACGGGCGAAATCAAACATGCCGGTTTCAAGATGGCGGCGTGGGGAAATCTATAAGCTCGTTTTCGATTGGAATCTCAGCAACTTTAGTAAAGATTAAGTGTTCTTGGATTTTGTGCTAAAGAACTGAGTTGTTCTAAGAGACTTTAGAACTGGTGCTAAATAACGGTAAACCAGCAAACGCATGGCGAGGAAAATCCTTATGACTTCAGAAGCTCATTAGAGAGAAAGAAAAGGAAGCAACCTCTCAGATCTGTATCGGAGTTCGTGTGGTAAACCAGCATGCTGTGCAATTCAAGTCTGCACGTCAACACCCCCCCCCCAGAAAAACCTCAAAAACACACCTGTTAGTAAGAGAACAGTGCAAACATTGACGTACTCTTTCCAGGCACATACCCTAATAGTTGAAAATAATTAATTTAACCTTTAAATCTTATTTGGATAATAAGAATATCAGGTCATTATTCTTTTTATTAGTCGTACTTCTCTTCAGGACGGTTTCTTAATAAACTGTATCTTTGATTCTTGCATTCTTTTCTTCCATAGTTGAACTGGATTTCTTTTAACCTGTGAATGAGTGTTCCTGGTCAAAATTGTCATCGTTGGATAAACATAAGGCGTATACAGACCACTTTCCTTTCGCTGAGCTCACTTGAAAGCGAGCTTCCTGGGTGACGTCGACCTCTGACCTGTGCTTGTTGATTGTATGGGACCTTTGTGTAAACAGTGTCGGTAGCCTCGGGAGTGATATAGTATGTGATGTCACAGCTGACCAGCATGGCAAGGGCAACGAACAAGGTCATGGCACAGAATCTCCCAAGAAGGAGGCTCTGGTCAGCTGAGCCAACAATCGCATCTTGTGATAACTTGAGCAAACTTGCTGTGGTAGGGTCAGCGGGGGATGTAGCTTTTCTATAAAACATTAGCTAAATCTTACAGCTAGAAGATATTAGCATTTACGATAAAGGCAACTACGCTGCACATTTCCTTAGTCATGTGTTAACAGGGCAAGAACTTTTCTTTACAGTCCTGGTGTTGATAAACTACTCAACTTTACAACTCGGTTAAACTTGACGACTCTAGATCACCCAGTAGCCCACTCCAGAAAAGTTTAAAGAAAAGTTAATGTGCTTGGTGTTACAATAAAAAAAAAAAAGTAGGGGTTCAAGATTTAACATGACGGTTAAGTGCTAGACTGTAATATAAAAACAACTCTACTTTGTGACGAAATGTGTGTGAGGAAACACTGTAAACAGCTTTGACAAGATACAAATATAACAAAAGCACATCAGCAAAACAGGAAGTGCAGCATCAGAAAACCAGCACTTTCCACCCCGGCTGTGTGAAGGAACAACCGAAGAAGAGGCAGTCCACGACTTGGTCGAGCAGCCAATCAAAAACCACCTCCCGACTCCCCGAACCAATCGTAACCCGCAGCTTGAAGCTGTTCACGTCGCTTGGGTTGTTGTTCGCGGGAAAAACGTTGACCACCTCCATGTCGAAGGTGATAGCTGAGCCGATGGTGACGGCTGGAAGCTGATTGGTCATTTCTTTCCCGTTAACAAACACAGCACCTGCAAACCAGATGGAATAATAAATAGTCTAGGTTGGAATGCAGTATTTACTAACAGGTAAAATATATTTTCAGCTGCCAGGAAAACTATTAATTCGTGAAAAAACTCAAAATACATACAGAACAGGCTTAATGATGGAACAATCGATTTTTTATTTTTATCTAAAAATATCTCGAACATGATGAAAGAATAATTGTTTCAGCCATCGTTTCAAAAATACACAAGTATAGTATTTGTCTGATTTTACATGAAAATCAAGTAGATACCTTTTTATCAGAGCCAGGTCGAGTACTGCTCTAGATCAACCACCTTCACAGAAAAGTACATAAAGCTAGCTAACACCAGAGGTAACGATCAGCTGAAAAGCTCATGAGAGCTCATTAGAAAGAAAAACAGCGCAGCAAAGGCACTCTTGACCATTCTCACAGGCGCAAATCAACTTGAGCTCATGGGTTCTTCAGTGAGAACTGTCTGCGATAGCTAGTAAGCACTGGTAGCTGAAGTAGCCAAACTGTTTTTGACCCTGCTCCACGGTTTCATTTTCATACCACAATGAAAAGTGGACAAATCACGAGCCCAAGTGCTCAGGACAAGGAGATTATCCATGTCCAGGCTATTATTCATTACCTATTCAGGTTTTCTATACTTGTGTTTGTAGACTCTTTTGTGTCTGTATTAATGCACTGAACGAGCTGGCCACAATCCATTGGCTATCATTTTTCAGCTGAGTAGATTAGGAAGCAAGCAACCAAAAAATGGGACTAGGCAGCACATGGAAGAAGTTTTCCTTGCCTCGTGGACGAGCGAAGATATTTATAAATTTGTTCACCGCTGACGGTGTATATTTTTAACTTTGGCTGTGTGTCAAATCATCATCTTCCTGTTTTCAGTTCGCATTGAAATGTGCTGAGAGTTGATTCCCAAAGAGAGTCTCTGACTCCAGGAAAGCATGAAGAGTCAAGCCCGAGCTTTGGAGTCGATTTCACACACACAAAATGATTCGCCTTGTGCAAACACGGCAAACAAAATGGATTTGGAGCGTTTTAAAGGAGTGTTTCAGTTAGCAGAGCAGCCAGTGGATACGGTGGTGGAGTGGTTAGCACTGTCGCCTAACAGCAAGAAGGCTCTGGGTTCGAGCCCAGTGGCCGACGGCGGCCTTTCTGTGTCGAGTTTGCGTGTTCTCACCCCTGGGTTTCCCCCACAGTCCAAAGACATGCGGTTAGGTTAACATGGGGCAGCTTCAATTTGAGGTTGGGCTGAAGTGCCCTTGACCAAGGCATCTAACTCCCAACTGCTCCCCGGGCGCTGTAGCACAGCTGCCCACTGCTCTAGGTATGTGTGTGCGCTCACTGCTCACTTGCGAGTGTTCACTGCTTCAGATGGGTTTTATTTTCAATTTGATTGTTGGAATTGAACAAATCAGGGCTTGAAATGTATATAATCTAAATATACACGGTATATTTTGGAAGACTATGATCAGTGCCAAGTAAATGATTTACTTGTGTCCTCACTCCATAACAAATCCAGGTCACCAAGAACCACGACAAGCAGAAGCTTCTCTCAGTTCTTAGCTACGAGTTAGCCTCACAGCTCCATCGTAAACATTTCGTTTTTAGCTCAAGTGCCACATCAAATCCAAACACGAGGAAATGGTGGTTATTTATGGGGAAGCAGAATACTAGAACAAAATAAACATTGATTTACTGGGTTCATGGGAAAAATCATGACCATGTTCCATTTACAGACCTATCAGATCAGACGTACCGTTAGTAGAGATACAGACAGCCTGGTCCCTCTGCAGAGATTCTGATTCACTGCGTTTATCCACGCACACACCCATACTGTCACGCTTATCCATCTGCCCGGCCGCTGTAATCCTACACACACACGCGCAATTAAGAAAATGTCAGGAGGCGCATTTTGAGGATTTTTATAATTGAATATACTACATATATACATACACACACATATATATATACATACATACATATATACATATAAACTGAACTATTCTCACCTCATTAACTAGATAGATTTAACACAGTATGTGCACTATATTGCCAAAAGTATTTGCTCACCCATCCAAATTATCGGAATCAGGTGTTCCAATCACTTCCATGGCCACAGGTGTATAAAATCAAGCACCTAGGCATGCAGACTGTTTTT
>JAODOF010000013.1:8688481-8701065 GCA_027576175.1 Sciades proops | reverse complement strand
CAGTCTTTTGTTGCCCCTGTCCCAACTTTTCTGAAACGTGTTGCTGACATCAAATTCAAAATGAGCGCATATTTTTCGAAAAAGAATAAAAATTTCTCAGTTTCAACATCTGATATGTTGTCTTTGTACTATTTCCAATGAAATATCGGGTTTCCATGATTTGCAAATCATAACTTTGTTTTACAGTGTCCAAATTTTTTTGGAATTGGGGTTGTATATTAGTAAGTGTCTTAGTTTTGTCTGTTTTTGTTTGTCGTCTGTCAGTCGTTTTTAGGAGAATGATGGACTTGATTCTACCAGAAAGATGATTTTGCTCATTTCAATTCTTTATTTGGATTCTGAGTAAGGTTTTACTGGAGCCTGCTGTGTGCCAGGTTATTTTGCTGTCAGATGGACCTGCTAACACACACACACACACACACACGCACTCACTTTTCCTCCATGCTGTAGTTATGCCTGAAGCTGCTTATTAGCCAAGCTGACAAAAATGCCAAAAGCCAAGTGGTCCAAAGTTTGGTTGAAGTGTTCTACTCAAAAAAAAAAAAAACCCAGCAGAAAGTTGAAATGCTACAGAACCCCTGAAGGGACATTTGTATGGATGGATGGATGGATGGATGGATGGGAATAGAATGTTTCTGGTGCACACATCATCTGTTCCATGATTTATGATATCTTTTGGTGAACTTTGCATTCTTGTGTATATATTCCTCTGTACAGCCGTTTTCCTGCCGGAAATGCTTAATCATATTTATGGTGTTCAGGCTTCTCTCGGGTAGTTTCTCGTGTACATTTTTTTTTTTTTTTTTTCTATAGAGCTCCTAAAGGGGCACACGTCCTCTTTTGGGGCTCACTAAAATGTAGTATGTGCTTTCAGGTAATATTATGGTTGTACTGCCTCCTATCAGTTTTTTATTTTTTATTTTTTTTTGATAAAACCTTAAGCTGCACTTGAAGGCAGAAGAATGTGGCATATTTGAATGGTTGACTCTGACTGCTGGTATCCTCCACACACAGTCTGCTGCTGTATGTAAAGTATCCACCAATAATACTATTTTAGCTAGATAACTGGCTACCACTATATTTTTATTAACTCATTTTGTTTTTGAGTCGAATTGTCTTTCTGCTTGGTGTTTTTTCAAATATCCATTGAACGTTTCTGTGAAAATGCATGCACTTGAAGTGCAGTATATAATATTGCGCACGTGGAAGTAATTTTAAAGAAAGAAGTTTGGCTACTTCGTGACAGAAGTCGCAAACGAGGGAAAGAGGGAAATGGTTCAATATAGTGTGTGTATATATAGAGTTAGTAGGCTAGATGTAAGAACTTCAGGGAAACCTATGTTGAAAAGGGGTCACAATATACGTTGCGTACATATATACTTCAGACTTCTGTCATAGCTGCATGATGTGCTTTTAAAATTCGCCAACATAAACCCCTGGCATTATTAATTTGAAGATTTCAGAGTGCAGTTTCAGTTGAGACAGGAGATGTATTGGTAATGTTCATGTATTTTTGATTAGTAGATCATATTCCAGAAGTGAGGTCATCCTAGGTTTGAGTCACACATTTTGTGGTAGTTTCTCTGAAAAGAACGAACAGTGAATCATTCAGCTGTACCTGACTGTCTGCCAGTCTTTTGACAATCTGTATTTGTGTGCGTGTCAAGACAGCTGTAGTGAAAGACAGTGCCTCTCTCTCACCATCTTCTCGTATCATGTTCTATCGCCTATGTCAGTTACATCAGTTTGAATTATACTATGTCCACTAGAATATTTCAGTATTTCCAACCCTGAATGTCAGACACATTTGTACAGCAATTTCCACTGTAGACATTTTCACAAAGCTGCTTCACAGAATCTGGATGTTGATTTAGATCCCAAATAGGCCGTTTGCAGGAATTGGTCACGTGCCAATTTTCCCCATAGCAACAAGGCCGTGGTGGGCAAGCTAACTTGACGTTCCTTGATAGCCATAAGAGTTTAACTGGCGATGCAATTTCTGTAATAGCTGTTTTTACCTTTTCTATTGTCTTTTTTGACCCGAATTTTCGTGTGTACTTGGAAAAAGTTTGTGGTTTTAACTTCTGTCGTGAGTTAAAGCGAATCATTGGCCGTAAAAGAGTTTTTGGACTCAAGTTGATCGTCGCTGAAAGAAATTCGTGTGCGAAATGGCGGATTTCTCAGGTATGTTTTAACTTATTTCTCCTTTTCTACCTTTTATCATTCGCTTAATGTGTGAAGATTCTTGAAAATACATCTACAGATATCTCTGTAGATGTGTTTTTAGCCGATAAGAAGCAGATTTATTCCCTAATGATTCACTTTAACTTACGACAGAAGTTAAACCCACAAACTTTTTTTTCCAAGTGTACACACAAATTCGGGTCAAAAAGACAGTAGAAAAGGTAAAAACGGCTGTTATAGAAAGCGATTGCTTCGCATCGCCAGTCAAACTCTTCTGGTTGTCAAGAAATGTCAAGTTAGCTTGCCCACCACGAGCTTGTTGCAATGGGGAAAATTGACACGTGGCCAATTCCTGCAAATGGCCTGCAGTATTGGCAAGTCAGAGGTAATACTAGAGGTAAAGTGTCAAAAATACTCAATATTATTATTTAAAAAGTCAGTTAAATTGCATTCAAACAAAAGAGTAGGAATCTACACTCACTGGCCACTTATTTCTTCATGGTATGGATTTCACAGCACATTGGAAACCTTCCTTTTAAATTCTGGCCCACCTTGACATGATTACATCATGTAATTGGGGCAGCTCGGTCACGTGAATCTCCTGTTCTGCCACATCTCAAAGGTGCTC
Source organism: Sciades proops (assembly GCA_027576175.1). NCBI lineage: Eukaryota > Metazoa > Chordata > Actinopteri > Siluriformes > Ariidae > Sciades > Sciades proops. The sequence goes on along the minus strand of JAODOF010000013.1, from coordinate 8,698,253 downwards.
TGTTGGATTCTGGTGAGTGAGAAGGCCTCTGAAATATACTGAACTCAGTCATGTTCATTAAACTAGTTTAAGATGATTTGTGCTTTGACACGATGCATTATCGTGCTCAAAGTAGCCATTTGAAGATGGTTAAATTGCAGCCGTAAAGAGATGCACATGATTAGCAACCATGCTCGGGTAGGCTGTGGCATTCAGACAATGCTCACTTGGTATTAAGAGGCCCAGAGCGTGCCAGGAAAACAAACCCAGAACATTACATCACCTTCACCAGCCTGAACTGTTCACACAAGGCAGGTTGGGTTCATGCTACTGGTGCTAAATTTTAACCCTATCACATGGATCTTTACGGCGAGTGGCCTAGTGGTTGGCGTGTCCGCCTCTCGATCAGGAGATCGCAAGTTCTACTCACGGTCGGGTCATAGCAAAGACCATCATAAAAATGGTGCCTACTGCCATCTGGCAAAGCACGCTGCAATACAGATGTGAGTGTGGAGTCAAACTCTCGCGGTTACCAGAGGACTAGCCCCTCCCAACTGTAACCCTAGCTATGAAATATAGGCGAGAGGCCGAGGGCTACGGAAACTGAGATCGGTGCCATGAATGGTGCAGGAAGGACTTTGACTGACACGATATCTGCTCTGAGATACAAGATCGGACCAGGCAGGGTTTTCCCCAATTTACAGCTGTCCAGTTTTTGTTGAACCTGCAGCCTCAGATTCCTGTCCTTGGTTGTAGTTTTGCGCAGCTGTCATAGAAATTTGACAAGCAGTACAAATGCTACCCATGTGTCATTTGTCAGCCTGCTTTCCCCTCACTGGCATAATTAAAAACAAAGGATGTCGCATGGAGCTGTGAAATCATCCTGTAATCTCTTGTAAGCAGTAGCTTCTCGAGTAGGAAAGAAAGCGAAATTTACTTTACACCTGCTGGGAATTTAAATGGTGTGCGTGCCATGATGGATAAGTTATAATGGATTTTCGGAAACTTGATCATGAGTCAGCAGAAGATATTATTCACTTACAAATCTCCTGGCAGTGAGGATACAGTTCCCCGTAAATGAGGAGGGACAGGCCAGAATCCTGGAGCCCAGGCCAGTGCTCATACTGCCAAACCATTTACTGTACTGTTGGGAAAATTCAATCAATATATAATCATAAATTGTAGTGTGTCTTATTTTAAGGCCTCCTGAGTCTTCTAATGTCTTTATGCGCTTCCTTTCCAAGAATCTTGCTGAATACGCTTGCCAGGAATACGCTTGCTCTGTAGTTCACTTTGTCCCCGGCTTTAACACCTGGTACGTGTACAAAACGTGTACTGGGTGATCAGGACGGCTCCGAGTACGTCTGTTCGCACTTGGCATTTGCGTCTCCACACGCATCTCGAGTAACCTCTTGTGATCAGAACTCGCTTCCCTGCACTATATGCAAATAAACGTGTACATTTCCCTTTGCAAAGACCAAATGCGTTGTTGTGTTTAACCGGAGGGAGGAAGCCATGCGCGTTCTGTGGTTTTTAGCCGGCATTGTGTGCAGTTGTCTGGCAGTGGGAAACGTGCCAAATAAATTCATCAATAGCATATTAAATAGCTTAATATTTTGTGACCTATAAAACGTTGCCAAGGCAGTTATACTTGTATTATGCAAAATATTATTCCGTATTATTACCTTCGCTGTCATGATAGTGAGAGATTCACGGAGTGAGTGATTATGTGACTGTGTTGTGCAAGATCAAAAGCCTATAGCTCCCTGCATGCACTGGACTTTGGCTCCACTCCAAAATATCAAAGCAGACATTTCTTGGCCAGGGTTGTGGGTGTGTTTTTATTTTTTTAAATTAATATTTGTGCTGTTGCAGAGGCCAGCAGTACGACACAAAAGCGTCAAGCTCTTAAATAAATGGAAGATGCGACAGCCAAAAGTGAGACGTGTTCAGTGTGGGAAATAAGGAATTTTAAGCAGACGGTCACAGGACAGACAAGTCTGAAAGGTTTGGAAGTCCAAATTTCATCCTTTTCCGAATGATGGGCCAAAGGCCCGAAACAGTGTGGCTGGGGTGAAGCTGAAGGGCTTTAGATGCCTGGAGATGGCTTCTCAGCTATATCCAGGCACATTTTTTGTGATCTTCAAAGGCCATATTACACAAGACATCAGGGTGCATCAGTTGCCCTCACCTCCCCCCCTTGGTTGTTACCACAGAACAATACAAACCATTTTATTTTGTTTTGTCTGGTATATTCTGACCGTTATAGACTAATAGTTCATGATCTATAAAGAATTTTACAGAAATTATGGTATTATTTCCAACATTCTTGCACATTGCGTTCAGTTCTCCTTTCAATTTTCTTGCCATTTACCGTAGACTGTAATAGTGTTATATAGTTGAATTTTTGCGACTGCTACAAAGTCGACAGAACTATTTACGCCCTTTTAATAGATAAGATACAAGCATCTGTCGTCTGTAGGATCGTCCGTCAGCACTGAATATCCGGCCTTCTCGTTCCAAATGGGCAGAACTCCTTCCCAGGTTGTTCCGTTGTCGTAGCTCCACTTTAGAGCCATTTTCTGTCGTCCTTTAGAACTTAGCAGTTTGCTAATATGTTGCACCTAATATGTTAGACCTTAAGAAGACCTTAAAAGTTACCTTGGAATAAAAAAAGTTGCATGTTTTGTTACATCTCCGTTTCCTTTCTGCATATTAGTTGCTTGTGCATTGAAAATAATCATATCATTCTAATATACAATTTGAGCATAATTTGTAGGACTCGCAGAGACCTGTACTTGTGTCTCGCTCCCCAAAATGATATAGTACTACTATAATCTATACTACTATAATCCGGTCCGGACCTGGACCTGAGTTTTCTGTACCGGTACCCACCCCTACTGTACAACGATAAATCGTGATGCAAATTTGTGGTAATTCGGATCAGTGAAAATAAAAAAAATTTATATCGATTGCATGAATGAATGTAAATGATACTCATTTACAAAAGTGAATAATGAGACTGCATGATATCTTAGTTTTTCCTCGCAGTCATTTAATTGTGATGGACAGCAGAGGCCACAATGACAAAATGGTGGGAATACATGTGACTTCACCCTAAGCGGAAGTAACACTGCGCTAATGACGTGAAAAGGCAAACGGATCTGTTGGAGTTCCGGTTTCCCAGACTGCCGAAAGCTAAAAAAAAAAAATGTAGGTCTCGGAAGAGGGAGCCAACATCGTGAATCAAATCAAATTGCGATTTGGGGTGAATCATTAGATGCCTACATGCGACGAGATTAAGTAGCGGTAAACATCTTTTTCCCAACGTCTGCATTGAAAAAAACAGGTGTGTCCATATGGGTAGTCGTTCAGTAATGGAACTCCATTCATAGCCAAATGTAAGTGAGGGGTTTTAGTTTCAGTACTTAAGATAATGGTATTAAGAAGAGCAACTTTTCATCGCACGTGCGCTTGTGAAATTCCTCTCCGCGTGTAACCAGTCTGAAGCAGTGAACACACAAGCACCCGCACCCAAAGCAACGGGCAGCCGCGTGACAGCGCCCGGGGAGCAGTTGTGGGTGAGGTGCCTTGTTCAAGAACGCTTCAGCCTAAGGCTACCCCATATTAACCTAACCGCCGCCTTTGGACTGTGGAGGAAACCCACGCAGACACGGGGAGAACATGCGAACTCTACACAGAAAAGCCCCCGTTCGGATGCTGGGCTCGAACCCAGAACCTTCTTGCTGTGAGGCGACAGTGCTAACCACTACACCACCATGATGCCCTAAATAAATAAATGAATGAATGAATGAATAAAAAGTATAGAAAGATTGTCTAACTCTGAAATTTTTTTTTTTCTTTTTAAATGTGGAAAGAAAGGTCAGAAACACTCTTCTATCTTAAAATTCAAACCCGGAGTTCTCTGAAGTGACATTGTGATAATGGGGGCGGTTTTTTTTTTTTTTTTTAAATCTCGTTCAGTACGTTTTGCTTCGGATTTCATGCTTTCGCAGTTTCACTGAGCTGACGAGTTAAGGCAATCTGAACAGTTTCATAATTTGGTGTCTCTGCTGAAAAACTGGCCATATCCAGATGTGACAGGTGATCAGGAGAATGCTGAGAAGGATGGAGGAAAAACGCCGTGACTACGTCCGTCCGGAACAAACTCAACTCAAAGCAGCACCTGTAAATGGAATTCTGTCCGGACACGGGCTTAGTTTTGCAACGACTGGGAGTTAAAATCTGCACAAGTGTTCAGATAAAGTGCGCGTTGCTGAAAATGGTATGAAATTCTCGGATTAATCCGATTGCTTGTCCAGTGTGGTGGTGTTATTTTGATGGAATACCAAACACGGGCTTTCCTTAGTGGAGTGTGTTCGCTGTGCTGTAACTAAGATAAACCATCGCTGTTGAAGGGATTGTAATGCGGTGCACAAACAGGTTCTATGTCGGATTTATCTAACTTGAAGTTCTGGAATCCCTTCTCTCGCCTTTAAGCAATGACAAGAAAGTGAAACCGAAATTTGCTACGCCATCTTCTAAACGACTGCCTTCCTGTCTCGAGGCGCTGCTGGTTGCTGTGGTGACAACTGGCTTGTCTTGGGCAATGCGGTCTCGCACTGCTTGCACAAGAAGTGGGTGTGTCTTGTATATTTAACCCGTCTCTTGTGCTTGACTGGTGAAAGTGACTGACTGACTTAATTTCAAGGTGGTTTTTTAGGCTGCAAGCAGCGACACTGAAGCATACAAATTATTTATTTTTGTCTTTTTTTTTTTTAATAAATGGGATTTTATATGTAGGATATAATCTGGAAAGTGGTTGACGGGTACAAGCATTACACGAGCTGTTTGTCGAGTGGTGCGGTTTACCGCTCTGATCCCATAAGTAGATTGTCCTCAGCTTTCCCCATCGCTTATTTCTCGGTGCTAAAATTAAACCCGCAGTCGCCTTTTTGTCCCGCGCGCGTTTTAGTTCTTGTCGGAAAACGGTGGGCAGAAAATCCTTCAGCTGAAGGATGAGAAAGAGGAGGCTGGGGTAAAGGTCACGAGACCAGGGCTGCGACCATGTCTGGTATTGGTGGCACAGTATGGCGTGACGATATAACTGAGCAAGAAGGTTCCGGGTTCGAGCCTCACGGCTGAAGGGGTGGAGTTTGGACGTTCTCCCTGTTTGCATGGGTTTCCTTCGACTTGTTCAAAGACGTGCAGATTTAGGTAAAAGGTGTTGAACTTGTCGAGATAAGAAGCTCTGTAAAATGCCTGGAATGGAACAGAGACACAAGTCTGGTGTTGGAACGACGTCACGGGACACGCCAGACCTATGGAATGCCTTTTGTATACGTTACGTTACTGTGAGGAAAAAATACCAGAAGCTGGTGAACCGCGGGAGCCGTAAACGCTGCGAAACTGAAGTTATTTGCTTTTCGCGAAGCTCTTAGAAAATATAATTAAAGTGCATGCGCGTTGTAGTGACCAGCAGCAGAGTTACTTGTCGAATTCCTGTGCAGCCGGGTTGTCCGAATAAATGACGCCATTTCGTTTGCTTGATTTAAAACCTGAGAACGTTTTGCAAGTGAAGACGTTCAAGGTTTTCTCTCTCGAGCAGCAGGGACAACACTCTGTTGCTCTGCTCTGAAGACAGACAGCGGGTTATTAAGGCTCGTGGAGGATATTGAACAGGCAAAACAAACACGTGGTGCGTGCGTGTGTTTGCCTTTTTTTTTTTTTTTCCCTTTAAATTTTATTTATTTTTTTCTCTCCAGACGTTTAAATCGTCCGAGTTGCGATACCGTCACAGTTCCTGATAGCATTGACAATGATCCCAGCCATACATGGGCAAGAAATCTGAACTGTTCTGCCGGCGTAGATGATCCTCACGTTGCCTGTGTAGTCTGTAATTGTGTTTTAATGTCCTATTTTTACCCCAGAGGTGAATGGAACGTCTGTTGATTCAGAACTTTTATCTCTTGACCTTGTTGCTGTTTGCTCTGTCGATTCGGGCAACACTGGAAAGAAAACTGTGTGTTTTGCAGACACGACCTTAAGTCAGCTGCGTTCGTCATGTAGTGCCCAACCTGCTGTGCATCAAATTAGCCCGAGTGCCATTTAAACACGGCAACTTTCAACAGAAGAGCAACGTTTTTTGGTCTGCACCCGGCTTTTTTTTTTTTTTTTTCTCCTTCACTTGCGCTTATTAGGAAGTCGACCCTTGGGCCACGTGCATGTCCTGCTTTAATGACATGACCGAACGTTAAGTGGAGCCGTGTAGTCGGACACTTGTATCCGTCTGCCTTGAGATTGTCATCAACACAACCAGGAGTGGCCAGAATGATAAATATTATGTAAGACACTTAGACACTTGTATGATGAATATACGCTCACCGGCCACTTATAGATCCACCTCTCTCTCAAGGCGCTTCTGCCTGCAGAACAGGTTGTTCGAAGGCTTTTTTTTTTTTTTTTTTGTACACCGTTCTGTATCAACTCTGCAGACTGCATTGTGTGAAAATCCCATGTTCTTCCCTGCAGTTTATAAACGACCAACAGGCTCAGTCACATTTTTTTTCCTCCATTCTGATATTTGACGTGGAGATTAACTGAAGCTCGTGACCTACCTACGTCTGCATGATTGTCTGCTTTGTGCTGCTGATGGGTCAAGTAGAGGATATCAGAGATGAGCTCGGTGTACACGTGTTCCTTTTAAAGCGGCCTAAAAAAAGTCAGTAGAACAGATTTTGTGGTTATAAAAAAAAAAAAAAAACTGCTAAAAACTTTGATACTGCTTGAAACCTTTTTTTTTTTTAACGCAAATCTAAAGATTTCGAGCGGCAGCGACAATTATCGACGCCTTAACGATCTTTTGGCCGTTTCAAAAGTAGAAAAAGCTATCAGTATGTAAATTGTGCATGAATGAATACTCTAACTTCCACTGGGGGAAGAGTCGATTCCCGATTTACTTGGTGCATCAGATCACATGACACTGTTCCACAAGTATTGGCACCTTTGTCCAGAGTTATCGACACCCAGAATCAGTATGTGGTATTAATTTCACAAGTTTTTATTTAAAAAAAAAATAAAAATTTGTTCTACATAGACTATTTCGTCCAAGATATCTTTTATATAAATGTATGGATGTTGGTGTTTACGTAATTGAAGTAATTCTAATGTTTGTAAACAAGCGAACAATGTTTAACCTGTGTCAGAAAATCTTAGTTCTACTTTGTAAGTATTTTCGTGGATCACGTTGTTCATCGTTCGTTGTTTGTATTAATTTCTGTTTTTGTAGTTTACCAATAAATGTCAACAGGCAACTGACGTAACCACATGAAAATCCAGGTCAAAGGTCGCATGTCATTTCTCGAACCAAAATATAAAATGTCTACCGATATTGTAATATGTGGTAGATATTTACAACAAACTGCCCCCCCAAAAAAAATTGAGCGGAATTGAAAAATCTGAATATTTCGAGCATGTAAATTTATTTTTAATATGCTGGGAATTTAATTCCGGTCTAATTCTATTTACTGCAATAGGATTCCAAATACTCGATAAACATTCCATTCTGTTATAGATTGGGGGGGGAAATCCTAGCACTTGATTATTTTTTTTAAGTACTTCATCTACTTCAACAATGTTACACAAAGCTCGATCCATAACAGTTATAAATGTCACTTAATTCCACAGGGTGTCGATAATGGTGGACACCAGTGAAAGCGGTCACTATTATTGACACCTCACGTGACTTCTCAAACGCGCGTTTAGGTACAAAATGGCGACTGTCAAATGAAAGGGGAGGAAACAAAGCAAGTTTCAACAAGATAATGAAATATTGGTGAATTTGATCAGTAAAAACACGTCTGTGATCTTTCCACTATGCTTAGCTGCGATGATGACGTCCAGGTTTTCCTCAAACTGCTGATTGTGCTTAAAAAAAATTCCATCTCCGGTAACGAGCTGTCATCAGATGACGATCAAAGGGTGAGGCGGGTCTTCGGGTTGGTTGCTTTAACTGATAACTGTTGTAACCGAAACTCACCTTTGTGAAATTGTTTATTGGTAAATCTCAAAGGTGTCCAATTATGGACTGTCGATAATTGTCACCGCCACTGTAGGGTTTGTTTTTTAGAAATTTTATAAAACATGAATGTTTGCAAATGAATTATGAGGGAGGAAAATATTACACTGCCTGGCCAAAAAAAATAATGATCTGGATTTAAATAAGCAAATACTTCAGAGCCTTTGATTTGATACTTACTGCAGTGATGAATGTTTCAGCTCGCGACAGTTCTTCTCATCCAAATTGATGCAGTGAGTAGCTTCTCATTTCTTAAACGGAAAATGTCGCCGTGTTTCAGGGAGCGCGAATTATTGCCCTGCAGCAAGCAAAGAGAACAACCAAGATTGCTGAAATTTAACTGCAACGGTCCAACACATCGTTAAAACCTTAATCGGTTAAAGAGGCGAGAAAAATGCGCCATTACGGAGCCGAGTGTGCCGACTTGACACAAGTGCCCCACGTCGTCATAGTAAAGTTGACGTTGGCGGGTAACACGCGTACTGTTGTATACTTGGATGCAGGTCCAGTCTACATTAAGATAAAGCAGTTATTTGGCCAAATAATTCCAGCACAACAGTTCCTTTTAGCTATACGGGACCTTGTTCATTATTTCTCACAGAAGTTTCTCATTCTTCAAATTTATTTGCTAAAATCTGTTGGCCTTTACTTTATTAGGCGCGTCAGGCACTCGCTGGCCGGGCTGTGTGAACTTGAGCACGCAGACGCTCATCGGAGTTTCCAAATCTGTCATTGCCTTGCTCTTGAATATTTTCTATCATGAATACAATCGTTGAAAAGCTCGTCTCTGCTTTCCAATGAAATTTCTCTCATTAATATCTGTTGGGTACTTTGGGAGTAACGGCAGGTTGAAGTCGGTACAACGGAGTTCAGTTTCTCCTCCCGGGGCGTCGGGTAACTGCCGGTGCTTTTTGAGTCACGGGAAAGCGCTCAGTCTCTCTCTCCTGATCGGTTTCTGACTGGATTACTCGTGAATATCAACCAGAAAACTTGTATCGGGATGTTCTCTCGCTCACGCGGTTTTTGAAGTATTCAGCAAAATATTCCGTGTGCTAGTTTTGATGTTATGATTCATGCAAGATTTTAAAGCGAGTTTTCACAGCTTTACCTACTTATTTTTTCAAATCAAAGTGATTCCTGTAAATAATTTTAGAATATAACTCTCATGGTTTTGATAAGTTGTTGGTCTTCGTGGTCGGAATGAGATGTAAAAAAAAAAAACCTGGAAGTCAGAAACATGAGTGTCAATTTCGGTTCAATTAACTGGATTTGGCTCACTTTTTTTTTTTTTTTGAGGATCGCCTTGAAAGCTGTGAATATTAATTGAAATAATCCTTTATGTTCTTTCATATAAACACTCGTAGGGTCTACTTTTGAGAAATACAAAGGCCTACAGCACACAGAGGGGATTAGAAGTCTTTTATTACTTTTTTTTTTTTTTTTTAGATGTGAATGACATTCAATGGTTATTTATGCATATTTTATATTTAACGTTAATTTCTCCTTCTTTGTGATGTAGAAATGAGTCAAGATCAGCTTGATATTGCACAAATAAAGCCATTTGGTGAAACTTTGAAGGTTCTGGTATAATTAATGCTAATTAATAGCACAATTTAATTAGCGTAATTGATGCTTATTACATACTAATTTGAATCATTAGTTTTGACTGAATTTTCATACTTTGTCTTTAGTTTACAACCATCTATGTGACTGAAA
>JAODOF010000013.1:8673915-8686895 GCA_027576175.1 Sciades proops | reverse complement strand
GTGAGTTTTCACCTGATGTGCTGAACTTTAGGTGTCTGTCGAGGTTCCTGGTGGCTCGGCTAAGTGAAGTGTGTGGGTGTGGGGGGGGGGGGGGAGCACTGTGCAGATGAGGAAATTGCTGCTGAGAAAGGCATTGAAATGAAAAATAAAGTGGTGAAGCGCAACCTTTTCTCCCCCCCCCTCCTGGAAATGATTTAAAATAGATCATTAAAACGATCAATAATTATCAATATCGACTGAAATGAAGCATTTTATTGTGAGATTTTTCAGCGATATCGCCCAGCCTATAAGATGAACTTAGGTTAACTGGACTCTGTAAAACCGTTTGAGATTTAAATTTGGTTTCTTCATTTCCAGTGTGTGAAACGTATCTTTTTATTTTTTATTATTATTTTTTTAGGGTGCTCCCTGAAGTGTCGGTGAAAGCAGTGTCCAGAGTTAAGTGCATGTTGCTTCTGCTCCTGACATTGAGTGGCTTTAAAAAGGTTCATGACATTTCGTGAAATGGCTTGCAGTCGAGTCCAGACATGAACCGGATGAAAGTTGTCCTGTTCTTCGTTTTTCTGACGATAGTTTTAGTGAGAGTGTCCCTGTGTGTAAGTCTGAAATTCTCGTTGGCAAGATGTCTCCAGAACAAGTGGTTGAACGTTTTGTCGGGTTTTATACGGAATTAGATTTGGCAATTGATCCAGACAGGGTCAAGGTCAGAACATGGGGACGTGTCTGAAACGGTTCGTTCTGCGGAAGTATACAGTAGATCAGACTTGTCATTCAAGTTTTTCTGAAATTAAAGAAAGGTGTTGCAGATGTGGGTGGCTTTTTTTTTTTTTTTTTTTTAAACCCGTTCTTTTGTGTTTGTGACAGTGTGTGTAGGGGGAAAAAAAATACAAATTGAGAACATGATTCTATTTTTATACTTGATCAAGATTTTTCCGTCAGGGTGTGTTCACATCAGGCATGGTTGCCTTGGACTGTGCCCGAGCGCGATTGTCCCCCACCCCCCCCACTGGCCTGCGCTCACATTGTTCTGGGCCCGAGTGCACTTGTCACAATGTGACTTTTTGTGTTGAAGGAAAAAAGCACTCCCCCAGCACGAATGTGGGGATTATTTATTTATTTAAAACACTTTGGACATGATGTTCGAGTCACGATACCTGGGAAGTTGGAATTTTCCAACTCGGATCCAGTCATTTCCCACCTCAGGCCATCTTCAGTTTCCGAAGTCAGAAAGAAACTGAATGTTGATTTTTAATCTGTCTAGAAAAACTGCATTCAAATAATTTGAGTGCTTAATTTCTTGCTGAATTGGATGTTCCAGTTCACTGAACACTGCCGAAATGACACTAAAGAGCAGTTTGATTCAAAGATCTTGCAGAAAGTGAATTAACATTTCAGTGATGAAAGTATGAACCAGTATTCAGCAGTTTGGAATATAAAGAAAAGCTCGAAGGACTGCTTCATAGCTTAATGTTGAGGAGACACCACTGAATTGTGACTTGGAGGAATCGGAGCGAAGAATCGCGACTCGGATAGCCATGCAAATGGATCTGAAACTCCGACTGGGAAGATGGAAAGTTCCCGGGTCCTACTCGGTCGTGAATGGAGCGTTATTTGGAGTCATTCTGGGCACGGTGACGCACGGCCCTCTTGCATTGCTGGACAGATCTATCAGTTATTCAGTGCAACGATTTTCAGTAAATCTTGCTGCGTGCGTGAGTTGTGTGTGGGGTTATGATGAATTTGTGTTAGCGTTTATCAGTAAGGTGAGAACCACGTCTGGTATTAACCCAAATATTCTTGAATGAATTAAAAACTGCACGTCACCGTTCGAGTTCCATGTCTGGGCAGGACGAGCAATTTTACTGATGCGTATCACGCCGGGGTACAGCGCGCAGAGTTCGCGCTAGTCAACCGAACTGGATGAAATGCCTCCTGTGACGACGCCCCAAGTAATTTATCAGGTATTGTGATATTTAATTCTGGACAGCCTTTCGATTTCATTCAATAGGTTAAATTTATTTCCTTCTGAAATTTGGTCACTGTGACGCATGTTGATTTCTGTAATATCGGGTCATTCCGTGGCTGGGAAGTTATTTAATTTGAAGGGATTAAAGGAAGTAACGCGCATGAAATCGCTCAGAGGAAGTCTGTGCGCGCATGCGGAGGTTTACCTTCTTGGTTTGGGTTTTACAGCAGCTGGCATCCGGTGTTGCCTTACTGCCATCTACAGCACTGACGGTTGCATCCTTTTGTTCCAAAACGAACAGCTGATCACACCAAGGTGCTCGATGACTGCCGATTTATTTATTAGTTTGGTCCCGCGTTGTCTTTTCTCGCTTTCCGTTACTGCAGTCGATCTTTTGACGTTTCACGTTTGTATCCCATAATGCCTTGTGCAAACGGGGAAAGCCCACCACGTGGCGCATAACGTAGTATCTTGAATTGGGTGAAGCAGGAAAAAAAAAAACAAAGCAGTGAATTTTGGGCCACATGGCCCTAAATTCATTAGTTCTTCTAGTAAACAAAAATAAAATGGGAAGAATGTGATTCGGCTTGAGTAGCTTTCAGTTCACTAAACGCACAAATAAAGGGGTGTTGAGGGGGAATTCTTTTTCTGACCTACACTTGAAAAATCTGAAAGGCAGTCTCGCTTTAAAATTACACAAGTTTTTGTATGTGTAGATGTTTCAGATTTAGCCAGAGATGCCAGAAGCCAATATGGACATCTGGAATGTTAGTTTGAATTTAATGTGTTTTTTTTTTTTTAAACAACTTTATGTCCAGGTGATGATTCTTCAGCTTTAAACCGAGGTTTTAATTTGCCTCAGATGCCTTCCGATGATGACTCTGCAGCTCTCCATCCACGTTGGCACTGCTGGTGGGGGTGAAGTGTATCTTGCGATGTCGAATGCAGCTGTCTGTGCAAGCAAGCGCTGAAACAGTTGCTCTGACTTCCTGTTCAAAAGGAAACGCGTGAACATAGGAAGTCAAATCACAGCCCTCAAGTCATTGAATGAGGGCGTTAAAACGGCTGACTTTTCGGGATGAAGTTATACTCGGGCGTTTCGTGAAGGTTTGCAGTGTCCCGAGTGCAGACATGGCGCCCAAATGGCTCCGTACTTGGGGAATCTTGTGTGGCAGCGTTCCACTTCTTAGAAACTGCAGTGTCTAAAAACAAGACCTTGATTCTAGTAAGAACGCTTAGTAGGCCTGAATTATAATGTTTGTTTCTTGAACATTTTTTTTTTTTTTCCCCTCCTCTCTGCACCGTAGTGCCAGAACACACGGAGTCCAGTTCCTGCCAGCCTCAGTCTGCCGATCGCAAACAGCACCACCTCTGTCAAATCCTGCGCCATCAGCGATGCCAACTGGCCCAGAGACCGCCAACGCCCGCCACATCTCAGCCGGAAGCAACTGCTGAAAGTTTAGCGCCGTACCGCGGCCCTCGCCGCCACACTGGGAACTCAAGTGCAGCTCACGTCCATCCACCGAGGGAAGCAAAACGCCGAGGGGCCTGAAGTATACTGCACCAAAGCCCACCTCTCAGGTATTAGCTCTGAACATTTTCCTCACTTTGTCCCTAGTGCCCCTCTGCATTGTGGTAGGCGTTAGATTTCTCGCATACGAGATCTCCTATGGCTAGCTGCTCAGCGAACAGGCTCTTTCTCTTATTTCAATATAATGAATCGGCGAGTCGGAAGCTGAGGGACGTCGTATCCGTTTAATAATAAACGTTCCTGTAGTGCCGATCACCACACCACGTTGATCCGTTATTGCTGATTTAATAAATCCTGATGCATGTTTTGATTGGCTTGATCTTTGATTCTGTTGGTGGTTGTTGTCGGAGTACGCTGGTAGAAATTAGGCCTGGGTGATGAGATGACGTAATCTCTGGCGATTGACATGTGACCCAGCGCTGAGGTTTGACACACGATAATCGCTAATGGACCCGGGAGCATTTTGTATGGAAAAGTGGTGCGTGGAGGATGTTGATGTGAACGCATTACACGAACATAACTCGACGTGGCCACGAAGCTCAACGCAGGGGGGAAAATGGATATAAATAAATAAAATTCTGGTTGCAGTGTTAGTTTGTAAGACATCTTATTCCCCCTTATTGGGCATGTAGATTTCATGTTTGAGTCTCTTGCGCTTTTACCTTTATTTTAAAAATTAAAGCCTAAAAATGGCTTTCGTCGGCTCCTCTGGTTCTCTCTCGTTTGGTTTAAAGCCAAAATGCTGCCCGTCGGTGATGTACTGCTTTTCTTCGAGAACGTCGTCCATGTTCATCTGTTAATTCAAGACTGGCGTTTCTGCAGTTGGCCGTTTTATTTCCTTTAATATTTGCTCAGTACTGAAGCTGATTTTTAATCGAGTAATATTTTAACTCCAAGAAAAGATGGCAAAGACAGATATTGATCGAACATTGTACTCCAGTGTTAAATGTGAACCGTGATGAGTCATTATGAAAAATACGGTGAAGTACCTTCCAGTTTCTTCAGTAAAATGGCAGTCAGTCTGCAGAAGAATCTGGAATGAATTAGCTGTTGCAAGTGTTTTGAGCTCTGATATTAAGTGACAGCCTGGAAGCCTTGCACTTCCCCCATCTCTCACTCCCAGATTTTGGTTTCGTGCGCTCGTCTCGGCCCCGTTTTCTTGCTTGAAAGATGCAGCCTCGGTTTCTGCCAGTGTAAATGGACAATATTTGGAGTTGTGATAGGAAATAAAATGCATCAGCGCTTGTTTAACTTGGCTAACAGTAGACAAATATCGACTCCTTATTCACCTCGCTTGCTCGGTCTTTACGGGAAAACACCAGACCGAAGTCTTGACGGTACGGTACGGGCCGAGCTGTAGGTCCATGCAGAAAGACCGAGGTCTGATCTTTTCCCGTGAAGACCAAGCAAGCGAGGTTCATAAGGAGTTTATTATTTCTCAGATTAAAATGGATGATCATTGTGATGGCGCTTTCAGTCACGTCGTATTTGTAACGTAGTCGAGTCACGCGTGCAGAATAAACGGCTAGCGATTTCAAAACTGAATTTCTGTCGGGTAGTGGTTTCTGAATGCTTTTTGTTGCCTTTTTTTTTTTTAAATATCTCTGCAACTCTTGCCTGTTTTTGATTCCGTTTTATTTCCAATTAAGGCCGGCACCCTGGAAAGAAAGTCCGTAATCGCCAGCGGGCATTACCGGAAAATTCTGCCCGCCAAGGAACCAATCAGAACGCGTGATTTTACCAGAAGTAGCTCGTGCCAGATAATAAATACCAGTTAACTATATTATTTAATAGGCATGTCACCGAAAAGTTTAGGCGTAAAATGCTCAAAAATGGCACGTTATTGGCCGAAAGAAGCACATGCACCCCCCCCCTTTAAAAAAAGAGTTGCCTTGTGGAAGGTCTTTTTCGAGAATAGGCTCCCAAACACCTGGTGGTTGCTGTATGCGCTCCGGTTTCTACTTAAGGTCAAGTTGTAAAAGGACTATCTCGAAAATCTCCTGCACACGAACGGCCGGTGTGTCTCAGGCATTCGTGTTTGTTGATTTTACAGTGTCGTTGGGAGAGCTTATGCATTCACCATCGTGGATTTAACAGCACTTGGCCACACCCCTCACGCCAACATGGATCCGAGTCTGAGCACGGTGGTGGGGGGGGGTTGAATGCATCATGGTAAAGTTTGGTGATGGAACCCAGTCTTAAATCCTCGTAAGGGTTTTGTCTCGTACGACGCCCCAGTATGTAATCTATACTCAAGTGAGGCACTATATAAATTGAACTTTATTAAAGTCTTGTTTAGTGATATTTTGGTATTTCTTTGTGTGTACACATGTTTTTTTTGTTTTGTTGTTGTTTTTGTAGGCATGGCTCCCATTCGGGACTCGGTCAGCCACTCCCCTAACCAAACAGGTGACGCTTTTTTTTTGTGTTAGTTGTTAATTGTAGTGTGCATTTGTTTTGTGTGTGGGGGTGAATGTGAGTCTGCTCATTACTGTTTGGTTTTTTTATGACTTTGCGTTGGTGTAATATTCCAGCGAGTTCAAATGTGACGACATATTGAAAGTTTCAGTTATCAAATGTAGCTTGCTCTGAATTTCAGTATTGTTAAAAATGAATTTGTAAAAGCAGCATAGCATTGGTATCCTCCTCCTCCCCACACGCACACAAAAAAACAAAAAAAAAACAAACCTGTGACTTTGGAGGATAAATGAATTCTTAAATTAAATTAAAATGGTGTAACTTACGGAGGTGCTCTTTTTGGCCCCTTGCTGTAATGTCAGCTGAAAGCCCTGCTTTTCACAGCAAAAGCAGTGTTCAGATCTCAAACACAGTTTGCCTGCTGTAAGCTCACGGAAGGGGAAAGGACATGGAATGTGAAAGACTCGTTTGTTTGCTCGGAGGTGTTTCTCCCCCGTCCCTTCCACTCAAACTGTGAACTTTGACCTGTAAATTTGTTAACGTCATGACCAAAAACATCTGTCTGGATCTCAGTGGAAGGAATTGAAACGGGTTGACCGTAAACGGTGGAATGCGTGTTGCAAACGATGTGAATTTTGCATGTCTGTATCTGCAGACAGTTCATTCAAAATTCAAGTCACTGGGTCGGATGTGATGTGTAATGCCATTTAATATTTATAGCGTGTAAGCTTTCGTAATTTTTATTTATTTAATAATTTTTTTAAATGGACATTGAGCTCTTGGGTATTTTGTGTATTAAGGTTTGTTTCTGCAGTTTATTTCCTGGAAAAGTTGTACTTTGGAGTTGATTATACATTCGCCAGCATTCCTTCCGTTTTTCCTGTATTTTGAGCATATGGTTTTGAGGTTTAGAGACGAAGCTTATTTGGCTGATAGCAGTTTAGTGATGTAGTTCAGAAATGTCCAGTGCACATGACCAGTGTGTTGAAGGCTGTTTGAAATCTGTACAGACGGCACAAATTCAGTATGTCCTGTTTTTAAAAAAAAAAAAAGAAGTTTATTCGTATAAAATGGTCGAGATGCCGTTTTAGCAAGTTATTTAGGATTAAAACCAGAATTTAAGATATTAAAATGATACCTTCTGGGCCTTGAACTGCTCAGTTCTTGCCCTTCATGTAATTTGTTTCATTCCTTTTTGATAAACATTTCTGCCAAATTCATGTCTTGTGGTATTTTTCCGTGATATTAGCTGTATTGCAACATCCGACTCCCACATCAGCTTTTTGGGGTTTTTCCTTCTGTGTCGCTTTTAAAATCTCTACTTGAGTTTCTTTATTTTTATTTTGCTGCGTCTGTTGCTAGCCTACTCGGGAAGAGTAACCTCAGACTTGGCAAGTGCATCCCTTCAGTGAGATTTGGCAGCCATTTTTGGAGTAGCAAGCACAGACTAGCAGGAATAACTTTGCTCAAAAAAAAAAAAAAGGAATGCTGAAGATTTCCATATTTTCGCTTGAACTTGTGCTCGTCACCTCGTGTGCTTGGCCAGTGTTGAGATTCGAAAGAGCCGTGCACCTTTTAAATAAGATTTGTCCCCTCTCTCTCTCTCTCTCTCTCTGCGTAATTTTCACTCTAGTAGTCTGATCCTCTGTCATGCTGCAGTGTCAGGCTGCTTTAACAAAATGGTGGGTGCTGTGCTTGCCAGTTTAATACGTACAGTGGCATGTTAGAGTCTGGGTCACTGAACATCTGTGGCTCATCAGCCCGACCTGAAATTTCCCAACGTTTTTGAATTTTCCCGATGTTTCACACCTATGTAAAGAGACCTGCTCGAGGCCCACTACAACACGAGATGTTTTAAAACACTATCCCAGAATACCAAAACTGTAATTGGATGTGAAAGCAAAACCCTAGACGAGTTAGTGTGTTGGGTGGGGTTTTTTTTTTTTTGGTCGAGAATCCATGGGAGTGAGAGATATCACCTCGCAGTAGATCAATATGAAAATAAGTATATGGCTAGGCAAGTTTAGCTGTGATGGGCAACTGATTAAGGAAGCTCATGTTTGCCTTCACTGTTTTATTGAGGGAGACCTGGAAAATGGGGTTTTAAAAAATGGCAGAATTTTCAAGGAGCTATCTTGAGAATACCGACCCTTGGTGTTTCATGTTAAGGTATTTTACTGTAGTTGTGTCTCGGTTTGTCGTCTTAGGTTTTTAAAAAAAAATATTTAGCTAAATGTGGCTTGAGGGCTGGGGACTAGAACTGTTTTGAACAGGTTATTTTATGACTCTTGTGACCGCTTGTGTTTGCAGGTTTGGATCACGCTGGTCTGGACCCTCAGTATGAGAATTCACCCTGGAGCTCTGGCTCACCCTGCAGTGACTCAAACAGTAACTGGAGCAAAGTGATTGTAGACAGCTGCGATAAGGGAGCCTGGCCTTCCATCACTGGGAGTGACCCAGAGCTGGCTTCAGAATGTATGGACGCTGAGTCTGTTTCCAGTTCCGGGTCCGAGAAAAACCTCTGCGTGATGGCGTCTGGGATCGCCGGTGGTGACGGCAATGGCAATAGGCAAGGCGGCAATCAAGGTTCTCATTTCGTGGTTGCGAACGGCAGCAATAATGTGGCTAACGGGAGTGTTAAGGGTCCTTGGGGCTCAGTGCTAAGCACATGTCAAGGTTCTGCAGAGAGCTCCGGTGACAAGATGACAGAAGGCGGTCATGGAAAAATGAACGCGTGGGTTACCCAAGGTCCCTCGACCAACGGAGGTATAAATCCAAGCACTTTGAACCCAAACGCCAACCATGGTGCCTGGCCCGTTCTGCAGAATGCCGGTCCCAACTCCCACGGGCCTTTGGGCAATGGGAACGGGGGCACCAACACTCAACGAAGCACCGTAGGTCAAGTGCCCAACATGCAGAGTGTTAACTCTAAGATGTCCTGGGGAAGTCTGCAGGACAAGGTGGTTGAATCTGAAGTCAATGGTACAAGCAAGGTTCTAAGTGGGCAGCCTCAAAACCTTAACACTGAATTTAACGGACCAAATAACACTACTAACCCTATGACCTCTAGTTTACCAAACTCTACAGGTTCACTGCAGATGAATGAACGATCCTGGCCGATGAGCACAGGGGGCTCCCCTCAGCTCCAAGCTTCTCCTGTCTCGAACGGCACTTCCATTTCTCAGCATGGCAACAACGAGGGGGTGAACAGCGGGTCCTACGGTACAGCATGGGGTGCTCCGCCCAGCACTACTTACTCTGGAGACAAATGTCCTGTCCCAAAAGGCCAAGCTGTGGGCGACACTGTGAACGCAACTCTAATGCAGTCCGGAGCAAATGGATCATCTGTGAGCGCTGCTTCTTTCAAAACTAATAATAATAATAATAACGGGATGGTCAGTTGCGGAGGAGGCTGGGACTCTCAGACCACTGCCTCTCAAAGTTTGACTTGGGGAGCAGGTAACAGCATGGGTGCTGCTGGAGCCTCTTGTCCCTGGGGTAGCACCTCCTCTTCCTCGTCATCCTCCTCAACGTCTTCAAACACTGGCACTAAAGTCTCGAGCGGGGAGTGGGGCGCGTTGCCCAGCAACAATCAGCATTCCGGCGATGGCACGAGCGGGAGCAGGAAGGGAACAAACGGGTGGAAGTCGTTAGAAGAAGACGCTCTTGGGATAGGGAGCGGTGGTCAGTCGTCCCAAGGCAGCACGTGGAACAAATCCACAGGCAGCGAAGGAAGCGGGGAAAGTTCGGGGACTCGCAGCGAGAGGGACGGACAACGTAGTGGCAACCGCAGGAGGGGCAACCAGCAATGTTTGATCCAAGCGGCTCTCTCTAGAACTGACATGGACCCAAGGGTGCTGTCCAACCAAGGCTGGGGGCAGACTCCAGTCCGACAAAACACTGCCTGGGATGTGTCCGGCTCTGAAAAGGCAGCTGGAAACGGGTCACGAGGATGGGGTAGCGCTTCGCCCCAGAGGTCGAGCTCCCAAAGCGGATGGGGAGAAACACCCGGCGCCAACACTAACGATGCTGGGGCGTCTGGTTGGGGTGAGCAGAAGCCCGCCTCCGGTTGGGGGGAGACCAAGACTCAGAACGGTTGGGAAGACTGTTCAGCTGGAACGAACAAGAGTAATTCGTCTTGGGGCAACTGCAAGGATGACAAATCCTCTTCCTGGAGTAACGGACAAAAGACTAAACAGGGCTGGAGCGGCTCTTCGGGAGAAGGATGGGGCGGAGAAGGGTCGAGAGGGAACCACTGGGGGGAGCCGCAGAAGTCCGGCTCTGGAGGTTGGGATAGCGACAGCGACCGGTCCGGTTCAGGATGGAGCGAGCCGGGGCGTTGTAACGCGAACGCTTGGGGAGGAAGCGGAGGCACGAGCACTCCTGACCAAGGTGGTCAGTCGGCTGGATGGGGAGACTCTGCGAAGACTAACAATCAGAACCAAGGCTGGGGTGAGCCAATCAAACCGAGTCACTCCAACCCAGCCTGGGGCGAAGCTGCGAAATCCAGCAACCAGTCAGAGTGGGGGAAAGGCCAAGATGGCAACGCGGGGACATTCAGGGCAGGAAACGGCTCTCCGAGCGGAGCCAAAAACAAGCCGACCGGATGGCTGGAAGGTCCGATGCCTACCGCCGTAAAAGAAAAGGAGCCGACGGGTTGGGAAGAGCCGTCTCCTGAATCCGTCCGGCGCCGGATGGAGATCGACGACGGCACTTCCGCTTGGGGAGATCCGAGCAAGTACAACTACAGTAACGTGAACATGTGGAACAAGAATAACTCTGCAGAGCAGGACATTTCACAGCAACAACCACCTCCACCGGCTTCAAGCTCCATGGGGCAAAAAGAGAAAAGCTGCAGCTCAGGTATGGTGCCCTTTTATCCCCTCCCCCCCCTCCCCCATGTGCATTAGCAGTGACTCAGTCTCTCTTTATTTACTGCTCTGTAGTCATGCCTTTGGAATTCTCTGCACACTGTCCTCCCACCTACATGCGCACTCTGTCCTCCTTTCACCCTTTCAGTACTTGGGCTCGCTAACAAAGCCATAGTCATGTTAGGTTCTTGTCTTACTTCTCTGAGAATTTGTGCTTTTAAATTGTTCCGCAGTGCCGTACGCACACGCAACTATAGTTTGCGTCAATTTTAGTAGGGGCCGTATGAGGGCTCTTAGTTTCGACACTTTGCCTCTGAAACGTAATGCAGAGTAATTGTTTTCATGGAAACGTACAAAAATTCTAAAGTCAAATTTGACAAGCGTGCACATTTAATTGTGACCGAGGCATGTGTGCTATGTTAAACATAAGGAGCTTAAACAGTTTCCAGAAGTTTTTTTTTTTTTTGGTCCAGTTTAGAAAAATCAGAAGGGGCTGATCAGGTTGGTATTTGGAACAATTTTAGTCGGGAGCGAGTACAAGGAGCCATGTCGAATAGTGTGCGTTTTAGCAGGGTCGGATCAATACAAGACGTTTTTCAAAGCCGGTTTTGAGGAGCTAAAAAACAAGAAGCCGTTGAACCAGGATTAATGTCTTGACATGAACAAGTCCTTCGTGTTAAAGTGGCTTGCTCCTTGCTAGGGCTGTGTTTTGAGCGACTAAATCGGTTACGGTACGCTACACAGAATTTCCTCGAGCCACGCGGCTTTACCTTTTGAAAGTTACAATTCAATTTTGATCGAGGTAAATAATCTAACTCGTCAGCTGCGAGCTGTCCTGTCAAGCGGTGTGTGTGTGTGTGTGTGTGTGTGGGCAACGCAGACTTGTACTACAGCTGTGACTTGTGCTTTGAAAGGTCAACGTGATAGTTCTCCGGGTGAGCTTAGCTGTACTTGGTGAGAAGCAGGCTAAGGTTACAGTCATATGCTAGCAACTTGAGCAGCGGAGCACACTGAACCGGGTTATTTCTGTCAGAGGAATGCAGGACATGCGCTGAAAGGTGAAAGTGCAGGAACCCTAGTGGTCAGACGCGGACTGATCCAATCAGCAGCGCCGGAGAGTAAACACGGCTTACATAAGTGTGTTTATTTGGGGGGGGGGTGCTGGAGGACAGTGCTGTACACAAGCATAAATTCATTCCGATGCACAGCTCTGACATTAAGCGCGAGAGAGAGTTTTCCATCGAATTCTCGGACGCAAGATCCAGATTAGGTCGATCAAAAATCTCATGCAAACAAGCGTCTGCTCTTGGTCTTGAACGTACTGAGCACGATTCGGTCACCTGTCCTTTGGCTCCACACCGTGCGCTTTCAGAAACCTGTCCCGATTTGGGATTCATATGCCAGAGTTTATCGATGCTGGCGTGCTTTTGACTGCAAAAACCTCATGTCAGGCTCTCTGTGGACACTGCTGGAAATGTGCACCAAGAAGCAGTCATGCCAGAGATGAAGCACGGCTCAGGGATATGGGGTGGGAATACCAGGCCTGGCCCGTTATGAAAGCCAATCCTCAAGCATGTTAATGGACCACCCGGACCCGACCTGCAAACCGCCAACTTGACTCTGTGCCGTGCTGGCATCCGTATTGTAGAGGAAGGAAATTTAATGATGGGTTGTCTAGAAATTTCATAACGCGTCGATTGCAGGGTATAGCCGATTCTATCTTAGCCTGATTGCGTCTGGGTCAGGCTACGAAATAATTTTGTCCAAGTTGTGTTCTTTACGATCGAACAGCAACAAAACAATCTTTCATTCAAGACATTAATGCGTTCGGTCTTTCTCGAGTGAGCACGCAAACAAAACGTCATGTCTTAACAAAATAGTAGCCTAATGTTTGGCTGCATTGCGTGAGCAAAGAATGAACCACGGTTCCAGGATGTAACCTGTTTCGAGAGACGACCTTCGCACCTCTGCATCGCCCAGTTTTAAGTTTTCTCCGATTAAGTCGGATAAAGGAAATGAGGGAGAAAGGATGGACCTGGAGCCACCTGGAAAGATTGGCGGGCTTTGGTGGAGGCCTCGTGCTCTGCCGTGGGTAACGAGGACTTGATGATCAAGTCGGACATATCTGCGCTAACCTGACAAAGTTAAAAACTACGGATACCACTTGGGGGGGGGGAATGTGAAGAATTTTAGT
>JAODOF010000013.1:8602188-8612735 GCA_027576175.1 Sciades proops | reverse complement strand
AGAAGATTGAAGAAAAACATGCTTCAAGTTCTACCCAAGAAAACAGTAGCGCACACAGGTCAGTTCCACGCCCAGAAAAAAGTATGAGGGGCCAAGGATGTTCCAGTGAGTTACAACTTACTGGTCCTCCTATATCGGTACTATAACAACACTCATGAAACATTGTTCAACAATGACTATTTTTTATACGATGTTTATAAATCTAGACAAAATTTAGCAATCAACTATACAACTACTCTTACATAAGAGTTAAAATTTTGAAGATGAGCTTCCAAGTAACTCACAAAACGACTTAAAATGACTCACCTAGACAATGTCATATCATTTGGCATTCAGACTAAAATCTGCTGCACTCGAACTTGGAAAATAAAAACTCTATTAAACCTACATCCGACAAAGCATATGACTATGGCGGTCATTCTTATTACGCATTAAAAAAAAAAAAAAGCACATAACCAGTGACTGGCAGTTTGGCACTTAACCTAATCGTCCTGCAAAGTTTCATGTAAACTGAACTCTGAATCAACCGACTGGATCAATCAGATACCGTCAACCCTAAAACACGAGTTCAACTGCATCGTGTCATACAAACAGTGAACACTGAGTGTAATATTACTGTTGTCTTATTGAGTGTGCCACTCAGGGGAGAGGGAGGTGGCTGTAAATGTTGGTGGACGAGTTATGAATTTTTAAATCCCTGCACGTGCGGCTGGATCCAGGGTTCGCGTTAAAGCTTTCCGTGATCGGTGCTCGCTCCTGACGTCGGATCGGGCCGAGCCTGGGTTCGTTCGAAAGGTCTCAGGGAGAGGGATGTGCCTGTGAGTTTCGGTGGCCGAGTTACAAACTTTTAAATGCTGGCTCGAGCCAGGGCTCATATTCAAGTTTTCAGCGAGCAGCACTCATGCGGGGTATTCGGGGTGAATAACGTGCCGAGGCAGGATTGTAACGGGTGAGGCTAAGAGGTGGCTGAGTTACGGATTTTTAAAGTCATGCCCGCCGGGGTCCCCATTTCACAGGCTGCATTACGACAACGTGTTCACCCAGTGTAACACTTGGAAGAAAATTAGATCAGACCCATATCTGAGGTGCCATCCGGTCCAATGCTTTCGAAATAGACAAATGCGAAAATTACCGGTAAATGTCTGCCGGTCCGGCCTTATTTCCCCACACTGTCGTTTCGTGTACAGTCCATGTCAAATTCAGAACTCTCTCTCAGCTGCTCCTGTCAGGGGTCCCTAGAGCAGATTATCCTTCCCAATTTATGATCTGCATATTTAATTTGGCATAGGTTTTTTTTTTTTTTTAATACCGACTGCCCCTCCTGACACAACCCTCTCCAACCTATCCGGGCTTCGGACCAGCACCAAGTCTGCACTGGCTTGTGCAACCCCAGTGGCTGGGTATTTTAAGAAGAAGAAGCTGCTTTTGTTTGTCACATTCATCCTCTGCACGCACACACATACACCAGTGGGCAGCTATGCTCCACGCCCAGGGAGCAGTTGGAGGTTAGGTACCTTGCTCAAGGGCACTTCAGTTCATGGCTTCCCCATGTTAACCTAACCACGTCTTTGGACTGTGGGGGAAACCGGAGCAACCAGAGGAAATCCACGCAGACACGGGGAGAACATGCAAACTCCACATAGAAAAGCTCCTGTTGACCGCTGGGCTCGAACCCAGAAACTTCTTGCTGTGAGGGGATGGTGCTGACCACAACATTACCGTGCCGCCCAATTAAATTCAGAATTTACTATTTCACAAATAAAAACTCTTTAAAAAAACCTCCCAACCCTTATCAGGTCCTATCAGTCTTATGAGGGTCAACACTGGGCCATTTCTCATCTTCACATCCAGAAACAACGTTTATTTTAGATGTCTTTTTCCAACAACAGAATACTGATTCAAAAGAAGCTACATGGACATGCACTACTTTTACACACTATTAAACAAAATGTACCTTCGCAAGCTGCGCCAGAGAAATGGATGGAGTATCATCAATCTGTTTATAAAAAAACAAAATATTGGACAAGACATTATATTGCAATGACATCAAAACAATGATATGGCTCCAAACTGAGTCACAATATATTAAAATACACACGTGTATTAGATATAAAGGAAGCACAAATTTTATACATACAAATGTCGCTTAAACCATTTTATAAAGGGTGTTTTGCGTTCACTGGTTGTATTTGGCGCCACATCAATCAAGACATGCTAAAAAAAAGTGTTTATAATGCCACAGCTGACTTTACCGTAACGTAACGATCTTCATTTGGCGCAACTCCAGGACAAAAGTGAAAACACGAGGCCGTATGAATGATGTTAAAACATTTTAAAACGCAGGGATTTTATTGAGAAAGCTCAACGTTGTTCAGCATCATACAAACAACACTTTAGTCAGAAATAAAAATAAATGAGTGGCACTGTGAGCACTGATGAGACACCATTGCAAATTGGAACACACGATTTAATTAAAAAAAAAAAAAAGAAAAATATTATGGTGGATGAGATTTTCACGGTTAGCCATTTTGTTCAAGTGGAGCAAATTATAAAAATCACTTGAGCATGACAGAGAATAAACAACATTTAAATTAGAATAAATTTGTAAAAAATAAAAAAAAAAATTTCAACATTTACACAAACGTGACTGACAAGTGTCATCATACACACACACAAAGAAAAAAAAAAAAAGACTAGGTACAGTTACCATGGAAACAAGCACAGCTCAATCCAGTAATAGAAAAAATATAAATTAAAAATAAATGTCAGGATGGCATCAAGTTCAAAACAATTCTGTACAGAATGTGGAAGACTGATAATCAACTTTGTGAAGGATATCAAGAGTCTCTAAAGCTTTCATAAAAAAAGTAAATAAAAACCATATCCCACCCCCAAAACACAAAAAAACCCAAACAAACAAAAAAAGCCCATTGTAATACTAACCTCAATTGGTTCCAATGTTAAAAAGATCAGCTCAAACAAATTGTATGACCTCCTTTACAAAATCAACGTGTGTGAGCGGTACAAGCGTAGGCATTGGGTTAGTCATTAATGGAAAAGGCTTCATTTTTGCAAGTTATCATTTTAAGTCAAGTCAGTGCGGATCATTTGATCACTTTGCTCAGCTACAGGTGCAACTTCCGCAAAACAATTTCAACAGGTTACACACACACACACACACACACACACACACGTTCGGACATGCCTCATTCAAAGATTTTATCTTATTTTTATTAAGTCACTTCCTGTCTTAAAAGTAACGATGGACGTCGTTTCTCTTGACTTAGTTGTCAGGTTCTTGACAAACATGGATTACAATAGCTGTGGTGCTGAATAGAGCCATTTACTGTATTTTTATTATTTACTATTTGAGCTCAAATGCATTAAAGCAGAAAGAAATTGCACAAATTGACTTCTGACGAGGCACCCCTGTTAATTGAAAAGCGTTCCAGGTGACTACCTCCTGAAGCTGGTTAAGACAATGCCAGTAGTGTGGAAAGGGTCAAGGTCAACGGTGACCACTTTGAAGAATCTAAAATGTGAAACGTAAATTTAACAATGTTTTGTTTACCACATACAATAATTCCATACAAATGTTCCAGATATTATTTCATAGTTTTGATGTTCAGTATTGATCTACAGTGTAAATAATGAAAAGACAAAAACCTATGAATGAGTCAGGGTGTCCAAACTTTTGACTGATCCTGTATGTGAAATCCATCTCTCTCTCTCACACACACACACACACACACACACACACACACACACACAATGCAGAAGCCACAAGATGGACAAAAAGCCTTCTTTGCACGAAATTGAAAATTCGGGGACGTTTGAACACAGAAGAATGGAACAGTTAAACATGAAGTTAAACTGACCAGCCGTAGTATCGGCAAATTTTCTGTTGCTTGGCAGCGGAACAGTTGATACCGCTAGTGTTACCTTTGTGATGTCAGAGTAGAGCTTTAGTTAAACTTCAACTTGACTCAACTTTCTGAAAGTAACAATCCTCATCAGGAGTTTCATAATGTATCCTCGGAACACGTCGTTTTGACCAATTAAAGTGGGAAGATTCTGAAAGGGGCAGGACGTCTGAAATGACCAGCCGACTGAATTATGATGGTCCGAGCGTTACATTCTCTTGCCGCATTTAAAAAATTAAATAAAACAAACCGTGATCCACTTTTAACCCTAGTAAGACGACTTTAAAGTAAATTACATCCCTCTGAAGTCTTCTCCAATAATGAACTTTATCCTGATTTTTTTTTATTTAGGTAAATCATACACAACTACCTGCTGAGTGCTGGCAAAATAAACTTGGATCAAGTATGGTCATAAACCATCTAGTCCCCAGTACTGTCATTCACAGTTTTCATGCTCAAGGTATTGATGAATTTTCATAAAATTAAGCAGCCATGCCTCTGAAAAATATAATTGTGTCGATTTTTTTTTTTTTTTGAATGCAGTTTGAGCATTTTGCACAAAGGACATAAACTGCTACAACAGGACATGTCTTGGACGTAAAGTTTCAGGTCGTCTTTACTGATCTTCGAGACAAGCTCCTCCCCCCGCCCGTCTGAACGTAGACTATTTGCATCAGTGATTTCGTCATTTGTTCTCACAGCTAGAATTTGAGGACATGCAAAATAAATTAAACAAAACACAAACCCATTCATGAAACAGCTCAGGAAGTAGTAATACAGCTTCAGGGTTTTCCTCCTCAGACAGCGCATGCTGGCACTCTTGGCTAAAGCAGTGATTAAAGTTGGATATGCGTTTCACATTTTATTTCAGTCTTGACTTTGTGCAAATGCTAAACTCATGCTTGTGGTCGGAGGTTCCCCCCCACAACCGATCAAAGGACCCAATTATTTTCTTGAGGAAAACATCTGATGGCAAACATTTCCATTGACTATTTTGTTGGGTATTGGCTTTTATGATAGTAGCTGAATTTGAAGTGACATTAAACTGTTTTGGGAAAAACCTGCTTGATCACAAGTTGTCAAGGAAAATGCATGAATGCACTCGAGACATGAAAAACACCAGGTTAATAAAGAGCTACCTGTCTGTCGGAAGGCACACACAAGCGGCCAGCCATTTAACACTTTTCTTTAATTACTCAGCACAGTGACTGAACCGGCTCCTTAGGATCGGTAAACTGTTTGGCATGCCATCTTTTCATAATACGGATTAGAAGTCGCACAACTAATTTATCAATGATAAATAACAAAAGAGAATAAATTTGGGAATAGGGAAACTAAAATTGCTTTATTTGTAATCAGCAGCAGTGACGTTCTTGTGCTGTACACTTTGAGGGAGACAGATTACAACCGCAGAACGAACAAAAATAAATAAATACAAAACACAGCAGTGTTCTGAATTATACACAACAAGACTGAAAATGGTAAACACTGCCGAGACAGTATGTGAAAAAGACTGAAAATGGAGGCGTGTCAAGTCTGACAATTCAATTTTGTGTAAAATGTGCAGAGCATTAGTGGCCTTAAAATGTAAAAGCAATTTTACAGTCAGTCCTTACTTGAGTAAACATGTAAAGAGACAATTCAAATTTTCAACATTTTCTGTGACTGAATCTCACACAGGGTGTACAAGGTCATCATATTACACACTATGTAGCCTGCAGAATTTGTACGTTGGAAATCATGAGCATCATTGACACGAATGCTGTCTTTTTTTTTTTTTTACGTCTGGAAACAAAAAAGGACGATAACTGAGGATACAGTCAGGGAGAGACAGGAACACACACTCGTTCCGTCATCGTTTATTCCACAGAATCCCCGTTCATCACATCATCTGTTTATCCACACCATAAAACGTTTACACCAACATTCAAAACGTGCATGAAAACAAGTGTTTCATCAAGTGCACTGTTAAATAGACTTCAAGGGAGAAGCTGGACACTTCATTTAATAAATTAGTGACAGGCACCTTGACCTGAGCATTAATATTAAGCACTATTATAGTTAACAATTAGCATAAATTATTTCAACAGACAGTGAAGGTGTTTGATAAACTTCAAAAAATAAAAACTTTTATTCATAGAACAGAAAAAAAAAAATAAAAAAAAAATTGTACAAAGTACAGACAGACTTGATCTTATAAAGATCAGTGTGATCAGACAGTACAACAAACTGTACAGTAGTTTCCTGGTGTGTAATACAGTGCAGCAGCAAGTGCACACTTCCGTACACATGGATCAATGTAAATCGTCTCAGCACAAACACATGACATGAAGGAACAAGGAAGGGTGCGAGAGAGAAAACTGCTGTGTGGTGCATGTGAGAAAGATTAGAATAAATGAGCTGGTGTTACATACGGCTTTTGAAGATCCGAGTGATGGCTCACATCGATCACTGCAACACAAAACACAATGACCATCAGAGTGGGGGTCAATACAAGCACGACTACTGCTCCTTGATACAGGGAGCACTGAGAAAGGACAAAAACTGAAACATGAGCCATGAGTGCAATTCTGCAGCAAGTCTGTGCGGTCCTTAACGCGCCGTCCTTCCTACGCCTGTCTCGATATCACTTGCCACATGAGTCCAACTACCTGTCTCATGTGTCTCTGGTTATACCTATAGATTTTCGGGATCAGGACACTTCGTCCAATAGTGAAGACATTTCATCCCAAGCCTTTTTCATACGCGCTATCAATTATTTCATATTTCAGGTATTTGTTAGAAAAAGACTCTTCAATAGAAAAAGAATTTGACCAAAGCGGAAAACATTTTCGTAAAGCCAACGGCCTAAGATTTAATATGACCCAGACGGCTTCGAAAATTAATAACCCGACCAACGGAGCTCACAGCGAAGCCAAATTTTACAGGCACCTTCCTCTAAGCCTCTCCCTTCAAAAGAGCACCATCTCACATTAGTAGGACCACTCCTTGGCCGGAATGAGTCCTTTGTGAGAGCACTGCTTGGCACCGAAAGATCCAACACGATCCAGCTGGAAACAAACATGCAAGCAAGCAGCCTGCAATGACAAGGGAGTTAACTCATCCCAGGGTCAGCAAGTGGCACAGGCCGACGTGGTTACCCCCACTTAACACGCTCTTTAGTGTCGAGAAACACTTACACTATGGCACTCATTTGCTTTATAAAAATGTGTTTTGCTTCAGTCAAATTCCATTCCCTCCTTTTTTCAAACAAAAATACATGAAACATAACATTTATATAGCGTGTATGAAAAAGGCTTTGGACAAAATGGTCATTGGACAAAGCGACCTGTATTCCACATTTTTTCTTGTCTACTTGTCTAAATAATAGCTAAAAATTTCTTTTACACTTTCTACAATGTGCTCAAAGGGGTTAGTGTCTAATATCCATCAAATATTCTGGTGCTTTAGTGTGTACGTAAGCCCAAGTCTGAAGCGTGAAGCACTACACATGTAGCATAAACACCATATCCAGTCTCATGGTAATGAACATAGCCTCTATTTCATGACATTCATATTTGACAAGAAAAAAAAAAAGGGTTGTAAACAAAAAAAACACCCTTTACCACAAGTTGCAACCCCAACACACCCCTAGTCTGAGAGTCGGGATTAACAATGATATCAAAGCTGATGACTTACATGAGAAATGTTTTGCTGGCTGCCTTTACACCACTGATTGGTATTCTCCTGATGATGACGGATGAGTTTTTGGGGATTAGAGCGCCATCATCAGTGTATTCTGGGAAGGAAAGGAGGAAAAACAAAAACAAGGAATAATTAATAAGACTGGACAAAAACAGTCAGAGGTGAAATTAAAATACTGGATATAAAAGTTAACTAATGATCAATCAATGATCTAATAAAATACACAGTTTTGAGCAAACAACCATGTCTGAGGTGACCAGACTGGCAAAAGGTTACATTTTCTCAAGAGTTTCACAAAACCATTGCAGCACAAAGACAATTGCGAAATGGGAGAGCGAGCAGCATGATGAACTAACTTTTTTTTTTTTAAGTCAAGATGATACTCTTGGGAAACCCACTACAGACCAGTCCAAGGGCCCGTCCACACGAGTACGTTTTTATCGAATCCGCATAAATACTTTATCGTTTCGGCCTCACGTCCAGACAGATCTGGCTTTTTCGAGGTGTGAAATCGGTATTTTTTGAAAATGGGTCCCAGAGTGGGAAAATCCTAAAATGCCGGATAGCCCGGAGTCTTCTGGCCGGCGAATACGGATTTTTTCAGAAACTATGACATATAAGCCCCGCCTCTCTAACCTTTAACCTCAGCCGCATCATAACAACAATGGCGGACGACAGGCTTGTGCTCGTACTGCAGAAACAACTCAGTCCATTACACCTGCTACAACAAAACCTTCTGCTTTTATATTACTGCGAGGAGCAACAAAAGAACATCCTCTTCTCGTGTTATGAGCTTGTTTGTAAACAGCGCTTGATCTTTATATGCATGCTCCATGGCTTCTCTTCCGGTTTGAGTGTACTGGTGTGGCGGCGTCACAGCGCCACATATAGGCCTGGAATATGTACTACAGCGTTTTGGGTCGTTTCCAGTGAATCCGTGTGGACGAAGATATTTCTGGAAACGACAGCGTATTGGGTGAGGCAGCGTACTCGTGTGGACGGGCCCCAAGTCAAAATGCCAATTCTTTCTGAAGTATTGTGACCTGGAGCTCAAAATCAGTGATGGAAAAAAAAAGATGCATTTACAGTATAATCAGGGACACCAAATCTCAAATTTAAAAAAAACCCACTGTACGCTCATCCATCACTTAACAACACCGTCACACAAATAGCCAATCAGACAACCATGTGGCAGCAGCACATCAGTTCATGTTCACACGAAACACCAGAGAGAGGAAAAGGCAATCTCTGAACTGTATGAGTCACCATAACCTTCCTTTCAAAACAGTTTGGTCTTTGTCCTCAGACTCCTTTCATGTCTCACAGATGCAGAACGACTTCACGCTGGACAGTTTTTGTTTTCTGTGTATGAAGTCTACAGGGACTGCTGTGCCTGAAAACCTCAGATGATTTCAGTTTCTGAAACTCAAACCGGCCCATCTGGCACCAACCACCATGTTTTCCACCCCAGTTCTGACACTTACATTCAGTCGGTCAGGTTCAATGCCTGAACTGATCATCACTTTTTTTTTTTTCCACTGGCTAATCAGACACACCTTGCTCAAAGACACTTAAGCCAGGACAGGGAATCGAACCAGCAACCTTTTGCTAACCTAAGGGTGAGTGAAACAGCTTCCCCATGGGCGTTCTCATGACGTGGACATGATCATGTCTGATGTGTTGCCACATGTGACAGGTTGGTGTACTGTGCAGCACTCGGATGTGACTCATCTGAAGACCTTAATCTTCTACTTAAACACTGTTAAGCGTCTCTGGATTTCTAGCAGCACCAGACAGAGTTAAAAGCTGTGTGTGTGTGTGAGAGATTAATCTGACCTTCTTTAGTCTGGGCGTTGGTAATCTGGAGGTCGCAGTCGGCGGCCTTCAGCTTCTCTCGCCCCATGATCTGGCGCTTCAGCTCGCTCACGGTGATGTGCAGCCCGTCGAAAGTCACCGTGTCGTAGTTAAGTTTAGAGGAAAATTTGTAATGAACACAAGACATTTTTACACACACGTTTTCCTGTCAGATCAGATTATCTACTAAACCAACACAATGAGTTAAGGCTCCCTTTCCTCTATGCCAAGGCCAACAAACCCCACTCAGCCCATAGCCCAACAACAGCAGCTAAAGAAAACCTGCAGGGTGTCGTGATGGGTCCAAAGGCGATTAATGAAAACCAAAAAAAAAAAACACTACAATGAGTCCGGAATTAAAGATGTTAGAACGGGAAATGAAGGTCCGGTGTTGGGGAGGTCAGTGTTCATTAAAGCGTCCGAGTGCAAACCGGAACAGCTTCACAGCGTCACCGCGCAACGTCCATTTCCAACAACGACTTTACAAATGCGGAGATTTCCAAAAGTAGTCCAAGTGCTGGAGGAGAAAGCGCAGTCCAGATCAAGAATCACCCAAGATTACTTACTCCAGAGACACTTCACTGTGGAATTTAAAAAAAAAAAAACCACACACACAAAGAAAACAAAGCGGAATAGGCCGAAAGCAATGCGGTTAGCAAAACTAGCCACAAGCTTAAAGTGGAAAACGGTGTAAAACACAAAAAAAATAAACAAAACACGATAAATAAATACAAAGTCCAAATCTGTGTTAATTCCTGTAGCTATTAAACCATTTATTTAGTTGCTCCAAGCGCCATTGAATACATTTTTAAACAAAAATAGCCTAGCTGTTAATGCGCGTTCTGCTAAAGACGCCGTTCACTCAGCGGGGTTCACCACGCAGAAGCGCAGGGGCTACGTCATTACGTCATAAGTACGAGACGAACTCTGCGTCGAAAACAGAAGGGGCTTTTTTTTTAATACACACACGTTTTGGGTTGTGCAGTTTCGTATGTAAACTTTTTTTTAAACAATTCAATTGACAAACTCCATTCAGGAACATTAGTTTACATACGAAACTGTACAAACCAAAACACACACACACAC
>JAODOF010000013.1:8537230-8547571 GCA_027576175.1 Sciades proops | reverse complement strand
TGCTCTTTTTATACCCAATCATGTTACTGACCTGTTGCCAATTAACCAAATTAGGTTTTTTTTAGCATTACACAACTTTTTCAGTCTTTTGTTGCCCCTGTCCCAACTTTTCTGAAACATGCTGCTGACATCAAATTCAAAATGAGCATATATTTTTGAAAAAACAATAAAATTTCTCAGTTTCAACATTTGATATGTTGTCTTTGGACTATTTTCAATGGAATATAGGGTTTCCATGATTTGCAAATCTTCACATTCTGTTTTTATTTACGTTTTACACAGTGTTCCAACTTTTTTGGAATTGGGTTTGGATACTGCTTATTCATCAGGGTCGCGGGGGAAGCTGGAGCTGATCCCAGCTGACTTTGGGCGAGAGGCGGGGTACACCCTGGGCAGGTCACCAAACTATCGCAGGGCTGACATAGAGACAAACAACCATTCATGCTTACATTCACACCGATAGGCAATTTAGAGTAGCCAGTTGAACGCATGTCTTTAGATTGTGGAAGGAATCAGTCTGCAGAGGAAACCAAGACAGGAACAAAGAGAATCTGCAAACTCTGCACAGAAAGAACACAGTCAGCCATGAGATAAGAACCACTGGACCACTGTGCTACCACATTTCCATTAGCCCAGCTGATGCACACATTGCAAAGCACATGTATCATAAATATAACATTGCAAGTATTGTACATTACTTAACAAATTTGGTATTGAGTGCATCTCACACCATATGGACCCATATTACAGATACAGCCATCCATTAAAAAAAAAGACAGCTGTGATATCAGTCTGCTATTTACAGTTTACTGTCAAGTTTCCATGTTTTCCTGCTTAACTTCAAATTAACTGACAGTATGATAGCTAATAACAGCAGAGGGACCTACCACTTGTTTTTTTGTTTTGCCAGATCATATGCTTTTACTGAATCAATTATAAACTCAAGATTTTTTCTTACATGCCCCACAATTTCTGATATCTTCTTTGTATTCTATTCTGAGTAACACTGACACCTTTGAGAACTATGACTGAGTCCAGAGCTTGGCTGAATGGTGCAGAGAGTTCTGGGCATATTTGGCCCAAGGGATAAACTGTGCCCAATCATCCTGATTCTCAGAGCAGAAAGTTCTTTAGCAGCATCCGATGTCTTGGTTGGCTTGTTCCACCTGTCCATTTGACTGTGCATGATACCCAGAGATTAGCCTTACATCCATTCCATTCATTATCCATAACCGTTTGTCCTGTGCAGGATCGTGGGCAAGCTGGAGCCTATCCCAGCTGACGATGGGCGAGAAGCAGGGTACACCCTGGACAAGTTGCCAGATCATTGCAGGGCTGACGCATAGAGATAAACAACCATTCACACTCACATTCACACCTACGGTCAAATTAGAGCCACCAGTTAACCTAACCTGCATGTCTTTGGACTGTGTGGGAAACCGGCGCACCTGGAGGAAACCCACGTAGACACAGGGAGAACATGCAAACTCCACACAGAAAGGGCCCCATTGGCCACTGGGCTCGAACCCAGAACCTTCTTGCTGTGAGGCGACAGTACTAACCACTGCACTGCCGTGCCCCGTTAGCCTTACAGTGACTTTTAATTTTTCCATGAAGCTTGCCCATCGTCTGGACGTGAATTTTGTGTCCAGGTCACTTTCAATGTCCTCTGGGATCCCAAAGTAGCCAAATACATGGTAAAAGAAGAGCTCTGCAGTTTGAGTGCAGTGGGTAAGCCAGGCAGAGGGAGAAGATGCAATGACATGATCACTGTGTTTCCTCTGGTCTCAGAGAGATCAGTAATAAATAAAATCAATGGCTATGTGGGACAATGGGCATTGGGATGTGGGTAGTGGCATGAGTCTATAAGCTGGTAGCAGGTGGGGTACCTTGGCTTTGGCACACACAGTACAATGATGAGTTGTACCTCTGGATGTCAGTAACTGTGTTGGGCCACCAGTATTTGGCTTTTTGCATGTTATAAGTTCTTTGTGTACCGGGGTGGCCTGTGGCAAGAGATGTGTGTGCCCAGGTCATGAGTCTTTCTCCCTATTTTTGTGGCATGAAGCTTAGTTTGGGGGGACATGCAGTGGGGACCTGGTGTGCTGGCCATCTCATATCTGTCAATGTTCCAGGTTAGGGCTCTGATAAAGCAGGATGGAGGCAGTATCGGTTCTGGGTCTTGGTCACTGTTAACAGTGGGGAAAATACGGGGCAGAGAGTCAGCCTTGGTATGCTTAGATCTTAACCAATATGAGCGCTTGAAATGAAAGTGGGTCAAGAAGCATGCCCACTGGGATTGTCGTGGGTTAAGGCACTTGGAAGTCTTAAAATACTCAAGAACTTTGTGGTTGGTGAAGATTGTGAAGGGGTATGCTGCTTCCTCTAGCCAGTGGTGTCATGCCTCCAAAGCAAGCTTCACTGCCAGCAGCTCACGATTGCAAATGTCTTAATTTTCCTCTTTGTTTGTGAAAAGTTTCTAGAAAAGAAGGCCACTGGGCGGAGCTTGTCTTGTCTTTGAATTGCTGTGACAAAACGGCTCCCACTCCTGATTCAGAGGCATACACTTCTACGATGAATGGCTTGGACGGGTCTGGGTGTTTGAGGAGAGGAGATAGTAAATGCCTGATATTGTAACCCAAAATCTATACAAGGTGCAATCAAAAGGTTCCGGGTCTGGTCCTGCTGTGGACAAAGGGAGTACGGTAAGGTCATACACGTGCAGAAGGAGTATGCTGTGTGATGTCACACTATCAACATTAGGACCTGTGTTATACTTGTTTTTGTGACAATGTGCATATGCACATTTTTACTATCGACCAGAGACCAAACCTCAAATTATGTATCAAACTCAGGGAATCAGCAACGGAGACCCTGGAATTGCTTCAGCAAGCCGACAGCAATGAAGCCATGAGTTGGTGCGGCGTTTTGAGTGGTATTTGTTTGTCAAGAGGGGTAAAATGACTTCCTCCAGTAATGTCTTGCCCTGCCTGAAGATCAAATGGCACTAAAATCGCCTTGCTTGGCTGATTGCTTCATTGCCAAAAGATTGCTGAAGCATTTCAAGGGTC
Organism: Sciades proops; assembly: GCA_027576175.1. Classification (NCBI taxonomy): domain Eukaryota; kingdom Metazoa; phylum Chordata; class Actinopteri; order Siluriformes; family Ariidae; genus Sciades; species Sciades proops. The sequence goes on along the minus strand of JAODOF010000013.1, from coordinate 8,544,500 downwards.
TCCGTTGCTGATCCCTTTTACGTAGAGCTGATGTTCCAGGAGATGAGACAGAACTTGCTTGATGTGAATAACTTGGCTCTTCAGGAAGGGGAGTAAATCAATATGCCATGACAAATTTGCCCAGTATGTCACTCACCACATAATTAATCAAACACTGGAACACAGCGGGGGTGCAAGAGAGCCCAAAAGGCATCACACAGTACCTGAAGTGGCCAGAGGTGGAGCAAAAGGCCATTTTCCAGTTGTCACCTTTTCTTATGTGCATTGAATTGTAGGCATTGCATAGATCCAGCTTGGTGAGTAGTCTTGCTGATTGGAGCTGTTCAAGGGCTGAAGGAACCAGTGGGAGGGGGTAAGGATATTTGACTGCAATCTGGTTAAGGCCGCAGGTCAACGTACAGATGAAGTCCTCCCCCTTTTTTCTCCACAAAGAATCCTGCTGAGGCAGCAGAGGTGGGTGGGTGAATACAGAACCTGAAGACAGTTCTTCATCACCTGTTGCTCAGCTAATGATAGTGGGTAGATACGGTTGAAGGGAAGCATGGTACCAGGAAGGAGATCTATGGCGTAGTCATAGGATCTGTGCCGTGGTAGGCTAATGGCCTTGGTTTTGCAAAACACTTCCACAAATTTGTGATATTCCTTGGGGATCTCCAACATGGTGGATGGGTAGTCAAACACAGGGATGGGACTTGCCACTCCCTGATAAGCTTGGCGATTGCAGATGAGCTGGTCGAGGTGAATAGCCAGGTCAATGAGCATGTCTCGGGAAATTCTGTTATTGTGATGAGCAAGCTCTGTGAGCACTTCAGGGTGAAGGCCCTGGTGAAAAGCTGCCTTCAGTGCTTGCTGGTTCCACCTGCTCCCTGCTGAAAGCATATGGAATTCAAGTGAATACTCTCTGGTATTTCTTCTCCTTTGTGTGACTGCCAGCAGTTGTTCTTTGATTTCTGTGTAATACAAGGTGTGGTCAAAATATCTGTTGAACAATTTGAAAAAGTAGTCATATGAGGACAGGGGTTCCCCGCCTAGCTCCCAAACCACTGTGGCCCATTTGAGAGCTTTTCTAGTGAGCAGACTGAAGAACTGCGCAATTTTTGCGAATCTGAGAAATCAGCTTGGCCAGAAAAATACAGGGAACACTGCAGCAGAAAGCCCTTGCACAGTCCAGTTTCTCCTAAAATATTGTTGTGATAAGAAACGAGTAAGCTTAGAGGTACAGCCGGGTTTTGGTATGAAACGAGGTTTTGGGAGACTGCATTGATGAGCAGGTTCACTTTGGCATCAAGCTCACCCAAATGCTTCTGTTGTTCTCTCACCAGCTTTCCCTGAGCCAAAATGGCGTTTCTCCAGCTTGCATCCATGGGGATGGTGAAGTAATCTGTCAGGAACAGTTCTGAGATGGATACAGGTGCAGGTTAGCTCTTTTATTAACAACCCAGGCAGATAAATCCAAAATGTTAACCAGAGGCAAAGTCAAAGGTGGGCAAAAGGTCAGGCAATGTGCAAGCAGGAACGAAAGATTAAAAGGGCAAGAACCAGGAAACAAAGTCAAAACCAGAGCATGAATAATCAAGGCTTGATAAACTCAGAAAGGGAACATTTTGCCTTTACTTCACAAATGAGAGTGAGTCTAAGGTCTGTATATGTTGGCTGTGAATGTAATGGCAACAAGTGTGGTATGACTGGGTGCTGTAGTCCATGGCGGCCATGTTAGTAGGCTGCAGTGTGTTCTGAGAAGTGAAGTTTGGGGGGATTCCAGTGCAGACGTAACACATGGACAATCCCATGTTCAGGATGAAACTTGCAGGGTGCATACGTAGGACCAAATCTGCGTGTGATTTATTCACTGAGCATGATGGAACACTGCCACATTTTGACTGGTCTGTAAAATCATCAGACCTCAGCTCCATACAATATTTTGGGGTTTATTTGGAACACCAAAATAGACACGTGTTATTTCTTGCTTAATACTTGTTTTTTGCCCCACTTGCCTTTATAATATCACCAATCCGGTCAGGTAATGGTATGTGTACATTTTTGTCCACTCTTCCACTGACAGTGTGCAAGTTAGCTGTCGTTTCTGAGTGCTTATTTTGATGCTTCTCCTGCTGTTCCAAAAAATCCCTTACCTAGCTAACAGTTGTCACTGGAGAAGGCATTTGAAGAGGCAAATACCCAAGTTTGACAGTATGGAAAACCATTAAAGGAATACACACAAACTCTTGAAGTATCTCATCTCATCTCATTATCTCTAGCCGCTTTATCCTGTTCTACAGGGTCGCCTATCCCAGCTGACTGCGGGCGAAAGGCGGGGTACACCCTGGACAAGTCGCCAGGTCATCACAGGGCTGACACATAGACACAGACAACCATTCACACTCTCATTCACACCTACGGTCAATTTAGAGCCACCAGTTAACCTAACTTGCATGTCTTTGGACTGTGAGAGAAACCAGAGCACCCGGAGGAAACCCACGCAAACACGGGGAGAACGTACAAACTCCACACAGAAAGGCCCTCGTTGGCCACTGCGCTCAAACCCAGGACCTTCTTGCCATAAGGTGACAGTGCTAACCACTACACCACCGTGCTGCCACACTTGAGCTAATTATGTAATAAAACCACCAATAATTAATGTTTACCAGAAAATTAGACACGAACAACCTGCATTTCCGGTAATGTTAGTACAGCTCTGTTCGTGATGATGCGAGTTTAAAAACAGTATTGGAGCACAGCCTCTGTACAGTGATCAAACAAAATTAAAGGAAATGTCTGTTTGTTATTTAGTGTGGTTCATCATACATCTATAGTCTAAGTTTTGGTTCAGTGATGTGAGGAAAGCAACGAAGAAAAAGCACAACACCACACATACAAAACTGTAAGGTAAAAATAAAGCATGATAATCCATTTCATATCTACTGTCACAAATATCAATGAACAATGCTTTCCTAATGAATTTTACATCCTGTATGTCAAAAGAAAAAAAAAAAAAATCCCAAACTGACCCCTAGGGAGCAGGTTATGAAGAGAAATTTTGACAAACTCATGAAATGCAGTGATTATCCCAAAGAAATGTGAACTCTCAGCTTCTTTCGAGAGTGACCTCTGAACTTTCCTCAAAGCAAAAGTCAGGGATTTGTACGTCTCGCACCTCCAATTTAAACCCCTTCAATATCCAAAAAAAAAAATTCCAAGGAATCACCTTTTCCCAAGAAAGTCACTGGTTTCATTACTAAATATGCATTGTTTTTCAAATAGATATTATGGCAGTTTTATTTCCTTTTTGGTTTATTTCAAAATAAGATTTATCCTGAAAATGAAGATTGCTTTTGTTTTACTGTTCCATAAACCAATGACGAGCTGCTCCCACCCACTAAGGTTGACTGACGACCGGCCTTATTTTAAAATAAAACCAAGAAGCAAATTAAACAGCCAAATGCAATGCATTTTATGTTTCCTACATCTGTAATATTCCAAGTAAAGCACAACAGGATGTGATTTACCAGACTAATCTTGTCATATCGCTATCCCCATTCTGTCTATTAAAAAAAATAAATGTGCCTTATTGTGGCCTCATCCCCATTACATAAGTGTGTGTTTGCTTTCAGGGAGTTGTAGGTGGCTGCCATGCCATAGCCATAGTACCCACAATTCCATGCTTCACTTTATGGCCCATCTTCTCCCCTTTCACTGTTACAGCATTGAACACAACAATCCCTGTACTCGATGCCATGTTCTATCTCCGCCCATTCTTCTCACACTCACTGTAATGGTATTGGATACAGAGATGATACCGGATACCAAATACAGGGACGTCACGACTGTGCTTTAAAACACGCGGTAGAATCGAAATTCTTTCTCTCTGGCGGTGGATCCCCACGCGTGAAAGAGACGTCGTTGCATCTGCAACAAAGAACGAGCTATTGATACCAGACCTTTAGCCAAAGTTCAATGTATTTGATCTTTGCATAGTTGTAATAATAACTGAACCAGTTAGTTACTACAGCCCCACGCAGTATTTTAAAGAGAAAAGGCGACCGGATCCCTTTTCCCTTTCGCAACGTCAACGAACTACAAGCAAGATTCCTTCCAGATCATCGGACGACCGAAGGGACACCGAAGATCTTCAGCTGACAAGCTGTAAAAGCGAAAGGAACAGAACTGTTTTCTCCCTGGACCTGCGCTCTGCGCTGTCTTTGGATAACAGACAGCACACTTTCAGTCGCCAAGCAAGCGCGATCTCAAGTAAGGCTGGCATCTGGGCAATTGTTAGTCTTAGCTGTGGCTAGTTAATGCGAAGAGTGTTATTTGAATTCATTCATGGTTTAAACGTACGCATTTTGATTCACATGAGAGTCGGTCTTAGACCGCGTGTTGTTTGATTTGCTTTGTTTACTATTCGTATTAGTTAGATCGTGCATGCGCTCGCTCGCTCTCTAACTCCCACCGTCGCACTACACCCCTTAACTTTGGGATTTCAGGAGTAGCTAAGGGTTGGGTAGAAGTTTGGGTTTAAGGCCTAGTTGAGATGAGCTCTTAAGTTACAGATCCTTTGTTAATCTCCCTCGTGCGCTCTTCTTGTTGCCCCCCCTTAGGCGAAGCCTAGCACAAAGGCTCGCGCACTACATTCACATACCACACCTATCTCTCGCTCGCGCACAGCCTCGTTCCCTCACTCCCCGCACGCTCGCTCTCCCTAGCTCCTCCTCATCTCATTAGTGCGCAGTTGCGCACACGCCTACACTCACACACACTCACTCCTTCCCTCACAAACACGTGATTTCCTTCCCACATTTTAACATTCACTCGCCCTACACTGTAACACTTGAATATAGCCCATTACTTCTGATCACCATTAGTGTCTTGGTTATCATATTCACTGCTGATTTCTTACTCTGTTTACTGCTGGTTATTATTCTACTTACTACTGCTTTATACACTACTGATTATTACTTGTATACATTGTATCACCATTTATATTGAATTATTCCTTGGCTGCTATTGTTGCTATATCTGATCAGTATTAGTTTGCTAATTTGGGTCAGCTATTTCAATAAAATGGTACCTTTGAAGTAAACTGTGTCCTGTCTGTTGCTACAACATTCACTGAGTGCCAACCAAGTATTCTAATTGCCTTCGCCCATTTGGTTGTTATATCAATGTTCTAGATCTAGAGTAAACGTATTACATTAGAGCTACAATACTAAATAAACTATAGCAACATCAAGTTATTCCATTGATTTTAATAGTTTAACTATAAACTATTAGACACTTGAATTAATGATTAATGAATTTATGAGACTGATTCCATAAGCCTATTGCACCTATAATGCTCATTCCAACTTGCCCGGTCAGGCATGTCAGGGACATATCCCACTTGCCTGAATGCATGTTTCACTTGCCCCGGGCAATCGGGCAGTCCTTAATGTCGAGCCCTGTAACTAGAAGCTTAATTAGTCCTTTCTCACAGTTAACCCAATTTTAAGCTGCCATTTAACAACCACTTGTATATCATTTGTAACCTTTCTCCTCTGCAGTACATGCTTCTATAGTTGAAGGCTGAGGACACTGGGTCACCTGCTTGTGTCCTGAAGTGCACAATGTGAAATGAGAGGAGCAAAAGATACCGTAAAAGCAAAGATATGTGAAAAGCAGCAGTCGAACATGCACCATCTTTTCAACCTATTTATTTGGAGTCTACCACGATGTGCAAAGAAGCATTTGGACACATTCAGCACAGAAACATAAATGAGCACGTTACCTTCTTCTCTTGGATCAGCAGTCCGCCTCTCCAAAGCTCACTGGCATCGATACAGCTCTCTACATCAGAGGGAGAATGCACCCGGCCCGACAGGTACAAGGCTGCTGTTCGCCATCTGAAGAATAAAGATACATTTTACTAATGATTCTGCTCCCATGTAAATGTTTCAGCCATCCATCAGAGTCATGGGAGAAGCTGGAGCCAATCCCAGCTGACTTTGGGCAGCACAGTGATGTAGCGGTCAGCACTGTCACCTCACAGCAAGAAGGTTCTGGGTTCAAGCTCTGGGGGCCTCCACAGTCCAAAGACACGCGGTTAGGTAAACATGGGGCGGCCTTGGGCTGAGGTTGGGCTGAAGTGCCTTCGAGTAAGGCACCTAACCCTCAACTGCTCCCTGGGTGCTGTAGCACAGCTGCCACTGCTCTGGATATGTGTATGCGCTCATCGCTCACTTGTGCGTGTTCATTGCTTCAGATGGGTTAAATTAAATTTCACTGTGTGCTTAACTCTGCGCTTAAGTGTACGTGTGACAAATAAAGGCTTCTTCTTCCTCTTCGGGAGGGGAAACTGGAGCACCCAGAAGAAACCCAAACAGGCACAAGGAGAACAGGAAAACTCCACACAGAAAGGCCACAATCAGCCACAAGGCAGGCTTGTACTACTCGAGTCCGACTTGTGCCCTAATTTTTAAGGACTCGTGACTTGACTCTGACTCAGACTCGTGCATTAACTGCATTCGGACTCATAAATTGGAGACGAGGACTCGGATTTTTTCTTTATTTTTTGTAACATGCCACAATAATTTGGCATAAGACATTTATATCTACATTAATTCTTGTACTAAATTCATGCAAGAGTGTCACACCTGCATGCCTTGGCTTGTGCATCAGATAGACTCTCGCACGTGGACTGTAAACGACCTCACACCTGCACAGGATTAAGGCGCAATCAGCGCACCGATATAAAAACCGTGAAAACACACTTACTTTGCGAAGTATTGAATTGAGTTGCATTGCTGACACATTACTGAGCCTCATTTCCTTGTTTGGTTTCCTGATCCCGGTTTCTCGTCTTTGATTCTACGATAGCCTGTTTGTGCCTCGCTCGACCGATTGCCCGTTTGACAGTTTTACCTGCCGTTCTGGATCGTTTACCTTCTTTGCTTGTATTAACAAACACACCTTCTGCACTTACATCCGTCTCCCAACTATCTCTGACAGAATACTTCACACTCCCTGACAAAGAGAACGCACATTCAACTGTTCATACGTCATGTTCAGGAACAAAACGTTGACGGTGCTGAAACCACCACCGTCAAATGGCGCAGCTGGAGTCTCGTTCTCAGACTTGACTCGAATCTGAACACTGGGGACTTGAGACTGGACTCGGATATTAAACTTTGGTCAAATATCTGTCGCATTTTCTGCAATTTTTTTTTTTTTTACCTTGCACAATACCAGAAAAATTCAGTTGAAATCAAGCCATTTGAGGCGAATTGGTCCGCCT
>JAODOF010000013.1:8212696-8226704 GCA_027576175.1 Sciades proops | reverse complement strand
GCTGTTAGCCAATCAGAGGTAACACGTTTACATGTCATGAATATTAATGAGTAAGAGCTGAAATCCTGTCGTTCTCCCGCCACCCACTCCTCCACCAAACTAGACCAGCCTGAAACAGGAGAACCACAGCATTTTTTTCACCAAAACCGACTCACATGGCATTCATTCATACTAGAGACCACCGCACAATTAATGAAAAAACGATGCAATGAGACCTTTAAGGGTACTTTGGCCATTCTGCCTGGTCCAAGGAATCAAATCGGCAACTTATGGTACCAAAGCTGCTTCTTTGACCAAAAGGCCATGGCTTCCCCCTTGGTGACAAGCAAGCCGAGATTCATAAACCCAATTACATTCATAACTGGCATTATATTTCACCTTGAATAACTGCCACGTGAAACACCTGGGTGATTTGGAGAATCTGGAAAAAGTATACAGTGACACCCAAATGGCAGCAGCACGGACTTCCTGAAGTGGCACATCTCTGAGTTGTGTGCCTGAGCAGGAGATGTTTTTCATCGAATGGCATGTCACAGTTGAGGTAAGGTGATGTACACCACGGAATCTTGGCTTCAACCACAAAGTCACCACAAATGAATGCAAGGCAAGCTTATCACCAACTCGTGTAACTCTTTTAGCTCAAGGAATAGCTCACAAAAAGGCAGATTTAAGACCCATACCCATTTCAATTCAGAATCTTGCTAAAACACTTAAGGAGGGGCATTATGGAACTCCAGCACAAGGAGGAGGTCCTGTGCTAGGTGACTACAGAATCATAGCAGATGGAGATACCTCTCCCCTTCCAGCAAGGCAGTAATAATCCTTGAAGAGCCCAGAGAGATACAGTACTTCAGAGCCTTGGTGTATCTTGTGAGCTCCCATTCTGTCTTCTGCAAACAATCACATGACTTGACCACCAACACTGGTAGAGGACATTTATAATAGATGGACTGTATACAGGCTGAATATCGCACACACCAACTGACCACATTAACAGTGAAAAAAAAAAAAAAGTAGTAGGCAGCTGTGGAATTTGCGATGGTGTAGCCGTCATGGCGCGCCAAAGGCATGTTCATGCCCGGGGGATCTGGGGGCATGCCCCTCCAGAAAATTTTGAAATTTACATGCCTTCTGATGCATTCTCAGCGAATCAATTACTCAACATTTCCCTGTAAAATACTTGCGAAATATGTATGAAGTTTCCCTCCAGATGTATGTGCGCTTGGCTTTCTCAGTTACCCTCTGTAGTATGCTGTCTGGTTCTGTAACACAACTACATGGTGTCACATAACTACATACGCTCCAGCATGGTCACGTGATCCGGCTCAGCCAATCAGAGTGCGGGAATCAATCAACAAATATGGTGTCGCTTCTAGTCATGCTAGACCCAAACACAATTTCATGGTGGAATAGATGGATTTGCAGCAAGTTATAGGCAGCAGAGACTGTATAAATCACTTGAATACTGAAAGGCAATTTTTTTTTCTGGGATCGAGTAGCTAGCGCAGACTGCCTGTGTAGGTGGAGAAAACTGCCAGTCGCCAGCGTTTGTGGACATCTCTGAAGGATATTCCTACAAGGGCTCAGGAACATTTCAGAAAATCTTTGCCAGTAAACAGAGTTCATTGCTGCATCTCCCATGCAAAGCAAAAGCTATCCATCATCAACATCCAGAAACTACACCAAATTCTCTGGGCCCGAGCTCTTCTGAGATGGACTGACACAAAATGGAAACATGTACTATGATCTGATGAGTCCACATTTTGAATTGTTTTTGGAATCATTGTGTCCACGCTGAAGAAGAAAAGGACCAACCAGATTATTACCAGTACAAAGTTCAAAAGCCAGCATCTGTAATGGGGGTGTGTTAGTGCCCATGGCATGAGGAACTTACACACCTTTGAAGGCACCATGACTGCTGGAAGGTACATACAGGTTTTGGGGCAACATATGCTGCCATCCAGACGATGTCCTTCTCAAGGATGTCCCTACTTATTCCAGTTAAACAATGCCAAGCCATATCCTGCACATGTTACAACAGCATGGCTTCATCGTAAAAGAGTATGGGCGCTAAACTGGCCTGCCTGCCTCCAGCCATGTGACACGTTATAAAGCGCAAAATACGACTGTTGAGCAACTGCAGTCATAGATCAAGCAAGAATGGGAAAGAATTTCATGTTCAAAATTTCAACAATTTGTGTCCTCGGTTCACAAACGTTTACGGAGTGTTGTTAAAAGTAAAGGTGATATGACACAGTGGTAAACATGCTCCAGTCCCAACTTTTTGGAATGTATTGCAGGCATCAAATTAAGAACTAGTTTATATTCACAAAAAACACTAACACTTATCAGATTAAACATTAAATATCTTGTCTTTGCATTGTATTCAGTTGAAAACCTATATTTGATCATTGAATATAGAATTGTTGCATTCTGTTTTTTCATTTTACACAGCATCCCAAATTGTTTGGAATCAGGGTTGGATGTGACTAAAGATACAAAAGAAGTCTTTGCTGCACTATGAAAAGTTGAAAGATGTGACAGACGCAGTGCACTTTGTGTATGCACTACTGTACATCACCTTTTTCATATAAAACTCAAAACAGAAAAAAAAAATTGCTTGGCAAATATTTGAAACATCATAGGTAAGGAGAATCATGATATATTTTGGCTTTATTTATTACTTTTTCCTGAATGTCACTGTGTTTATCAGGACCAGATATTCATATCTTTTTCAGTTGCATAATGAGGTTGGCTACAATAATTTGTATATCAGTGGAAGAATCCAACCAAACATAGCAATACCAGTGTAGGGTGACAGTATACTGCTGTATTTAGTTACACTGCTTTTCATGCCCTGTGTATACTGAACATGGTACTGTTGCTCAGCAGAATTGTTTCTTCTGGTTCAGTGTGTGTGGGGGAAGCCACAGTCAGGTCGTGCCCCATACTGCACCCAGCTGGTAGCAGCATTAACAAGACCACAAGATGTTTTATCAGGCTGCGAAAGAGACACACACAGCAGGCCAAAGAGTCAGAGACAAAAAGATGGAAAGGGATAAAGGCAGAAACAGTAATGACAAAGTCAGGGGTGATGGATGGAAGGAAAATAAAGACTTAGACAGGCGACAGAAAGCGCAAAAGTTGGCTTTGTCCAGGGATTCTGGAGAAATGTCGATATGTTTTGTAATCAGCAATCCAACACCAGAAGCACAATAGAAGAAAAAAAAAAAAAAGCAAGCTAATTTTAGTGTGACACACTAAATTTCCAAATCTGATTGGAAATAACCAAATTAACCTCAGATTCGCCTACAGACCATGTGATGAGACTGCGAACTAGTGTAGTTCAACCCCTGTTGATACACCACCCCCTGCTGGACATCATGACGATTTAGGCTCTACACACAGCCCATTTACACACAAATACAAGCGTTGAGGTTACCAAGATGAGCCCCATTAGACTACAGCATTAGTGACACCCGGCCTCTGTTACTCATTTGTACTTTCTGTGGTTCCGTAAATTAATTCTTTGCTCGTATTTCAGACGAGCAGTGCCAGTTCGACGTATTGCATATGTATGATCTGGTGTTTGTCGCACAATTTGCGTAATACCTGGGTTTAAGCTGAGTTATTGCTTGTTTGCAAGGAAATGTATATTCCTTTGTGGAAATTTTGTTTACTTCGGGTAGTAGTACTCAGTTCGGCTATGATTACGAGCGTCACCTCATTTGGCTCATCCATTGAAAGCGGGCAGTTAAAGATTGGAAACGTTCAGGTGGCAATTTTCCGATCCTCACTTGTCGAGTTTGAGTGCGTCTGTGACCACTAAAGCTTGCTGAGGAGATGACCCCAGCGTGGTCTTCTGCTTTTGTAGCCCATCCCCCTACAGGTTGGATACATTGTGGTTGGAGATGCTTTTCTGTTTAGCATGGTTGCACAGAGTAGTTATTTGAGTTACCATAGCCCTTCTGTCCAAGTCCAAAGAATACACCTGTAGCCAGTTATTAGTGGGCACAGACATTTCTTCGATGGCTGGTTATTACAGGGTTTCTGTCAGATTGGTGCTATTGTACAGTAGTTTCACCTATAGCGATCTTCACCCCAAGGTTCAGTGGGGAACTTGCCGAAAGACATTCGACAGCATCCAAGCACCTTTGCCATTGCCCCAAGCTTTGAGGAACCTCTTAACCACTTTGCAGTTGACACCAGTGCAGGTGCTCCTTTCCTTCAGATATAGCCAGATTACTGAATAGACCACATCTTTTAAAAACAGCTCAATGCTCAATCAATCTACTTTCCTGGAGAAAGAAATGCATGTCCTAATCCTGGAGTATAATTGAGTACACATAGCCCTTTCTTGGACTACGGGAACCAGAAATTTCAAGTGAGACTGCAGGAGAACATGTTTTTCAATGCTCTATGGAGGAACCCTCGATAAAAAGAAGGGTGTTTGAGATTTGCCAATTTGGAAATTACTGTGATCGGAAAACAGTTTCAATTCAACGTCTGCATTTTGTCACACAGTAATGCCTGAGACAGGAAGTTAAGACATAGAAATCACTTTATTGGGTAATACATCATAACAGTACAAAACGGCTGCGTTTAACGAGAAGGTGTATGCTAACAACCTAGTGAGATTGCGGACCGTTTCACCTGCGCTTTATGGCAACATCCTGCCAAGATATGCAATCAGCTCAGTGAAAGAACATTAGGGAAATAAAAGAGGGAAGAAATTAGGCTACCTAAACAGTCTACAGCTAAATAAGGTTTCAAATTGAGAGAAAAATTGAGTTTTAAGGGACATGAGCGTAGAAGGCGTAAAATTAAACTTGTTTTTCCCTTGACTTCACAAAGCCTGGCACTGGTAAAAGTGGGAGATTTACTCTCCTTTAATGAAGTTCTAATAACAAAACCAAGGAACTGTTAGCTTGGGTCACACGTTCCGTTTAAATTATATATTACCTTTTAACTTGCAGTATTAAAGGTCGTACATAATTAAAAGTTCTGTAGACCGAATGTGGCGACGTGTGATGAACGTCTACATGCCATCCGTTTTATTCAAGCAAATCTTCCAGAGGCTGCTTTAATGAACCCCCCCCCCCCCTCCCCTGATAAAAACTCGTGAGCGTGTTGCAGTTGGGTTCAGGGTATTACGAGAGGATGACGGGATAAACATAAAACAAACACAAAAGGGGCGGTGTCCACTAAAAACCTTTGATTTTTCTGCGTGTCAAGGTTCAGAGGATGTACACACGCAGGAGTGTGGGGTTTGCTCAGTTACTGTGGGGCAGCAGGTGCTCTCTCCTCCAGCGCACTATCAGAGGGTGCAGACTCTGTGCTGTTTTCTCTCTCAAGTGGAGGATTACTGTCGCTTGCCCCCTCCTCTAACCCACTCTCTACTTGCTCTGGCTTCTCCACCGTGTGCTCCTCGCACTCCTGCTGGCCCTCAGACACATCAGCACGAGCCTCATCTGCAGGACACAGTCACCCGGACATGTTACAGTGAAGGAAAACATCCTGAACGCAATTAATAGTGTTCAGGTGTAGGCAGGAAAAGCATTTGTATTTGTGATTCAGGTCTCTATCCTCACCTGTCTCCATTGGACTGGGTTTGTCCTGCTCCTTGCTGTCAGTGCTGGTATTCTGTTCGCTGCTGTTTGGTCCACTTGGTCCTTGCTGATCCTCCTCGGTTGCTCTCTCCGTCTTCTCCGCCTCCGTCTCTCGCTCTTTCTCTCGCTCTCTCTCCTTCTCTCGCTCCCTTTCCCTCTCCTCCGCCCTCCGTCTCGCAGCTTCTTCCGCCGCTGCCATCTCTGCTGCCAGCTTCTCCATGTCCACCTCCACCTTCAGACTGCACAGCTACACACCAACACACACTCATTAACTCTGAGACAAATCTAATCTAACCTCATATCAAGCTCCCTTATGGAAGTATTTTGAATTCTCATGCTGTATCCAGAGATGTGCATGACTCTCCATTCCCTCCACTGTTCAGTCATAGACACTTTGTAATCTACTAATGCAAAAGAAATGAAGGTTCACATCATTCCTTCACAAATCCCATTACATACACATCCACTGTCACCAGTCACCGTGCATCTGTCCCAAACCACACCCGAGTCACTGAACTAGACGCTTTTCACTGCTCAGAGAGCGTCTTACCCGTTTGAGCTCGTTGTTGAAGGAATCGGTGGATTCGAGGAACCGCCTCTTCTTCTCCTGATGCCTGTCCTCAATCTGCAGCAGCTCCGCCTCCAGCTTCCTCTGAATCAACACACACGACAACACTGAAGGAATTCCCGTCCTTCTTACTGGAGCTACTATGACTATTTACAAAACAGTCCAATCATTGTGCACTATTCTGATACAGGAACTCGTGTGTGTGTGTACCTGGTGCACCATAAGGGACTGGACCTGGCGTTTGAGCACTTGCATTCGTGCCGTCGTGACCACCGAGCGCACGTCAGGCACCACCACTTCACTCAGGATATCACTGATCAGACGGTGGTTCCTATGGAACCGAGCTGCTGCAGTGTGCTTCATCGAGAACCCATCATCGTAATCTATCCGTACACACGCAGGGAGGGACACATGAACGAATGCACAAGACAGACATGTTCCTCAGGTGCCAGACTATTTCCACACGCTATTTCGTACAGCAGTGTGCTTCTCACCGTCAGGATCTTCAGCTGGCTGGATACTCATGTAAGGCTCTCCTTTGTCCAGACGAGACTGTCTCTGCCTGCTCTCCTCCTCCAGAGCCGCTTCGGCACGGTTTTTAGCATTTACGTATGCTAGGTACGCCGGGGAGTTGTGATAAGCCTTCAGGGAGTCGTTATATTCGATCTGCAAACAAAACAGGCAGAGACTGCCATCAGACACCCGTTAAGCTAACGAGCGCTGCCACCGAGACTGCGCAGTTATCCCTGGCATCCTCCTCACACGATGAGCTAGTGAGATATTTGTTGAGTTAGCGTACTCAAATGCTTATTTCACCCCATGATCATTATTCCTTACTAGATAAATATAACCAAGCAGGAGAATCACTCTGAATTTACGACCAGCTCGGTGACTAACCTTCTCAGCTTCGTATTCATTTAAGTAATCCTGCTTTTCCTCATCCGTGAGGTCCCTCCACATGCCCCCGATGATCTTCCCAATCTCCCACAGCTTCAAATCAGGATTGGAGGCTTTCACTTGGTCCCAAACCTGTAGAAGAGGACCAGTGGTTACGCATCGTTCCCAGGTGTCCCTTTCAGAACCACGTGCTGGGTTAGCTTGCTCGTTATACGCTTTCGGAAAACTTTTTGCTGTCGAAATCACGGCGGATCAGAGATCCGAGAGTGACCGTCACTCTTCCAGCCTTGATTACAAACAGCAAACACAGAGAATTAATTTTTACAGCGCTTCAGCATCACACTTCCTGTTTGAGGTCATCCATGGGAAGCAATGATGGATTGTACCATCTCCCGGTGGGAGGGGTGGTGAAAAATAAGCAGTAAAAGCAGACACCGTGGGTGTCTTACCTTCCTGCTTACCTTCCGGCTGTACCGCATGTAGGGCATCAGAGGCTTATCGGGGGGTTTGGGCGGCTTGGGAACCGTAATCCCAGAGGAATTCTGCCAGGAGAAAAAGAACAAGAAAAGACATAAAAGGACAGTTAGAAATTAGCGAGGAGATGCAACGGTATGATTGTGTGTGTGTGGGGGGCCACAGGAATGGAGCACTATGAGTAAGGGGAGCGAATGCACGGCTGAAAAATGGAGACGTGTTCGGAGAGGCAGCACAACCAAAATGGTCATTTGAGTGGGCTTACTTAAACTGGCAATGCGCTGTGACACACCCATGCAGGGACAACAAAACAGCTATCGGGGTGCAGGTGACCTACAGGGTCTTCGGGTGCAGAGCGAGCGGCTAGACATGTGACGATTAGTCAGAATCTCTCACAATGGCAACTTTCGACACGGACAATACTGTTAGCATCAAGCATTTGCAGAGAAGTCTGCTTGAGTAGATCAATTCTGTCCTGTTCAGGAGGACAGTCATCATCGAAAGGCAATCCTTAAGCGTGATGGTTTTAATATCGGCACATGCCTATAAGCGACCATTTTAAAATGGTTGAAACCTAGCCATCAGCACTCACAACAAAATAAATGACATGATAAAATGACCGACATGAAAGAGGGTGGAGCACTTTTGAAAACCAATCTCTCAAATGAGAAGCCAGCAAAGCAGTTCAAGAGAGACTGACTTCCAGAAGCATGAAAAACATGAAAGGATTTATGGAAGCAACTAGAGCTAGAGACAATCTAACCATTTTTTTTTTTCTTGAAAGCAAATCGACTGATTAAAAACAGATCCTGCCTCTGAGGCAAGATTAGCTGGTTTATCTATAATGCTAGCAGTATCGGGGTTCCTCTATTTAGCATGGATCCTACCATTACCCTGTTGTTTCCGCCGGGGTTTCCTCCCAGCCTGTAGTTGTTGTAGGCCAGATGGCTGTATGGGTTGTACCCCACAAACCCAGTGGTGGTGGGCATTTGCTGATGGAGACAAATGAGACAAAACACGAATGAGAAATGACAACAAACAAGGGAGGAAGGGACCAAAAGAAAAGAAAATGAACAAATCTTGCTTTTTTTTGTTTGTTTGTTGGTTCTTGCTCATGATTCGCTTAAAACATGCAAAAAAACAAAAGCAGCAATTTTTTGATAGCAGCACAAACTGGCATTTGTTCTACATCCATTTGTAGCAAAGCCACGCACACTATGGGGGTGGGAGAGGCAAATTTGATGAGATGGTTTAAAAAAAAAAAAAAAAAAATGCTAAAAAACAAACAAAAAACCTCAGTTTGTAGTTTGCCTAACATGGAGATTTTCCAAAATTATGTCGTTAGAGAATAAATTTCCTCGCCACCCCCACTGAAGGTGTCCATCATCGTCCCACAGTCCTGTCCACACACTCCTGAGCGCTTTAAAGTTGGGGTGATTGGGGGGAGGGGGCAGGGCATTTGAGAGGATGACTGACATGTTGTGAAATACTTACTGTAGTGGGGGCCGGAGCAGGAGGCGGGGCGTAAGATGGCCGTTCTGTATTGGGAGGAAAGATTGATTGAATAACTATTTTCATAATTAAGCAGCACAAAAGCGTGTTTATCAAGTCAGCTTCAGTCGAATCATGTTAAAGGTGTAATTAAACGCATGCTCAAATAAACATGACGGTGGTAATGTTCAGGTCAGTGAAGTCAGATGTAAAGCCACTACCAGTGTTGCTACATTTGTTGTTACTTTATTTGGGGGGGGGAAGAAAGTCTGGCAACAAATCTAGCAACCTTTTGAGCAGATGTTAGTGACGATACTGAACTCGATATGGCTCTCCAACTCCCACCACAGAAAACCGGTTCAGTTAACTCACCCAGTTGTTCCCAGCAACCAAACACGAGTCAGTATTGTTTGTCCCACCCACACACGCTGGTCTCCATTTTGAGACTCTTTCTTGGTGACGTTCGCAAGTAATAAAAGCGAGCCATTTCATCGGTCACCATTCCCTTTAGGTACTGTATATCTCCCCAACTACCTGCTCTGGTTCCCTTCATTTTGTCTGTGTTACTGACAGAAATTATCAGTTTCTTAATACGTACACAGTTTTAACCAGTTTATATTTTTATAACAGACTTTGATATGCAAATTTGTCCAGGACATCCCCAGACGTTTCCGAGTACACATTAGCTACTTTCCTCTGAAAAGCTTTGTCAACAAAAGCCACGACACAAAGACGGATTTAGTTTGATGAAATGAGTTCTTACTTGACATCTTGTCGGCAGGATTTGACAATATCAGGCTAATTCCATCGTCTGCTTCTGTAACATGACAAAAAAAAAATATTCATGCATTAAGTCAACACAATCCTTGATGTTTGCAAGACGTTTTATCAGTTTCAGGGAAAAAAAGAAAGAAAGGAGCATTAGCTAAGATTAATGATTAAGTAAGTAGGGTTGATACTGAAATGTTTTTATTTTCCCCTTGAGCCCCATTCCCACCCACGTTCACGACACTTTACCCCCAGGATCTGCAGCAGCCCAAAGTACAGTGTTTAGAACATAACTGACAGGAGGCTCATTCAGCAATAAGAGTGGTTGACAAAATACAGACAAATCACGGACTACGGATTCAAGGAAAGAATCCATATTATATAATGATACAAAATAGGGAGGGGTTCTGGATTTTAATACGGATGCGAGTAATTTACAGACCGGTCAAGGATTTCATACGGATGGTTAATTTTACAAACGTCGCTACGAGTCTCCGGAATAATGACACAGATGTCACAAAGATGGTCTCCACAGTGATGTTATCTGTCAATGAGAGCGACATGATGGAGGTAGAAGCACCAGATAAAGTCAAGCCAATACTAACTAATTAGCAGACAATTCTTTCGATAAGAGATGTGGAACATCATAAAACTTGACTGCACACGTAGGAAGCCAGAATATGGATTCATGTTTAACTGTACAAAATGCAGGAAATGGTTCCATCCGAGATGACAGAATTTTACACTCAGGAAAAAAAAAAAACAAATTAAGTCTAGAACAATTAAATATTTGGACTGCTCAAGTTCAAAATGTAAATATTTCACCTGCATTTGTATGTTTACTTTTAATTTACTACTTAATTTTAACGATTTATAGTTTCTATGAAATATCACATATCCATGAAGAAAAGATCCATGCTGTACACAGTGGTGGAGTGGTTCGCTTTGTCGCCTCACAGCAAGAAGGTTCTGGGTTCAAGCCCAGTGGCTGACCGGGGCCTTTGGGTGTAGAGTTTGGATGTTCTCCCCGTGCCTGCATGGGTTTCCTCCAGGTGCTCCGGTTTCCCCCACAGTCCAAAGACGTGCACTTCGGTTCACATGGGGCAGCCTTGGGCTGAAGTGCTCTTGACCAAGTCACCGAACCCCCAACTGTTCCCTGGGCGCTGCAGCAGAGCTGCCCACTGCTCTGGATAGGTGCGTGTGCTCACTGCTTCAGATGAGTTTCACTGTACTTGAGCATGCATGTGACAAAATAAAGATAGCTTTTTTAGACTAATATTATATTTTATTTTCCATGGACCCATATTCCATGACTCATCCATATTTTGTAAACAGACAACAATAACAAGCCGTGTCCAAAATTGCTCCCGACTCACTCTATAGGGCACGATATAGTGGGGACGCCATTTTGTAGTGCTGTCTGAAACCTTAGCGAGGATTATTTACACCCTATATAGTGCACTCAAAGTACCCCACAATGCATCACGCAAAGTAGTGTACAACCCATGGCCACGAACCAAAGCAGGAAAATTCTTTATACATAAATGCAGGTATTTTAAAACAAAACCCTGTCCGATTAGGTGGAGGAATAAGCTTACGGCCTTAAGTCATTAAAGCTGATTAATAATAATAATAAAAAAAAAAAAAGCCCTTAAATTGTTGCCATTACTTGATATCTTTAAGTTAATATGAAAAAGCCCTTTATATTGCTTGTTTATTTTACTTTATCATTTTTAATTTTGCTCAACCAATAGAATGAATTGTATGCGACTTTGAAGTGCCCGATTTGTTTGTATTATATGTTCTAAATAAAGTTTTGAAGGAGAGGAACCAAAAACAACAACAACAAAAAAACCCGAACCAAGGCAATATATCCCATCATGCATTGCGGTCGCACTGAAAGAAATCAAATTAAAAGTCTTAACTTTGATTTAATAAAAGGCAGCGGCAAAGAAGAATTCAGCCTTGATTTAAAGGAACTGAAAGATGCAGGTACTTTGCATTGATTAATGTTGGAAATACGCTCAGTATAACATATTATTTATATTATTTATTTTCGTGAAATACCGTGACCGAGGTCTTGAAAATACTGACCGAGGCCTCTGGGCCGAGGTCACGGTATTTCACAATACGGACCGACCTTAAGCTGGTAAATGATATTTTTTTTTCTTCTTTACCAAATTTTAACAGAAAATGAGAGCGCCCGAAAGGGAAACCATATTTAGAACAAACCCGCTACAAGCTCGTTTTCGGCTTTCTCCTGAAATTTATTATTATTTTTTTATTTCGTCTTCATCAGGGTAGTAAAACTCGCTTTCGCTGTGAAGACTGTCGTTACCGCTATCCCTGCTGTAAAATTAATGCGATTATACTGAGAAATGCGAAAATAAATCGTAAAATAGATCGTAGGATTCCGGACCGCTTGCGAGCCAATCAGAGCGCATGATTTGATGGAAACCGGACCGTGAAAAAAAAAAATACATGGATTTCTTGATTATTTTTCAAAACCCACCAGCCGACTGATCTGGCACGTTTTAATTGTGCGACAGTAATGACGTAATTACCAGCGCGACGGACTAGTCTCCTTAAGTGTTTTTTCATTTAACCAATGAGCTCACTATACAGTCCTCTATATAGTAATTCCCTATACAGGGAGTAGGGAGGAGTGACCGATTTAGGACACAGGGAAGGATTCCGGACCGGAAGTCAATTTTTCAAACCCGTTTTCTCAGCCACTTTTGTCCTGAGTCGACTGCTAAAACCACATTTTCCAGTTTATTTGTACAAATAAAAATGATAAACACACTATTGCACTTGTAATGGAGACAGCGGTTAAATAGACGGTCAAGAAAGTATCCGGCTCGAGTTTACATTTTATAAACAAGTACATTCTCTCAAAAAGGAAGCAAAATATATATATTTATCTTTAGTTAATCATCCGCCTGGGAACCAAATTAACCAGCCAGCCAGCTTCCTGATTTAATAACTAGTTTTAAAAACACAACTAGCTGCTTTTATTTTCATTAATTATGTTCACAGAAAACCTAAACCGCTTTGGTGCTGTACTGTGGATCTGCTGCACTCGAAGGACCCCACACAGGGCTGTCCCTTCCGCCTGAATTAAAATAATTAGCATTGCCGTTCTGGCAGCGACCAGATTATTCCAAATCCTTAAACTTGTCAGAAATAAAAATTCACACTGCTGTAAATGTTACACAAGAGTTGAACTATGTATATAAAGATATAATTGAAATGCAATTTCGCTAAATGTGATTCAAAAGCAGTTCGCGAGAAGTCAATGGAGGCTCAGTGACACGACTCGGTAGCTAACGTTCAGATCCACATCCGTGTAAATTCCGAGTTATAAATCATACTTAATAATCCGTGGTGGGTTTCTTTAAATATAACCTATATGTACTGTGCGCTAGAAAACATCCATCCGGAGTTATTACCAGTAAGAAATATGAACCGGTTTCATTGAAACGTTAGCTAGTAATTTATCTACAAAAAAAAAAAGCCTCCACCCGTGCGCGAAAACACGGACTAATTTATTAACATTACTGAACAAAAACTGCTTTAATGGCGACTTGATAGAATAAAAATACTCTTCAGCATCAATTTAAGGTTATTTTTAAAATATTAATCGTACCAAGGCTTACAATGCTACATTAACGATACTCACCTCCACTCCTTTGTTCCTCTCAGAGCTCTGTGTCTTCAGTTCAGTGCTGCCCCCTAGTGCACAACCTAATAACACATTAGACTCTCACTGCTGCCCTCTAGTGTACACTCTAATAAGAACACACACTCGCTGCTGCCCTCTAGTGTCCACTCTAAAATTACATACTCACTGCTGCCCTCTAGTGTACACTCGAACAACATTACATACTCACTGCTGCCCTCTAGTGTACATTCTAATTACATTACATACTCACTGCTGCCCTCTAGTGTACATTCTAATAACATTACATACTCACTGCTGCCCTCTAGTGTACACTCTAAGAATACATGCATTATTGCCCTCTAGTGTACACTCTAAGAATACACTCATTATTGCCCTCTAGTGTACACTCTAAGAATACACTCATTATTGCCCTCTAGTGTACACTCTAATAACAACACTATATACTCACTGTTGCCCTCTAGAACTGAAGTACGTCGAAGATCGACATCATCATCACAACCATTCACATTTACATTT
>JAODOF010000013.1:6851767-6862961 GCA_027576175.1 Sciades proops | reverse complement strand
GGGATAGGCTCCAGCTTGCCTGCGACCCTGTAGAAGGATAAAGCGGCTAGAGATAATGAGAATGAGATGAATGAAAACATGTTTTAATGCAAATGACCATGACGACTGAATGAACATGCAAATTATAGCATCATAATTATGACACCATTTGGTAATTTCCATTGACATCTGGCGACATTCTGTTGAACAAGCATGAGCTACTTCCCCCTGAAAACACAAGGTAACAGTTGGCAAAAGAAACTAAAGTCAGTCAATTCCTTTCCATGCATTCGGGCTGTTAGAAGAAACTATATGTAGCTACGAATCTTTGTAGCTTTTGCACGTAAACAATGTTTCACCAAGTAGTGCAACCTTGTGTTTTTTAAGCCACAAAAACAGTCAAGTGGCTGGATTTTTGACCAAGTAGGTTTGGCCAGAAATCTGGTGTTGGATGTGGACAGTGCATTTTAATTTATAGTGTTTACTTGCACATTATATGTTCTTTCACTGATGTGCCATGTTATATGTCTGTGTACTTCTGTACATTTGGCAAATAAAGTCACTATAATTCGGATTCATTTGTTTATATTGCTGTATTTCTGGAACAGGGCATGGCACAGTGTGCAGATTAGACTTTATATATAAGGAAGGATTTTTCATCCTCATCTCCACATTCTCCAAACTATAACTGCACACGAATACCATAAAGCACGCAGATTCGCTCAGGCTGCATTAGCGCTTAGCATTCCGGCCAAAGCTGCTGTAAATCCCTCCTCACCTTTCCCGAAGCTCCGTCTCCGATTAACACCATCTTCAGCTGCCGCTCCTGGCTCTCTTCCTCCGAATCCGACATATTTACCGCTGTGTGTGTCTTTATACAGGAAGCGCACAAGTCAATAAGATAAACAATGAAGTCAGAAAGAAGCCTGAAGGTTATAATCTTATAACAATTTGTGCTAAGCAACGGGCCGCCATGTTCACTCAAACAGCCGGAGACTGGCGCCAACCATGCGGAGGAGAAGCCTGCGATATTCGGGAACTAATCACGGCATTTGCGCGCTTTCGGTGCCGTTTCTACAGCTGTGCATGGAATACAGATGCTGTAACTGGCAGAATTAATGCGTAGATCTGCTTCCGAACACACCCTCGGGGGCATTTGGTCTCTTTCATTTGTGTTGCGACCCACGGGAGAGAAATGGATTCGCCCGCCGTGACGCTTCCTCGTTGTCAAGGAAACCAAGGTTCCTGCAGGAGCCGTGAACGGTGGAACGGATTGTTTTGAGTGCGCGCGCACGCGCGCTCCCGAGCAGCTTCAGCGACGAAAAAAAAACACATTTTTAGAGAGATGTACAGAGAATGTATTGATTAAAAGACTTTATAGAAATGCAGAATTACAGTGATGTGATCATTTCAATACTGTTTCATTATTAACGAATTGCAAGAGTACATTAGTATTCAATCTCAGTAAAAAACTAGAACCATGAGAGTAACTTCAGACATACTTTCTCTTTTCGGTTATTACTCTCAAGACACGTCTGTCTGTCTGTCTGCCTGCCTGTCTGTCTGTCACCAAGACCCAGCTGTCTGTCTGTCTGTCATTAAGACACAGCTGCCTGTCTATCTGTCTGTCTGTCATCAACACACAGCTGCCTGTCTATCTGTCTGTCTGTCATCAACACACAGCTGCCTGTCTATCTGTCTGTCTATCATCAACACACAGCTGCCCGTCTGTCTCTGTCAAGACATAGCTGTCTGTCTGTCTGTCTGTCTGTCTGCCCGCCCGTCTGTCATTAAGACACAGCTGCCTGTCTGTCTGCCTGTCATCAAGATACAGCTGTCTATCTGACAAAAAGAAACATCTGTCTGTCAGCAAAACACATCTGCCTGTCTGTCTGTCTGTCTCTGTCAGCAATACATGTCTGTCTGTTTGTCTGTTGATCAGTCAGCGAGACACATCTATCTGTCTATCTGTCAGCAAGACACATTTGTCTATCTAGCTTTCAGGAAGACAAATCTGTGTCTCATTGTCTATCTGTCAGTAAGACACATTTGTCGGTCTGTCTGTCTGTCTGCCATCAAGATACATCGGTCTGTGTTTATCTATCTGTCGGCAAGACACATTTGTCTGTCTTCCTGTCTGTCTGTCTGTCTGTGCATGCAATATGCACCATGCTAAACTGGTGCGAGGCTTCCTTTTCGTGTGGCACAAAAATTTCTTTTGGGATCTATCTGTCTATGCAGTTTGTCCCATGCTGAACTGATGTTAAATCGGGTAGGTGTGAGATTTGGCTCATTAATATATATCCAGTTCATACACAGCAGCGTTTCATAAAAACGCATTTACAGAGCACAAAAACCAATTCACACCGACATCCTGAAGCGTTTTATGATGCATGGTGTCAGGGAACGTTGATTACCAAATGAAAGACGTTTCATTATTTCATTATTATTATGATAATAATGATTTCTTTAAAATCCAGACACGAGCCCTGCAGCAGCGACACCTGAAACAGCACCGTGTCCCGGGAGCCTTTCCCCCCCAGGAGCAGGAGTTTCACCCGCGGCCTGGGACACCACAAGGAGGACGAGTTCTCTTCACACTCCGCTCCTCAGTCAGCTCGAAAAGGAGCACAGCGGTGCACTTCGCAAAAACCAGAGCACTTGTAACCGCTGTAATAACGGACAGTATTAATGCATCGATCTACCCCGTTCTGCAGTGTGAAACTGAAAGGAACATTTATTTCAAACACACATCTATAATGTACAGTATTTATCCAAATACAACAAATATAAAAACATGTTTAATATCAAAACAACACGATGATATCAACCCGGTTGGATTTATTTAATGGAACTGGAAGACAATTAGGCCGAATGTATTTTCCGTGTTTTCCGTTTACATTTGAGTTCCGTGATGACGGAAGTTTTACACGTGGAAACGTGGAGCGTTTTCCTCCTAAACATGGTTTGAGTTCGTGCTCCAGGTACAGACCAGAAATCCTTAATACAATATGTCATTTAAAAAAAAAGACCTATATACTGCAGTCGAATATCATAATTGTGATCTTCTTTAAGCATGAAGCTCAAATCACAAACAGAAACGTGTTCAGTAGAATAATAATAATAATGTAAAATGCTAATAACTGACATTCAGGGGTCTCATAGTAATAGACTTCATCATTTTATTAATATTTAAATAATAATTGCACTGCACAATTCACAAGCATAGAGTCAAAGAATAATAACGAAAATAATGAATAAAATATATGAGAAATATCAGAAGAGTAAAAATGCCAAGAAGAAGAAGAAGAAGAAGAAATTAAATAAAGGGACAAGCAGAAAAGTATGACATCACGAGTGACGGATGAGTTGGATATGTAAGAGATGAAAGAAAATTAGAAAATGTAAATATTAATGAAATAACCGAACGTTCTGAAACTTGCAAATCTGCCTCTGAATGACTGAAGTGAACAGGAGCAGTCTGGGTTTGATGATGAGCATTACAAAGCTGCAATAAAATCGGTGACAATATAAAATGGATCAAAACAAAAAGTCATTTTACATCTTAGGCGACATATTTGCCATAAAAATATGTAACTTGTCCATTTTGCTTGGTTACAAGCACGACTTTTTTTTTCCCTTTTGGAAATTTAATTTCGGTAAATTTATTTTACCAAGCATTAATTAAGGACTTTTCTCTTTGAAGCACGTGCTGCAAATTCAAAAGATGAGCATTTGAAAAAAGAAATTCACAAATAAAACACGGCAATAATAGGCCTATTATGTGTAAACACATTATTATTATTATTATTATTATTATGAACGCGTCGGTTTGTTCAGTAAAACAAGCGCGTGCCTGATCAGGGTGTAATGTGACGCAGATGTCCCTGCGCGAGCAGCTCGAGGGAAGATCAAACAGGTGTCCGCGCGCGTGCGTTCTGTTCTGTTCTATCCGGTGGACACGTCACACAGTCACGAGCTCTTTTTTACTCTAGAAATTAAATCTCAACAAAATGGAGGAGAAATATAATAACAACAACAACAACAGCTCCCTGAGCTACAGATTGGACATTACATAGATTTTAACATAAATATATATATTTAAAATCAAGAAAATAATAATAATAATAATAATAATAAATCATCATCATAACCCCAAATAAGCTTTTGAGCATGATGAAAATATGAGACAGAATGAACAGTCTATATCTAATATGACGTGATGTTTATAGGATCTCTCTTACCTGCACTTATTGGGAATAAATCACGGCCCGTGTTTTGTTTTTTTGTCAAGAGTGTAATTGAATGATGTCGCTGAGAGATGAGATGAGAGGAGAGGAGAGGAGAGGAGATGAAATGAGAGGAGGAATGGCTCGCAGGTGCGGAGGCGCGCGGGGGATTAGAGAGAGAGCGAGGAAAAACGCCAATTTCGCCGCCATTACATTACATTACGGGAAACCTGATCTGGCACAACAACGGGCTCGCGCGGGCCGACATGATCGCTCTGATTAAGCGCCATTACGCCGTCAGGCCGCCTCTATTAGCGTGTGCGCACAAATTGCCTTTGACGTCTCCAATGTCTGCATAAATATACAGAGCACAAGGGAGACATAATGCCTGATAAACCTGAGGGGAAATTACCACGGCATTGGTCATGTCAGCTCCGAACGCACAAGTCTCCATCAGCCTTATATCATTATTATTATTATTATTACTTGATACATAAAGTATATTGCAGCAGTGTGTGTGTGTGGTAGTGACAGGGCAGCTTGCCTATACGCACGTGCAGTTTATTACTGCACTATAATCCCTAAAAAAAAAAAAATCTCATGTGTGTGTGTGTGTGTGTGTGTGTGTGAGAGAGAGAGAGAGAGAGAGAGAGAGAGAATATATTTATTTATTTATTTATTTATTTTGTTCCTTTGCTTAAAAAATATTTCCTCTTCCTTTTTCCTCTTTAAACCATATCATTATTATTTTTTTTCTTTTGTCGTGCCAGTTGAATTTATTTTCCTTTAATCTAATTGAAACTGAGTGGAAGAAAGAGAGGGGTGTGTGTGTGTGTGTGTAGATCTCGCATAATCTCAATGTCAATACCATTCTGAGTGGCAAAAACTGAAGTTCCATCCATCTGCGAATCATTTCCAGACACGACTGAGCTCTCTCTCTTTCTCTCTCTCTCTCACACACAAACACACTCAATAGAAGCTTTAGGCTTCGTTCGAGGGTTTTTTTTCCCTCCTCTCGGTCATTTCTGCGCGTTTTCCCGGAATGTTTAACCATCGGGGTACTTATTTATAGGGGATGAATCTAAAGGGGGAAAGGAGCCAGGCCTTCACTGCACCTCCACGTGCAATACAGCGTCATTTCAAGCGCTCTCACTTCTACAGATTTATGAGAAAACATAAAAAATTATGTGTTCTCTTGTCACTTGATAATAAAGAACAAGAATCTCATTCAAGTAGAAAGGTTTCGCACTGTGTCCTACATGGGTGTCTACATTTCAGGAAACACACACACAGAGATCCTGTGTAGAGTTATTTTGTCCTGAATTCTAAATGACTTCCTGTTGCAGACATAGTGCACTATAGTGTATATATATTTTTCCATACGCCAAGTAGGGCATATATATATATATATATATATCAGGAAGCCAAATCCTAAAAGGCTTGCTACTGGACACCTAAAGTTGAAAAATTTGGGGGAAAAAAAAAATGTATCTGGGGCGGTGAGACGAGATGCAGCACATTAACCTGTCATGGGGCACTGAATGTCTCGAACCCTTAACCATTCTCAATTTAAGCCTTTTTTTTTTTTAAAGAAATGGATGTATAGGAGGCATTATTTCACATGTCAGGAATAAGGTGTTGAATCCAAATGGTGCCTGTCTGACATACGGGCCATAGTGCATGATATAAAATCTAAAGGCCATTTATTTTACACATATCGTGGGGCTCTTATGCACCAAATACCTCCTGCTTGAACTAAGTAAAATAAAAAAAATAAAAAATAAAAAGGAGTGCAATACTCAGGGTGTATACAAGACAGATCGTGAAAAGAATGGCGAAAGACAGAGGAGTGAACAGAATTCAAAAAACCTAGATTCATGATGCACTGTGAAGTTTGGAGGAAAGACACACACACACACACACACGATATAATGCCTGGAGTTCAAACCAAAATGCCTCTCAGTTAGACATCATGCTCTAAATCGGGTACTAAAGTGTTCGGTTTGTACCATGTGTAGTGCAGTTATGAGGAAAAAGGAATTCGAATGATGATGTCCTGGACATATAACACAACAGGAAGTCCATAATTTGTGTCTCAGCCATTATTTCATTCCGTGATACACAAAGAGTATGAGGAGAAAGAAGTCATATTCGTCGTACAGTTTGCTAAAAGGGGAAGGTGTCAAAGCCAATTCAAGTATCGCTTAATCTGTATCGTGTACCAAGTAACACAACTGAGAGCTTCAATCACAAATGACTTGGGATTGAGCACAGAGCTCACGACATAGATTCTTCTGGCTATAACTGATTCCCATTTTCAAGCAGAAGCCATGATATGCCATGACTCAAATTGCCATAATGGCTATTATTACAACTGCTTGTTAACTTTGGCGGTTTCAATTGTTTTCTGAGAGGTCTTGGTTACTCGAGCCACAATTGTAGGCTAGTTCAATGTGGTGGAGTAAAATCCCTTGAGGTGATCCTGGGAGGAGTTTCATCTTTCTGTGTGCTAAATTAGTCATCGTCTGAGGTGCTCTCTGAGTATTTGTGGCAAAACTCTTTGAGAAGAAACATCCTGGAACTTTTGGTCAGCTATTACTGTGTAGGCTAGCACTGCTAGCCATGCGGACTTAAATTAACATGTCGATAATACAGTACTGTCTGAGTAACTAAACAGAGCGATGTGTCGAGAGATTAATTCATCGCTCTTTACACTCGAGATTAAAGGGTACTAAACTATCCTATTCCTTGTCACCTTCCTTCAACGCTACATTTCCGGGACTATGCCATTATGACCAATTCAAGGTATACTCGACCTTAAAATCCAGGTTTCCAGGTGAAAAATACAACCTGAAGGTACAGCATGTACCTTTTGACAGTACCCTTGGCAAAAACCAAAAGATATTTAGCTCGCGCACTCCAGGTTGGCGCAATTTTTTCAGTGTGTGTAAATGGACGTAGAAAACGGTCACGTTCATTCAGGAACGGTCACCCAAGCAGCACTCGCTGAACAACATGAGGATCAAATGACTCAGTTCTGTGAAAACAGACTAAAACATTGTCATTATGATGTGAAGTTTGATGCTATTCTATACTAATGGACACACACACAAAAACATGATAGTAGACTCATAAATAAGCTAAAAACTATAAAAGGTCTCCGGAACTGAGAGAAATCTGTTAAGACTGAGTGACTATATCAGTTGTAGATGTTTATACTCTTTAGCTAATTATTTTGTTTCCCATTTCTGTCTGAAACATGAAGGAAAAACAATGAGTCAGCAAATGAAGCAGCTAGCTAACAGCTAACCAACAGCTCTAATGGAGATGAACGGATAAAAACGTATTCGAAACACATTTAAAACACATTTCCGGGATTTTAAACGGATCCAGTCGGCTTTGTCGTCACATTTATTTGATAGTACGTAAATAAAATACAATATTTATTGATTCT
This sequence comes from Sciades proops, assembly GCA_027576175.1. Lineage (NCBI taxonomy): Eukaryota > Metazoa > Chordata > Actinopteri > Siluriformes > Ariidae > Sciades > Sciades proops. The sequence goes on along the minus strand of JAODOF010000013.1, from coordinate 6,855,299 downwards.
TACCAAGCCAAACAACGTGATTTCCACAGCGAGGCCTGTGGCAGCTAGTGCGCATGAGTGAGAGGCCTCGCGCTCAGCGCGTGACACAAATACTGACGAGAAATTACTCAGTTAATTAGTAAATAACACGGTTTTAAGGCAAACACGGCCATAAAACATCTTATACGGCCGTAAAACAACAATATTACTGCTATTTATTGAGCTACATGAAGAAAATATCAGGTGAAACTGTTCAACTTTTCAGTCAGAGCGACTGTCTTCTTCGCCATGGTTTCAGACTCAACAAAGCTCACGCGCGCTGCAGAGAATTATGGGATTGCTCTGCTCCAGAGGGGGAAAACAACAACAACAACAACGTCACAATTACTACACGTTAAAAACGCGACAGTGAATCGACGTAGAAATGTTAACATTTCTAGTTCACTTCTCTCTCTCTCTCTCTCTGACTGACTAAAAATAAAACAAACAAACAAACAACAACAAAGAATAAACATAAACTGAGATTTACTGCTTAAGAAATGCCTTGAATGTTGCCTGAAAGATATTAATAGACTCCCTGAAACAAGCCATAAATATATCCAGATGACAAATGATTGTCTGAAGAAATTATTTCAGACAGCCAAAATTTTCTGCAATGTAAACTGGATCAAAAAAAAAAAAGTGTGACCTAAACCATGTAAATGCACATTTTCATAATAATAATAATAATAATAATAAGTAGAAGAAGAAGAAGAAGAAGTAGTTAATGAAGGTAGCATTGTGTTTTGTTGTGCAGGTTTGAGAAGCACGCGCCTCGGAGGAGCATGCGCATTCCAGGGTAGTAATAATCAATAATAATAATACTTTTTGTCAGATTTAAACTGGATTTTTTTTTTTTTTGGTATAAATTGCGAAATTATTATTATTATTATTATTATTATTATTATTAGGTGCAATGTAGGTTAATTTGTAATCTCGCTTTCTATACAAAAAAATAACACTTGGGATTTTTTTAAGTACTCATTTGTGTATTTAAAAAAAAAGAAACACGTGATTGAAAATATTACTCAATCTCTCGATCAAAAAACAAACAAACAAACAAACCCCTCAGTGCTCAACAGCATCATAAAGTGAAAGACTTGATCAATTAAAGAATAACCATGTGTTCAGCCATCAAACAATTTCCGAGCATCTCGGCATCAATGCAGAGAAGTGAGAAAATCGTTTGGTTTGAAAAGACGATCAATCTTTAAGCCTGATTAAACTCGTCCGGTGCTGGGCTTCTTTCCATTCCGACTCGTGGAGCTCATCGGCGCGTGCAGGCTCGCATTAAATCACCGAGTAAAGCAGGACGGGGACTTTAAATCACCTTAACAACACTTTCACAGGGATGTGCAGGACACACATGCAGGGCCATAAAACATAAAAAAAAAAAATAATAACGCATGGGCCTTGTGATGGAGCATTCATCTCACACACTTTCAAACTCTCAAAGCCTGATACAATGATATAGACTAAGAGCACATACATATGGGGAGCAATGCACAAATTAAACCGAATTTATTTATTCTTTAAAATGTTCCATTTGGCATTAAGGCTTCAGTCAGACAAAGTTGAGAAGGTTTAAAGGGCTTGAATAGCCTACATATTATTATCATTATTATTTAAAAATGTTTATTATATTGTTATTATCAGCCAAGGGAAAGCCATGGGCCAAAGCATCTTTGAGACCAAAATGTTGTCGGTTCGATTCCCTGGACCAGCAGGAATGGCTGAAGTGCCTTGAGCAAAGCACCTCAGCCCCAACTGGTCCCCAGACTGCCTTCTGCTGTGGGTCTGTCAGGGTTACACGTCGCTCTGGATAAATAGCTGGAATTTATTATTATTATTATTATTATTATCATTATTATTATTATTATTATACAGCCTAAAAAGGCTACAAACCCTATTACAAGCCACCAAGTGCAACTCAAGACCTCTCTCAGCTATTGATTACACGTGGTGATTTTTATTTTTTTTTTACAAGGTAACTTCAGTCTCATGAAAACGTAAAAGCGTTTAATCAGGTCGTTACCGTTCATTCTACCGAATTCCTTCGTCTCTTTTCACATGAACCAAGTGCACAAATGTAACGACACCCAAGATCTGAACGGTCACTTAAAACGCGTTTAATAGAATAAACCTTTCTGCTCAAACAATGACCAAGTGTACAAAACACACACACACACACAGCTTTATATGTGTGCTTTAATGCTTGCTGTCTTCTTTTTCCTTTCTTCTTCTGTAAACAGCAACAAGGTTGAACACTAATACTAAAGTCTGCACACACGCACTCTGGTGTTTTTGTTTGCGCAGGAATTAGATTATAAACCGGAAGTGCTTGAGTCCTACCGTTTTCACTTACACATCTGTGTGCAAGTGACATGAACGGAAACGTGTAACTTCCTATATACATTCAGGGGGGGGAAAAAAAATTACAAATAACAACAATAATAATAATAATACCAAAAAGTATCACATTAATAATAAAATAAAGTGATGTCTTTAGGTTTGTTTCAGCTTAAAACAGTTGAACGCAATGTCTTTATCGTTTCTCCCTCCTTTTTTGGATTTGTTCGGAGCTTAAAATCCAAACAAACAAATAAAACAAACAAACAAACAAACAAAGAGACAAACATACAAACAAAACACTTCTTTTTCCCCAATGAATCACTGGTTCCCAGGGCACGCGGACAGGGTCCAGGCGGGTGCACAGTACGCGTGCGGGTGATAGTAGTAACAGTATGATGAAGGAGAGGAAGAGGAGGAAGAGGAGGAGGAAGATGGCGGCTGGAGCGCGAGGAGCGGCGGAGGGCGCAGGAGCAGCAGCTCTCCGGGAGAGTACTGCCTGCGGTCGTCGCGCACGAGCACTTTCACGGCCACGCGCTTGGCGGCGGGCAGGAGCAGGTCGGCAGCGGCGGCGGCGGCGGCAGACGCGGCGCTGCTCGCGGCCATCTGGCGCCTCTTGGTCTTGTAGCGGCGGTTCTGGAACCAGATCTTCACCTGCGTCTCCGTGAGCTTCAGCGACGCCGCCAGGTCCGCGCGCTCCGGTCCGCTCAGGTAGCGCTGGTGGCTGAAGCGGCGCTCGAGCTCGAACACCTGCGCGTGAGAGAAAGCTGCGCGAGAACGTTTCTTCCGTTGCTTTCCTCCGGGCTGCTCGGAGACCTTCTCCTCCGCGTTATTACAGTCTGCACAGAAGACAAGAAGAAGAAAGCATAAATAATCACCTTCAAAGGAGTTTATCAATCCTGTAACTGCTTTTTAAATCTCATGTGATCTCTTATACACCTTTGGCATACACTTTCACAAGGAACCTTTTTCTGACTGATTTTGAATCAAGAACGGTTCGTGTTGACATCACTTCCCCAGCCAGAACGTTCCTGGAGCCACTTTGAAAGGTTGAAAGATTTTCCAGGTCAATCTTTCAATTTCAACAATAATTTAAACCTAGATTTGAGCCAGACATAGAACTCTCTCTCGCTCTCTCTCTCTCTCTCTCTCTCTCTCTCTCAGA
>JAODOF010000013.1:6595933-6606185 GCA_027576175.1 Sciades proops | reverse complement strand
CCACACATTCTCTATTGGGGACAGAGGGGACAGGCACCCTCTTCTTCCACAGCCATGCCTTTGTAATGTGTACAGAATGTGGTTTTACATTGTCTTGTTGATATCTACCTGGAAAAGATGTTGTGTTGAAGGCAGCATGTGCTGCTTCAAAATCTCAATGTACTTTTAATGCTGCCATCATAGAAGTATAGATTACCTTTGCCAAGGGCACTGACACAACCCCAAACCATGACACACCCTGGCTTTTGGAATTTATTGCGAGTAACACTCTGGATGGTCCTTTTCATCTTTGGTCCGGAGCACATGGTGTCCATTTCTTCCAAAAAAGACATGGAATACTGATTCGTCTGACCACAATACATGTTTCCGCTCAGTGATGGTCCATCCCAGATGCGTCTGAGCCCAGAAAAGTCAACAGTGCTTCTGGACACAGTTAATATAAGGGATCCTTTTTGCACAGTAAAGTTTTAACTGGTATCTGTGGATGTAACTCTGTATTGTAGAGCTTGACAAAGGTTTGCCAAAGTAATCCCGAGCCCAAGTGGTGAGATCAGCTAGAGATGAATGACGATTCTTGATACGGTGCCATTTGAAGGATCAGAGATCACGGGTGTTCAGCTTTGGCTTGAGCCCTTGCCCTTTACACACCCAAATTCCTCCAGATTCCTTGAATCGTTTCATGATATACCATAGAGAGTGAAATATCTAAACCCCTTGGTTTCTTCATTTGAGGAACATTGTTTTGTTTTTAAACATTTAGATAATTTTCTCACGGATTTGTTTGTGAACCTGGAGATCCTCTGCTCATCTTTGCTCCTCAAAGACTACGTCTTTCCTGGATACTGATTTTGTATTTTGTATCAAATCATGAATACAATCACCTGTTGACATCACCTGTTTCAAATCACGTCGTTATTTCATTGTTTTACCTCATTACTAGTCCTAAATTGCCCCAGTCCCAACTCTTTGGAATGTGTTGCAGGCATAAAATGCCGCAATGGATGTATATTAACAAATGAAATTAAGTTGACCAGACAAAACATGAAATATCTTGGGTTCATACTGTGGGCAATGAAATGCAAGTCAAAGTAAATTTCGAAATCAGTGCTTCCTTTCTTTCCTTTTTGCATTTTCCATACCGTCCAAAATGTTTCAGATTTAGGGTGATATAAGCACGGCATTCATTTAGTCTAATAACCTGTTTGAAGTTGGTTTTATCCATTAAATATTGTCTTTTTTTTAGGAATAATTTTTTATCTGTGAATGTTTACAAGAACAGGTGGACTTTTTATACTGTCAAGAACACAATGATGCCATCATTAAAAGGGTAGGAAGAGTGAAATTTGTAGCACCAGCTGGCCTCCTAATTGGCCAGGTGGCCTAACACATACAGTATCACTTACTTGCCCCTGGGAAGCAGAGACATCCCATTAATGAGTAAATGAACATTCTTGGCTAACATGTCCTTTGTCTGAACTTGTATATAAATGTTTTAATGGAATGACATAGTAATCGCATAAAGAAAGCTCTACCTGGAAAATTGACTGGATTTCTGTGTCAGAAATTGAATAGATTAAACCAGATGATTATACTGTATCTTGTTGATGGGTGGACCTGTAAAAATGGCCAGTACTGTATGTGTAGATATAATTTGGTTTACTCAATAAAATGGCAACTAAGTGTACCGTACATATGAATATACACAAGGGGTGTGTATTCACACAGTGATACTGTCTGGATATGGTTAGTGCTCCGTGTGTGTGTGTGTGTGTGTGTGTGTGTTGAATTAAATATTAATGCTACCATTATACCCTTGGAAACACTGGAAAGCCAACACTGTCGGCAACATTTGTGAATTGCATGTCTGACCAGTACTTCAAGCTCAGCTACATCACTGGCGTTCATGGTTGGTCTCAACTTGAGATGTGAGTGGGACTGTTTTCGTACATCCAACATATAGTTGCAGTCAGTAACTTTATGTAAACTCCTCATAGACATGAATGTTATGGCAATAGCAAGGAGTTAATACCGGACTTCAGGAGGAAACGAGACTCAGAGCTGGTCCCTCTCTGCATCAACGGGGCAAGTGTGGAAAGGGTGCAAACTTTCAAGTTCCTGGGAGTCCTCATATCAGAGGACCTCTCCTGGTCGGCCAACACCGCGACAAACATCAAGAGAACACAGCAAAGACTGCACTTTCTGAGAGTTCTTAGGAGGCACAACACTGAAAGGAAGCTGCTGGTGGCCTTTTACCGGGCGACCATAGAGAGCCTACAAACCTACTGCATAATGGTGTGGTATGCAGGCTACTCTGCTGCAGATAAGAAAGTGCTCCAGAGAGTGGTGAAGTCAGTAAGGAAAATAACAGCCTGCTCACTTCCTTTTCTGGAGGATATTGCCACTTCACGCTACCTCAGCAGAGCTATCAACATCATCGAGGACTCCACCCACCCTGGCCACCACCTCTTTGAACTGTTACCCTCTGGCAGGCGTTAAAGGTTGGCCAAAACACGCACCTCCAGATTCGGAGACAGGTTTTTTTTTTCCCCGAAAGCAATTTGCACTTTAAATAATAACAAGCACAAAAAAGAATATGATTCATTCATGCTGCTGTGCACCTGAACTTTATACAGATTATTTAATTTAATTCTTCCTTTCACAATTCTTATTTTCTGTCTGTGGGTTTTCTGAAATCACCACAGGGTTTAAATTATACATACAGGGTCAAAATATACATACAACACACCTAATATTTGGTGAAGTATCCTTTTTGACAAGTTTCACCTTGACCAGATGCTTTTGGTAGCCAATAACAACAAGCTTCTGGCAGAGTTCAGTTAAATTTGTTTGTTTCAGTAGGGTTGGGGTCAGGACTTTGGGAAGGCCATTCCAAAAGCTGAATGCTAATCTACTCTGTCCATTCCACAACCAGCTTTGACGTGCTTGGGGTCATTGTCCTGTTGGAACGCCCAATTGTATCCAAGCTACAACCATCTAGCTGATGGTTTGAGGTTATGCTGAATAATTCTGAAGTAGTCCTCTTTCTTCATTATTCCAGCCACTTTGTTTAACCATGCTTAACAGTTGGTACGGTGTTCTTGGGGTTGAATGCCTTGCCTTTACTCCTCCAAACACATCTCTGGTCATTGTGGTCAAACAAGTCAATCTTTGTCTTCTCTGACCATAAAACTTTCCTCCAGAAGGCTTTTTCTTTATCCCGGTGGTTAGCTGCAAACTTTAGTCGAGCTTGAAGGTGTCAATTTTGTGAAAGAGCAGGGGCTTCTTTCTTGGATGGCAGCCACTCATTCCATGGTAATGTAAAACTCTCTCGACTGTAGACAGTGACACCGGTGTTGCAGCAGCTTCCAGTTCATGGCAGGCCTGTGCCTTGGTTTGTTCCTGACCATCTGAACCAATTTCCTCTCACCGAGTATGACAGTTTGGGTCTTCTTCCAGACCTTGACAAAGTAGCGACACCACCTCCCAATAACTTGTACTTGTCAAACAAAACTTTATGTTGGCACAGAGAAGCTGTCATCAATCATGATCACGAACAGGATATCACGAAGAGGTCTTGTCCTTGGCAAGTAAAACGATATTTCTGAACTTTCAGCACAACCGAATTAATAATCTAAGTGGGTGTTTGTAAAATTTTGATCCTGTATGTCTGATTTTGAACTAAATCATTGAAAGCCCAATATTGTCATGACCTTCATGTCCATTATGTGTATGTAAACTTCTGACCACAACTGTAATTTGATCATGACATTTCAAAGCCCTGAATAAAACTGAACCATGCACTCTCACTGATCTCTCTCTCTCTGTCTGCTCAGGATCAAACTTCTTCAAGGCAATCCTTGTATTAGCATACGCACGAACAGAACATGCTGTTAGACATGCCATCATTGGAGGTTATATTGGTCCAAAGTTAGAATATGCATGTCTATGTTTCAATAAACACTACCTGAGAATCATTTTTAATCATGTTGCGGGGTTTAGTGTCCAGTTTACCTCAATTTAGTTTCCAGGAAAGTCTACAGTACTTGTTCAAGACACCAATATACTATATCGAAGCACATGAAACAGAACATAATAGATTTAACTCCCTTAATTTGTAAGTTAACTTGTGGCCATCCATTTTGATGGGGTGGGACAACATTTATAATGGCATAGCCTTCACAAAATTTAGCTGAGAGGCTTCTCTTGTGGGGCTGCACAGTGATGTAGTGGTTAGCACTGTCGCCTCACAGCAAGAAGGTGGCTGATGAGGGCCTTTCTGTGTGGAATTTGCATGTTCTCCCAGTGTTTGCGCAGGTTTCCTCTGGGTGCGCCGGTTTCCCCCACAGTCCAAAGACATGTAGGTTAGGCTAATTGGTGGCTCTAAATTGACCGTAGGTGTGAATGTGAGTGTGAATGGTTGTTTGTCTCTATGTGTCAGCCCTGCGATGACCTGGCGACTTGTCCAGGGTGTACCCCACCTCTCGCCCATAGTCAGCTGGGATAGGCTCCAGTTTGCCCGCGACCCTGTAGAACAGGATAAGCGGTTACAGATAATGGATGTATAGAGCTGGTTTCCTGCAAAGGAGTCTGATTCCTCTCAAAGTTTCTTCCTCATTTGATCTCAGGGTGTTTTTCATGCCACTGATGCATCTGTCTTACTCATTAGGGATCTAAATCTGCATTCAGATTTCTGTTAAGCTGCTTTGTGTCAACGTCTATTGTTAAAGTGTTACACAAATAAAATTGAATTGAACTGCATTATGGTTGATGCTTTCTCAACTCACCCATGCTAACTATCAAGCTATACTCACATCCATTCTTCATTAATGTGGCACTCCAAGTACTGTATGTTCAAGGCATAATTGTACATTTCACTGGTACACTGTGTCTCACTCCATACACCACAGATCAAGCTCTATTGTGCATCTTGACAAGGCATGTCAGGTACCTTGACAGACACATGATTTCAAACAGCCGGCGTGACTCACACAATTTATTCTCGCAAACTGAGCATCTGAGAAACATTGCTAAAAAATGTCTTCTCCTTGCTCTCTGATCTTTGTGTTTTGACATGTCGGTAATGCTGTGCTCACTAAGGGAACTCAGGAAATGAGAACCAGTGAAGGAGAGAGAGAGAGAGAGAGAGAGAGAGAGAGAGAGATGAGCTCTGCTCTGACACAAACAGAGGAAAAGCTAACAGGGGTAAACAAGATAAAAGAAAAGAAAAATGCATTCAACATCCTAGGTTGAAACACACTAAAAAATGTATACCCTGTCATATTAATTTTTAACATTTTTAGAAAGTTCATCATTTTTAATAATTCTGTTGTTATGATGCAAAATCTACTGTATGCAATTGCATTAACTTGCAATTCAGTCTGAACTCAGACTCCTTCCTGTTGTGCAAAATCATTGGGAGTGTGCTCGCGGCTCAGGATATAAGTCATTTTTGACAGCTGAAACCTGATTAGGTTGAATGCAGCACAAGCATGCCCTTTAGCAGGTCCGTGCCTCCCAGTCTCCTTTCCTGCATTAGATATTCTCTCATAACTGCCTGTCAATGTTTATCCCGATCCAATCAACTCATGGCACAGCCATGAGACACATAGTTCACAAACTACAGCAGTTTTTATTTTTTATTTTTTTAATACCTTGTTTTTTAGAAACATGTGTGCACATTTCGGTCTACAAGTCTATTTGTGCGGAGCTTGGGGTTGTCAATGATCAAAAAGAATAAGCATGTCTCATCTGGTAAAGGTGCTGTGAAACAAGAACATGTCATGAGCCATGGTCTCTCAAAGGAGACTGACAAAGAAGATGGGCATATTGAACCTGTAGCCTTCTTCTTTTTTTTTTTTTAGATTGGAAGACATGAAGGCCAAAGTGCTATGATGTAATATGGTGTAATATAACAGCAAGACACAATTCAAAATAAAAAAAAAAGAAAAAGGAAAACTAAAATGCTGATATAACTGAAAAGATGAAAAGTATTGAAATAAACATTTAATAGCAGTCTAGTATTTTGTCAATACAGTTATAATTGTAATAATCACATGAATCACTGCAAATTTGGTTTAATTTAGCAACATGGCTTCCACTGCCATTATATGGAAGCTTAGAAATGAGCATTTGAGCCAGAATATCCTATCATTTTGCTATCTTTAATTGAATATATATTTGGTGTTGACATATAATTGCGCACACAAATTAATATAGCCACAAGATAATAAATAAAAGTAAAAAAATTACAAAGAGTATGTGGGATGTAAACTATTTTAGTATAAATACACAGGTGATTTATTGAAAATCGTGCATGCTGATTGGTCGAGAGATTCTGACTATTTCTCGATAATGACCTCGAGCGACTCGGCAAAATGGTGGCTAATCGGTTTGTCACTGTCAGTGAGGAAGAATTAGAAATTATAAAAGAAAATGCTGTTCCTCAAATAAAATCACTAAAGATGCTATGAAGTTTGGTCTAAAACTATTCAAAGGTAAAGTGCGATTGTGATTTATTTTATCGATTTTAAAACAAAGCATTTTCTGTGACTCGGCAAAGATAAGTGACAAGTCTGCGCTGCACCTTTATTACATTTACGTGCCGCTTCTGAAGATTTAAATAAATTATTTTTCATGCGATTAAAAATCAAGGTATTAAAAAAATAAAAAATAAAAACTGCTGTAGTTTGTGATTACCTTGATCATCCAAGTCATTCAGAAAATTTTGAGTCGAGTCTGAGTCGAGTCCAAGAACAAGACTCCATCCGCACCATTTGACGGTGGCTGTTTTAGCGCCATTAACATTAGTTTGTTCCTGAACATGGCGTATGAACAGGTGGATGTGCTTGTCTTTGTCAGGGAGTGTGAAGTATTCTGTTAGAGATGGTTGGGAGATGGATGGAAGTGCAGAAGGTGTGTTTATTACCTCCGCCAAGGAGGTTATGTTTTCGGTAGCATTGGTTTGTTTGTTTGTTGGTTTGTCTGTTAGCAACATTACGGAAAAAGTTATGAACGGATTGCTCCGAAATTTTTTCCAGAGGTGTGACTGGGCACAAGTAGCAATCCATTAAATTTTGGCGGTGATCCGGGTCACCTTCTGGATCCCGGATTTTTTTTAAAGAATTCTTGGAGGAGGTCTGCGCTCTCCGAGTGCTTTTCTAGTTTTTGTATGTACCTACCCACTATATTAAAATATACAAAATATAAACAAACTGGTAGACCAAGTTAAACCAGCACAACCAAGACCAGGCAGTTACTAAGGAAAAATGAACAAATGTTGTAGATGTATCGAGCATGGTATTTCTTTATCCCGTGAGCTTCATACTGTATTTGCATGCTTTCTCATTCCTGCATAAAAGTAAAAACCTCCCACTTGCTCGAGACATTCCACTAGTATCGACCAAGTTCCCTCAGAAAATAATGAACTGTTCATCTCTTATTTGTATTCGTTTAAGACATTATCTGTTCATTCGTAACAATGTATTTGTATCCCAACAACCAGTCGCAGAACTAGCCTAATACACAGACTGCACCATTTCTACAGGATCCATAATCTTTACTCCAGATCCTCATTCCAGGTCTGCGACTAAGCATTGCAGGACAGCGATGATACAAGATACCTATGCTCCTCTTTCAGACAAGTAAGGGTATTTGGCTGTGCAATAGCATTTCATTTTTGAACCACTTACCAGCACTATCCTTCCTCTCCAGAGCAGTGACCTGAGGGCTTTGGTGGCTCTCCTCAAATACTCCATTGAGTTTGGCAGGAGGGATGACCTTGTCCTGCTCAAGCAGACTGCTCTGATCATGCTTTGGCTTTGCCCTCTCCTCGATCTCAGCATCAAACGTCTGCCAGCGCTTCTTCGGCGCCACGGCCGACATCGTACCCTTCCCACTGCTATCAAGGCCAGACTCTGTCTGGGATTTTGAGAGCTTCTCAATTGGAGCTGCTCTTGCATCGACCACATCTAGCAAGTTCGGCTTCTTAAGGTCTGAAACCAGAGGAAGCGAATTGCTCGGGCAGTCATGTTTTTGAGCCTCCTTTTTTCCTGTAGACTTAGGTTTAGATTTGTTTGGCTTCAGGCTGCTTGCGGTTTTCCCCTGCAGCCCGTTCTGAACCCCAGGAGTCTGATTATCATTCTTGCGAACCATGTCAGGATTTGCAGGCTCAAGGTGGGGCTGTGTGGGCAGGAGTGAGGGTTCTTGCTTGATAAGGGTAGATGGAGAGGTGGGGGGCAGCGTCAGAGGCTGTCCCTCCTTCTCCCGGGTGTCATGCAAGTCCTTCAACAACATAAGGTAGGTGGTGAATTTGTACTTGGAGTTGTGATCATCTGAACCAGACTCGTCTTTTACCAGAGAATGTAAAGAGAGGTCTTTAGGCTCCCGGAGAACCTCCAAGGGTGAAGGTGATGGGGATGAAACAGTGGAGGAGGAGGAACATGAAATGCTTGATTCTTTCTTGATTTTTAAACTAGTAACTGGCAATTCTGAAGGCCCAACAGTGGAATCTTTACTTTTTAGTTGAAACTCATTCTGAGAGGGTTCCTTGCTGGACCGGATTCTTGTTAACTTGAGCAAAGTCGGGTTTGGGGAGCCTCTGCAACGCTGAGACACTGGGTGAGTCGGATCAGCAATGAGTTCAGTTTTTACTTGCCATTGGTGTTCTGTGCTCTCAGATATGTCCAGGGTGGGAGAAAACGAATCATGCTCATCAGACAGAGATGGAGAAGATGATCGGGATTCATGGCTGGAGTCAAGATCATCCTTCTCTTCGAATTTCTCATACCTTGCAAGGGCTCGGAACATGAGGCCAGAACTCGCCGGCAAGTAGAAAGAGTGCATCTCAAATGTGCCGTCTGATAATCCTGGCAAAGTGCTACCCAAACTCCTACCATTTGAAGTGGTGTACCTTTTGTTTTTGATTGTAGACTTGTTGTTCGGCTTGTGTTTTGGCAAAGACGCTGTTTCTTTCTCCGTCTTGCGAACTTTTTTCACTTTTTTATTCATATGTTCTGCCTTTGGTTCAGCACAGTGTTCTTTATCTGACCCCTCTTTGAGTTGCTCTTCCAGGCGTTTGGGACACAGTATCCTGGGAACTGAATCGATGTCCAAGTAAGGGCAATCCCTGGAGTCAGACACCGGATCATTTGCAGGAGCAGCAGGAGGTTTAAAAATGTCCAGTGTGGGACTTGACATCCGAATGGAGAACTCGTCTTTGATTTTACCAGGACTTTTCAGCAACGAGCTGTTTTTCTTTTTAGTCGAGGATTTCTTTTTGTTTCCTTCCTTAGTTTTGGGTGAACCGACAGCAGGAAAACTGTGTCCATTAGAGAAAACTGGACTCTGAGAAGACAGATGAGGGTCAGAGAAGGTCGGAGAGGTGGAAGTCCTTTCCTCCATGACAGGAGTGTGTAACTCTCTGACTGAAGGAAGTTGTAGTTTACTCCTGAGATACTCGGGCAGAGCTGCCTCTGCCTCCACCACACTGGCTTTCCATAGAGGCATCAAGCGCTTTGGAACCTGCAGGAAAAGTAAAAACACTTAGACCATGGGTAATAATAAAGCAGTTCATCATGTATGCATCAGAAACTGAGGAAGTAACTGAATTAAGACTTTTTTTTTTTACTAAAGTAGTAGAAGAACAAAAAGGGACTCGCTGACATTACCATGTATTTGTAACCCTTGTCTCTCTGTCTCCCTCGCCGCCTGAGCACAGGAAGTTGATCAAACTGCTGTCCTCCTTCAAAAGCATACGTGGCTTTCCCAGAAACCCATGCTTGGTCCACGATCTCCCCGAACGTCCTGACGAAATACATTCGGCATGGCCTGCTGCTGGGCTCTAAAAGGTCGGATCATAATCAGATCTCTTAGGGTTCTAAACTCGGCTCTTATTTCACATCATAAGGTCAACGATATGGACCAATATGGTGATGTTGACATCACTGTATCCCTTTGAGAAATATGTGAGAGTTTGCACCAGCAAATCTCCATACCTACCACCACACCACACTTGGAGCTCAGACTGTTGCCATGCCCATAACGTTGAGGATGAATCTGATAATCAGTAGACAAACTAACCTTTCATCCTGGTGTGGCTTTCACTCCGGGGGTCAATGGAGATGCGACAGGGCCACCAAGGCCGACGATTAAACTTGGCCCACACCACATCACCCACGGTAAACTTCACTTCTGGAAGAGGCTTCTTCTTTGGGCTGTCGGACTGTGGAAGAAAAGGTGGCGTATTATTACATTG
>JAODOF010000013.1:6468153-6483254 GCA_027576175.1 Sciades proops | reverse complement strand
TGGCCAGCCCAATCTCCAGACCTGAACCCCACTGAAAACCTCTGGAATGTGATCAAGAGGAAGATGGATGGTCACAATCCATCAAATAAAGCTGAGCTGATTGAATTTTTGCACCGGGGTGGCATAAAGTCACCCAAGAGCAATGTGACAGACTGATGGAGAGCATGGCAAGATGCATGAAAGCTGTGATTAAATGTCAGGGTCATTCCACCAGATATTGATTTCTGAACTCATCCCAAGTTCAAACATTGGTATTGTGGTGTTTAAAATTGAATTATTAAAGGTCTGAAAACATTTAATCTTTTTTGTTATTTTGACCAGTGATCATTTTCTGCAATTAAATGCTCGAAGTGACAATATTTTATGTGGAATTTGGGAGAAATGTCAGTAGTTTATGGAATAAAACAAAAATGTTCATGTTCCTCAAACATATACCTATAAATAGTAAAACCAGAGAAACTGATAATTTTGCAGTGGCCTCTTAATTTGTTCCAGAGCTTTAGTTTTGGGAATATTTGTTTCAGATGTACACAAGCATCTGGATCTTGCAAACTTTACAAAAGCATCTCTCAAGATAATATAAAATAATTGAAAAGTGTATGGCATGTCCCCATTAATGGGGGATTCTTGATTTGAATTTGCTTAAGTGTTTCAAATCTATAATACCATACATGCTGTGTTTATCTACTGAATACCAAATATGCGAACAGAAAAGCTGTGACCCTTTTCTTTGAACCAAAAAAATAAACTTTCTGTTCTGTTGTTTGTCATTTTTGGGTTATTTCTACTTTGATTGGACAATGCATGTTTAGTCTGTCTACTTTTACTTATTTAGAGATTTTGCAAGGAAAATAAATGGTAGTGTAAACAGTCCATCTCATGTGACTGTCTCATGTCAAGGTTGATCGCGTGCGTCAGCAAAGCCAAATAGAGACAAAATCTAGGGAGCGTTTGATTCTGTGGAATCGCCTGATTGTCACTGATAGACAGCATGAATCTATAGTCTGGGCTAGAAAAAAATCAGCCTGTGCCTTGGATCTTACTGTACCATTTTGCTTTACACCAGTCTGTGCATTTTCGTTACTTACATCACCCAGGAAGTTAAGACTTAAACAAGGTACTGATTTCAAACATGCAATATCAAAATAAATGAAAAAAAGTATACACAATATAAAATTTATATCAAAATAAAAACTTTGGGTTTTAATTGTTTTCTAATTAAACCTAAGATTTTAAAAGACATGGCATGTGCCTACCGAGATACAAGATTTCTCTACAACCTTATATTTTAAATATTCCATGAAGCAGGCTTTTCTAAATGTAAATTTTTCAGTCTTGAAACCAATGCTTATGAAAATATTCTGTCTTTGAAAAATTGTTGTGTTAAAATAAAACTATGCAGCCTCTCCAGGAAATATACTTCACTCCATATGTTATTCATTTGTTCGCTATATATTTATTTTTTGCTTATTGCTATAAAGGATATCATAAATCCTACAGATAGCTGTAAATAAAATACACTTATCAGAAATGTGATTCATTTTTTTGTTCTGCGTACCATTGAGGCATAAAATACAGATCTGTCCATCCCTAATACGCCTCTTATTGGATGTTTACTTCTTCCATAATAAAACCCAATGACAGTCCAACGAGAACTTGCTTCAGTCTAAATTTATAATAACCAATCATGCTGTCATGTCTCTCAATCAGGTCATGAGGTCATACATCTGTTAAAATGGTTAGCTGTGTCTTTATGAGAAAGTAATAGCTCAACATTGACCCTCACTTGGATCTTCTGTATTGCCTGCACCCTTTCAACCATTTAATATCGCTTTTTACTGTCATGTGACTCATAAGTCGCGTTTGTCAGGAAATGCTTTTTTTTTTTAACCATGTTGTGAATGTGCACATTTTACTGTGGGAAATGCATCTTGAAATGTGAGTGCTGTTAAAATTACTTAATAAATATTTGTCATCCATATTTACTTTGAAAAGGACACATCTGAACTTAAATTTTGTGATTTGAGGTAATGATAGGACAAGCTACAAGTGTTTAAAGTGCAAGTTAGGCTTGGTTTAGGTATGAAAATTAAGGCTTTACTAATTTTAACTTGTAATTTCAAATTTTACTAAATTTGATTTTACTAAATTTAATTTAGGCTAGGTTTAGGTATGAAAATTAAGGCTTTATGAATTTTAACTCATTATTTCTAATTTTACTCAATTTTATTTTACTAAATTTGATTTTACCAAACTAATTTTACAAAATTTAATATTTAGATATTAAATTTAGGGCTAGGTTTAGATATTGAACTTTGGTCTCTGTTTAGGTACTGAAATTAGAGTTAGATTTAGGTATTAAACTTTGGGTTATGGTCAGGAATTAAAGTTAGGGCTATTTTTACATTTAAAACTAGGGCTAGAGTTAGATATTAAAATTAGATCTAGGTTTAGATTAATACCTAAACCTAAATCTAATTTTAATACCTAAAACTATCCCTAACATTTAAATATATCCCTAACATATATTTAAAAGCTAGGGATAGATTTAAGTCTTGAACTTTAGGCTGTGGTTAGCTATTAAAGTGAGGGAGATGTTTAGGCTTTAAACTTAGAGGTTCCAGTGATACATTTTCGAGCGAGGTTGAGGTATTAACTTTAGAGGTAGATTTAGAGATGTAAGCAAGAGCAAGGTTTCATGTATTAAATTTAAAGGTAGGTTTAGAAATTAATATTTGGGTGAGGTTTAGACATTAAAGGTTGGTTTAGATATTAAAGTTAGGACCAGGTTTATGTTTTAAAGTTAAAGGTAGGTTTAGATATTCATGTTTGGGTGAGGTTTCGACAATAAAGTGAAAGGTAGGTTTAGATATTACACTTTGGGTTAGTTTTATGGATGAAAGTTAAAGGAAGGTTTAGACATTAAAGTTAGGACTAGGTTTATGTATTAAAGTTAAAGGTAGGTTTAGATATTAATGTCAGGGTGAGGTTTAGACATTAAAGTGAGGACTATGTTTATGTATTAAAGTTTAAGATAGGTTTCAATATTAAACCGAGGGTGAGTTTTAGGCAATAAAGTTAAATGTAGGTTGAGATATTAAAGTTAGGGTGAGGTTTAGACATTAAAGGTTGGTTTAGATATTAAAGTTAGGACCAGGTTTATGTTTTAAAGTTAGAGGTAGGTTTCGACATTAAAGTTAGGACTAGGTTTATGTATTAAAGTTTAAGGTAGGTTTAGATATCAATTTTAGGGTGAGGTTGAGACATTAAAGGTTGGTTTAGATATTAAAGTTCGGACTAGGTTTATGTATTAAAGTTTAAGGTAGGTTTCGATATTAAACTGAGGGTGAGTTTTATGCATTAAAATTAAAGGTAGGTTTAGATATGAAAGTTAGGGTGAGGTTTATCGATTAAATTTAAAGTAGGTTTAGATATTGATGTTTCGGGTGAGATTTAGGCATTAAAGTTAAACATAGTTTTAGACATAAAAGTTAATTTAAGGTTTAGGTATTAAAGTTAGAGAAAGGTTGAGATATTAAAGTTAGCGATGGGTGAAGGTATTGAATTTAGGGAAAATTCTAAGTATTAAACCAAAGGTTGGGTCCCAAAGATGAAAGTTAGGGCTAGGTTTAGGAATTAAACTTAAAGTCCTGTTTTAGTTCTAGGTTTAGGTATTAAAACTAAGGCTAAATGTAAGTATTGAAGCTTAGGCTATGTTTTAGCGTTAAACCTCAGACTAGATTTACATATTAAAGTGAAGGCTGCTTTCGAGCTAGGTTTTGGGATCAAAGATAGTGTTACAGTCATGTGGAAAAATAAATACATCCCATGGAAATAGTAGACTTCTCTCAACATATTTAAACATGCACACATTCCCCTCTCTTTGATACAGTGCCTACAGATAAAGGTAATATACTCGAACAAATGACACACAGAATTAACATTTTGTAGTCATTTTCATAATTTAAATTTAAAAAATTCAGTCAAAAAATTAAATACACACAGGAAAATCTAAGTACACCCTTACATTTATCACACTTTCAAGTCCCATAAAATTAGAATCAACTGTTCCAGATTCAGTGCCATTGATGAGAACCTCCTGCAGGTGGAGGTGCAGGTGGAACCCGTCTTATTTAAACCTGACATCGAGGGTCTGGCGTTCTCTTTGCTATTGAAGTGTTTGGTCTCATCATGCCAAGATCTAAAGAGCTCTCAGGACTTCAGAAAAAAGGTTTTGGATGCCTATGAATCTGGTAATGAATTTAAAAAGAGCTTTAAATTATTAGAAATAAATAGTTCCACTCTCAGGAAAACCATCTCCAAGTGGCGTAGATTTCAAACAACTGACAATTTGTCCAGGACTGGCAGTCCCAGCAAATTCAGCCCAAAAGCAGACCATTTGATGCAAAAAGAAGTCTCCATGAACCCCAAAATTTCATCACTGGATCTGGAGGTAACTCTTGCAACTGTTGATGTGAAGGTTCAAAGATCTACAATCAGAAAGATATTGGACAAAATTGACCTGTATGAGAGGCATGCAAGGAAAAAGCCTTTGCTGTCGAAAAGGAGCGTTAAAGCAAGAGTACAGTTTATCAGTGAACATACAGGCAAAGACCAGAACTTTTGGAATCATGTCTTCTGGACAGACGAATCAAATCTGTAGTGCAGGCCAAAGACTGCTTTTCAGGAGAAGAACATCATGCCAGCTGTGAAGCACGGTGGTGGAAATGTTATGGTTTGGGGTTGCTTTGCTGCCTCAGGGACTGGGAAACTTGTTTTCATTGATTCATCTTTAAATTCTTAATCGTATCAAAGAGTGTTTGAAGATAATGTGAGGCCATCTGTTCAAAAGTTGAAGTTGAACCAGAGGTGGAGCTTTCAACAAGATAATGATCCAAAGCACACGAGTAAATCCAACAAGGAATGGCTCAAAAAGAAGAAATGGAGGGTGATGGAATGGCTAAGTCAAAGCCCAGATTTGAACCCCATTGGAATGTTGTGGGGAGATTTGAAAAGGGTAGTACATGCGAGAAAACCCTCAAAGAAATTTTCCATGGAAGAGTGGTCAAAAAATTCAATTTTGGAAAGAAAAAATTCTGCAAAACATCTCCAAGAAGTTATTTCTGTTAAAGGGGGCAGTACTAGCTTTGAAAGCCAAGGATGTACTTAGTTCCTCAATAGAAGAATATTACATCTATGGATATTGTTGTTGACTAAATGATTCAAAGAGCTAATTTTCCTTGCTGTTTTGTTCATCATATTGATTTGTAGGCACTGTATCAAAAGGATGAAATGTTTCCTTGTTTAAATATGTCAAGAAAAGTCTACAATTTCCATGAGATGTACTTGAATTTTCACATGACCATAGGTGTAAAAGTTAATGTCAAGATGAAGTTTTGTTCTTATCCTCAATATGTAATTAAGGTAGAAATATTATTACATATTGCTACCAATTTCCTGTGCTCCCTGCCATCAAAAGCAAAAATATTAAACTTGTCGTTTATAAATTACTCAGATTAAATCCCTAATCCACTCAGCTGGTCAGTGCTGAGGGTGTCCAGAATTAGTATTGGTGTATTTTTACTGTGGGAAGAAACCGGAGCACTCCGAAGAAACCCTTGCAGACGTGGGGAGAAGATCCACACAGAGAGTTCCCCGTCGGCTGTGAGGTTCGAACCTGGAACCTTCTTGCTGTGCTGCGACAGTACTAACCACTGTTTGGGTCTTAAAGTACCTAAATACCTTTTGTCGTAAAACTGGCACCACAATTTTTGACATCCAAATTGTATCCAAATATGGATTGATGGATACAGAATACAGACAGAAATACATTTATATTTATCGTACCTTCTCATTGTCCCTTTATCTCTTTGCCTGATACAGTGATTAAGTAGACCTTGCTGAGCTTGTCGCATGTTCTCCTTGTGTCCATGGGACCTCTGATTTCCTTTCACCTCCTGGGTGGACTGGCTCATCTAAAGTGCTCAGAGATGTAAATGTGACTGTGTGTATTCAGTGCTCTGTAATAGACTGGCATGCCAACTGGAGTGTATTCCCATCTCGCACCTGGTGTTGCCGGGATAGGCTCCAGATCTATTGCGACCCTGACCAGGATAAAGCAATTACTGAAAATGAATGAATCGAGTCTGAGTTATTGACTTGTAAGAAATTTCTTTGTGCTTTTTTTGTTTTTTGGCAAGTCAACCTACCTTTTAATGTATATTTATATTTGAAAACCATAATAGTCTGTGATTTAACTATAAGTAGTACAAGTAAAACTACATGCCACAAATTGCTGAGAAAAAAAAAAAACTATTTTAAAATCCAACAGTGCAATCTTTAGCAATCTTATTTGCAATAACCATGGTTTATTGTTGGGTCAGAAAGTATCCTGTTAGAAAAACATAATAAATCGTTTTAGTGGTACGTGTTTGGATATTTAGTGCCACAGCAGGATTAACCTCAGGCCTCAAGTAAAACCACTCAGAGATGATGGGGTTTTGTTGACATTTTCCTCTGAAAGGACTGTAAATTTTTCTTGTATCTTTGATTTTACACAATTCTCCTGGCGTCTCCTGTGACAAGTTTCATTCCAGGTTTGGAACAATATACAAATTCACAAGTAAGCATCCAACCTGATAGCATTTTTAGTGCATGACGATCTGCTCACACCCTCCCCAGTTTCCAAATAGTACACTCAAACTTAGACAATGTGATAACTTTTGATGGCTTGATTACATTTTAAGATCAATAAATTGTACAAAACTCCTACCATAGTGCTGTTGAATTCTCAATTCTGATTGGTCAGAAAGTGTTGATTAATTTTCTATAACAGCAGCTCTGACATGGTAGTTTAAACTTCAGATTTAAATGAATGCACTTGTTCTAATATGTTGTGTCCGGTTGACGCTGAAATCAGTGTTTTAATACAACCCCCAAGAAGCATCATGTCTTACAAACATGACCACCACAGACTCCCAACACACTACTCATGCACACCTGGACTTGGATCACACAAACACATTATATGACACTCACTCAACATAAAGTACTGCTCAGCGTAGCTTGTTCTCCTAACATACTGAACCTTTTCATTGTTATTGCATTTCTCATTTTTTTTCTTTGCTTTATTTCTTGGTTCCTGATTTGAGTCCTTCTGACTTCAGTCTGTTATCTTGCCTGTTATCATATTTACGACCTTGCCTTGCATTTTGGATTTGTGTGCCATTTCTAAAATAAAGCATTTTAACTTGCACCTTCTGCCTGACACATTGTTTCCATGGGAACAACTCATTTACAGGGACTTCTATGGTAGAAATTCGACATATAAACTTGAATATGATGTGAGATCAAAAAGTTCTGAGACTGTTCCTGTTGTGAACGAACAGAGTGCAGCATGGTTGTGCACATGCAGCAGGAGGGACCAGTAACTTTCATGAGTCAGGATGCCATGTGACGTCATGCTGTCAACATCAGGACCTGCGTAATACAGGTTTTTGTGATAATGTGTATGTGCGCATTTGCAGTTTTACTTTGGACCTCAAACTTGATAAGACAGCAAACATCAAATTCTGTGTCAAACTCTGAGACCCTTGAAATGCTTCAAGAGCACAGCCCTCGAAAATGTCCAAACAATTCCACTCAAAACACTTTGCTCGGCTCACTGCTTCATTGCCGTAGGCTTGTTCAAGCATTTCTAGGGTCTCCATTATTGATTTCTGGAGTTTGACACAGAATTTTATGTTTGGACTTTCCATGCTCTGTTTGTTCACAACAGGAACAGTCTTGGAACTTTTTTTGATCGCACTTTGTCATCAATAGATGACAACAAACAGGCCTATAGGGAGGAGGTGAGACAGCTGGTGGACTGGTGCAATGGAAACAACCTGGTCCTGAATGTTGAAAAAACAAGAGATCATTGTGGACTGTTTTATTTTCAAGATTGTGGAAGATATGCTTGAGACAATGAGAAACCCACATTGGGCAGCCAATCAGAAGTCTGTGTTCAAACAAAGAAAAGTCCTTTTACAATGATGTTAATAGGAGCTGCCATTTTGTTTTGGGGCGGTTCTAGGGTTGGTCACTTGGAGCGGGACATAATTTAAAAGCGAATGGTGTGGACAGAGTGAAAAATAGGCACAGTCACACACTACTTCTCATCAATGACCCCACAGTGGCGTTAGCCAGCAGCATCAAGTTCCTGGGGGTGCAGATCATGGACAATCTGACTTGGTCCCTCAACATCACCTCTCTAGTGAAGAGAGTACAGAAGCCCTGCACTTTCTGCACCGGATGAGAAGAGCATCCCTCCCTCTGCCATCCTCACCATTTTCTATAGGAGCATTATAGAGAGTGTACTGACCAGCTGCATCTCTGTCTGGTTTGGGGACTGCAAAGCCTCAGACTGGAAGACTGTGCAAAGAGTGGTGAGTACAGCAGAAAAAAATCATTGGGATGTCTCTGCCTTCCATCCAAGAAATGCAGTCAAATGCTGTCTGACCAAGGCCCAGAACACTATAAAAAAAAAAAACAACACCCATCCACATCATAGACTGTTCTCCCTACTGCCCTCTGGCAAGAGGTTCCATAGGATCTGGAGCAGAACAACCAGGTTCTGTAACAGCTTCTTCCCCCAAGCCATCAGACTCATCCATCCATTATCCGTAACCACTTATCCTGTGCAGGGTCGTGGGCAAGCTGAAGCCTATCCCAGCTGACTATGGGCAAGAAGTGGGGTACACCTTGGACAAGTCGCCAGATCATCACAGGGCTGACACACAGAGACAAACAACCATTCACACTCACATCTACGGTCAATTTAGAGCCACCAATTAACCTAACCTGCATGTCTTTGGACTGTAAGGGAAACTGGAGCACCCCGAGAAAACCCACACAGACACAGGAAGAACATGCAAACTCCGCACAGAAAGGCCCTCACCGGCTGCTGGGTTCGAACCCAGGACCTTCTTGCTGTGAGGCGACAGTGCCAACCACTACACCACCGTGCCGCTCCTCACCAAAATTAGTCATTTAATAATTTAATGCAATGCTACTTTCAAATCAATCTTTCAATATTAATAACATTAATGGGGCAAAGAAATAAATATCTTTATGACAGTTCCTCTGAATATTGATGAAAATAACATTTCAGTAATGCACAGAAAATATTACTCATTCATCTTCAGTAACTTTTTTTCCCCCATGGGCAGGGTCACAGTGAATCCTGGTAACACTGGACACAAAGCAGGAGAATCACCCTGGATAGGATGCCAGTCCACTGCACACCATGCACAAACACATTCGTTCATACCTAGCAGCAACATGTTTTAGACAGTAGAACAAATCTGAGAATGTGGAGAAGGAGAACATGTGAAACGCCAGACTGTCAGTACTCTGAGTTCAGGTCCGACCCCAGGATCTAGAGTTATGAGGCAGCAATGTTGTCCATTATGCCACTGGAGGGAATATTTGCATAATAAAAGAAAATCTACCCTTAATTTCCTCCTTCAGCAGTTCAGCAACTGTCACCGATCCATCAACTACTTCCAGTAGTTCATCAACTATCACCTCAATATTTCTAAGCTTAAGAGTGTAGCTAGCTGGTTGGTAGCATTCAAATAGAAGTGCAAAAATGCCTGACACAGATTAGTTAATCCTGTTTCTCGCCATTGCAGCTGATAAGTAATAAAATGTGATTAAACAAACTAAGGAACACTTACATCCACATAGATTTCAAAATTATTTACAAATAAAAAAATCACTGATTTTTGAAAAATAAAAAGCATTGTATAAGTAATCAGTGACATTGCTGTGAAACCCCTAATTGTCATCAGAAGTCGCATAATTAGTTGAATGGAGTCCATCTGTGTGCCACGTGAATTCAACATAAATACACCTGTTCCTGGAAGACCACAAAGTTTGTTTGAGAACATATCTCAACAAACAGCATCATGAAACTCAATGAGCTATAAAACAAGTTGGATAAAATTCTGCAGTAGTAACAATGAGGATTTGGTTATAAACAAATCTTTCCTACAGAGCACCATTAAATCCATTATTAAAAAATAGAAAGAATATGCCTACAGGACCAGTGATTAGGACTTGGATGTCTACTGGAGGCCATCCACCAAAACAGTGGCTAAGTAAGAAGAGCATTAGTCAGAGAATCAGCCAAAAGCCCAAGTTTAAAACTGAAGGAGCTGGAGCGATCCACACATCATATGGGAGAAGCTGTTCATAGAACAGCTGTAGCCCAGGTCCTTCACCAAGTTAGGTTTTATGGAAGAAAGGAGAAACAACAAGAAAAAGTTCTGTGTTCTGATGAGGCCAAATTTTGGCCTTGGCATGAAGTACTACATTTGGTGGAAACCCAAAAATGTTCATCACCCTTAGAAAACCATTCTCACAATGAAGCACGGTGGTGGTAGTATAATATTGAGAGTTACCCTTAGCCTCTTGCTTGCTTCTGTGACTAATGCCATCTTTACCCAGTCAGTAAACTTTGTTGGATTCTATATACACAAAGATAGTCAAATCAGGACCAAATCAATTGAACTTAATTCAAATTAATATCTAAGGCTTAAAACCTCAAATGTTTTTGCTCCATAAGATCTGCATTTAAATAAACATTATAAACCGACTCATACAGGGCAGTAACAAATAAATTATTCAGCATGCTGCAATAAATCATAGACTTTAAAAAAATAAATAAACCATGTCAGTGACCATCACATTAGGATAATACTGTGTTTCTCTAAACTGTATTTGCATTAACACTAAGACCTATTAATTATGCAAAGGACCCTTGATTAATTTTTTCTCTATGGTGTATGTAGCTACTTAATCTTGAGCAAATTTTTTCAGTAGCCAACATGGCTACTTCTTTTGGTGTTTGGAAGCACTTACCATCACCCTCAAAACATCAGGAAGGAATTCAAGCTCTCCAATAAGAGAGTCACTTCACAACGTTTAAACTGCTAGCTTCAGATTCGTATTGGTGTTAGTCAACACATTTTTTTTCACCAACACATTTATCATTGAATTATTAGAGTTAGTTGGAAATCCCTCTTCAACCATAATATAGTGCCTGATGTCCAGCAGACATTCCCCTAACCACCTAGAGAGGATTTAAGTTTCAGAGAGAAAAGCTGTGATCCCTATAAGCAGTCCTGGAGAAGCCTTAATAGCCTCAGGGATACAATCAGACCTGTGTCTGCTACTCGTGCTCAAACAATAAGCCTTTATTGTTACACTGAGTTGCACAAGTGTACTCTTTCACTTCATGTGGGTGTGCGTGTATTACGCATATCTGTTTTTACAGTTTGCTTCAGTGACCAGGGAGTGAGCTGGAATTTATTACCTTAGATTTATCTCACAGGATATTTTTCATCAGGTTAATCATAGCTCCACTAGCCAAGTGGGTTTAGTACTTGTGAACTGTGTTTTCCTAGCAGTATAGAGGTGAAAAATTAGACTGCTATGTTTACTGTATTCAGCAATAAATAGCAAGGCATTTTAATTAACAAACAGTGTTCTTTAGAGATTGTATGTACCTTCTTATCTTTAAGTGTTTCTAAGTAGCATAATAAATATCTATTATTTCAACATAAAGCTCTTGAAAAGATTTCTTCACAGCATAGGGTGTGTTTCTATTTGTCATGTTTCTCAGACACTCAGTGTTTTGTTCCACAATTAATATGACTGATTCAGGCTTGTGCTCAGGAGAGTGCTAGCTCCTTCCTCTTCCTGTCTGTGAGGATTCACCCAACACATCTTGGGAATTAGGAGTGAGTGTTGGTGGTCCACAAGGATGAGGGGAAATATTTGTGTGGTAAGCGCAACCATTTCCTGTCTGAATTATCCTTAAGTCCCATCAATCACCAGGGCTTTCCAGGCAAATAGCCCTAACTTTAATCCATATGCCTGTTGCTTGTGCTTAAGCAGGTTTATAGCTATTTGGTGGTCTGGCATGGTGAATTATAAGTTTTTGAATAATTGTGCCACTGTGCTGTAAAACAGATATATATGTAAGGTACTACATATACGGTTGGGAAGGAATCAGGGCTATTACTGTATACTGTAAATCATATTGTAAGAACTATTGCAATTTTCAATTAATTCTTAAT
This sequence comes from Sciades proops, assembly GCA_027576175.1. NCBI lineage: Eukaryota > Metazoa > Chordata > Actinopteri > Siluriformes > Ariidae > Sciades > Sciades proops. The sequence continues at coordinate 6,471,129 of JAODOF010000013.1, read as the reverse complement.
TGAATACAGTGAGGAAATTAAAAAGTACAAAAAGTAACTTTCAAGTTGTTAAAAATACAGTTCATATGGTGATATTGGCGGGAAACAATGAGGCAATGCAGGACTAGTTAGCCTTTAGAGGAAGGTGGTGTATTTCCACAAAATTGAACAGGAAGAATGCTCGAGAGTGCTGTCAGCAACAGGTCACTGTTCCAGAAAACCAGTGATGTGTCCTTGGTAGATTGAAAACACCACTGAAAAATATAATACTGCAGAATTGGCTGTCGTCTGGGGTATTAAGATGAAAACACTAGTTCCAGACAGTAATTGAATCTCCTGCGTCTGTTCTGCTTCGTGAAAAGAAGAGTTTGTGACATTGCTATGCTGTGATGAGCTAAACTGGAATAGCGCTCCTGAGATTTCTTTTTGGAAACTCTGAAGTACCAGCATCAGGGTTTATTTTATATGCAAAGGTATTTGGGTATGTGTGTATGTATGTGAAGTGTACATCCTTTTCTCCTTTGAAGCTCATCTGTGTGGACTCCTGGATGCCTTCTGCATGTCCAATTTGTCCCTCCAGCTGAAGGGCCCAATTGACCATAAAATTGCAGCACTTTGCTGAAGATGTGTGGCAGTGGCTTTGCCAGGGGTGCAGAACACCAGCGACCTCTCATTATTTGACATCGTCCCCTGCCAGCCCATCCCACATCTGGAATCAATTACACATGTCTGCCGTTAACGAGAAGTGGAGAACTTGATTCACACGTGAGGCCTGATGCACTTTTTATTATTACAGCCCATCTGCTGCTCACTCGGGCTCCAGTGCTGAATCCCACTGAGAGTTTCTTCCCCTTGGGATTTATATGACATTGATGCCCATATGCTCATAACATAAAAGGTGAATAAAAAATTTAGGACAGAGTTTATTACCTTCGATGTTGTTCCTGAAACTAGTCAGAGTGCACCACATGTTAATGGCTGGAATAAAAAGTTGAGTTCTCAGCCGACCATCATTAAAGTCATACAAAAGCTTGTGAAGATAAATAAATAAATGCATGCATTTCTAAGACACTCTGTCAAATATGTTTTATAATATGTGTTCTTATTCATTATATTTTTTACTAATAAACCTTTCTTGAGTTAAGAACAGTCACATTAAACCATAGTAATATACTTTACATGATGTTTATTCAATGCTAAAGTAATTATCTGTCACAGAAGTTACATCTGCAGTAGAATTCAGTAGGTTTTTTGGTCCTTCTGGGGCTCCATAAAAGGTTCTATGTAGAACCCTACACAGGAGAGTTACCGTTTCAGATAGGACTCAACCCCATAAAGAATGGAAGAAACCTTAACTATTCTATTATGTATACTTAACTTTTTGTCTAAGAGTATAGTAGCTGTAAAATTTTTGGTTCATTTTGTCTGTGAATCATGATACTACAATCTAAATATTTGAAGACAAATTTTAAGAGATAATTCATAAACTGTTGAGCTACTATTCAACCTATAAGCTGTCGACCTACTCTGATGCAGAGTGGTATTTTATGACACTGCTCAAAATTCAGTCTTCTCTCTTCTCAATGTTATATTACCATTACAGTAAATTGATGATAAACATACAGACTGCAGTAAAAATTACATATAAATTAAATCCCATCACATAGATTTTAAATGAAGAAACAAAATCAGGAGTTTCAGTTAAATATGGGGGCTAAGAAAACTAAATATGTATCCACAATTAAAACAAGAGTGTTTCAACACAGCTTTGTCCTAAAAACGCATAACTAAACTGCTAAATATTTTCAGGAAAATTTTCCTTTACTAATATAGGTCTTCAAATAATCTTACATAGAATATATAGTATAGATTTAATTTTCTATATTGATCTAAAATCAGTGTTGGAAATAAGGAATTTTAAGCAGACTGTCACAGAACAGACAAGTATGAAATGTTCTGTCTGTCCAAATTTCAGTCTGTCCGAATGACGGGCCAAAGGCCCGGAACAATGTGGCCAGGGGTCTGGGGCCCGCCTTAGAGCCCCAGAAGCTGCCTGGAGATGGCTTCTCAGTTATTTCCAGGAACATTTTTGTGATCTTCAAAGGCCAAATTACACGAGACATTAGTTGCTAATTACACTACAAATTGAATATAATTTACAAGAAAATGTCAGAAGATTCATGAAAAACATGCTTAAAGTTCTACCCAAGAAAACAGTAGCACACACAGTTCCATGTCTAGAAAAAAGTATGGTAAGGTAATTTAAAAACTGTAATAATATTTGGCAGTGGGCACATAGGAAAGTGTAAAGTATAAAGTTTCTGTCACTATGTTTATCATGCTTGTATGATTAAAAACCCGCAAAGATATTTATCTACATACATAACTTACTCATTTTAAACCTGCCGAGCTTTGCCAAAGAAGCTCTTGACCCCAGAAGGTTAAAATACGATGGGAAAAAACACTTTGTCAGTGTCCAAAACCTGTACTAGTCTATTTTCTTTTAACGGTAGTGGTGCATCACCTGGGTAGCCAGGTGATAAGTGTCGCGTGGTGTCAGGCCAGAATGCACTCCTACTCGCTGATGAGAGGCGACTTGTCGTTCATCGAGAGCGTCCGCGATCAGCCAATCACAGGACGTGTTACGACGTAACGTATTCGCCCAGTGTAGCATTTAGAAGAAGAGAAAAACATTTGGAAGTAGATTAGACCCATATCTTTACAACTTTTCATGGGCCATCCGGTTTGATGCTTTTGAAATACAGATGGACAAATGTGAAAATTACTGGTCAATGTCCGCCGGTAAACTTTGCGTGCTCATATTACTGTTCATGATGCAAATTGAGTTAGAAAATCATTTACGAGAAATTACTATTTTCAGAGTTATGGCTCTTGATTTGTGTTATTGGACTTTGACCAACCCTGTGATGACCTGGCGACTTGTCCAGGGTGTACCCTGCCTTTCGCTCGTAGTCAGCTGGGATAGGCTCCAGCTTG
>JAODOF010000013.1:6160820-6172287 GCA_027576175.1 Sciades proops | reverse complement strand
CACATAAAATCTCAATAAAAAACTTTTAAGTTTGTGGTTGTAAGGTGGAAAAATGTGAAAAAGTTTAAGGGGTATGAGTACTTTCGCAAGGTACTGTAAATAACGTTAATATTAAGGTGTTTGTCCTAATACGTTATTGTTTCCATAGTAACAGCTCGTACACAGGTACTTGTGCGGCAGAGGTTCCACATAATCTAAGACTGCTAATAAAATAATAATAATAATAATAATAATAAATGTGTTTTTTATACCCCCACTTCGGGGGGTGGGTACTGGTTTACCTCTGTCTGTCCGTCCATCCGTATCTCTGTATTTCCATCCATCCGAAACCCTTTTTCTTAACAACCACAAATCATAGCCACTTGGTACCAAACTTCAGCTTGGGGTTCTATACCGTTTTCAGGTCTGTCACACATCGACTTCCTGTTTACCGACTGAATGTATTGACGAAGCGTATAGCATGGATTTACAACATTTTCATAACATTTTTCTCAGCAACTACAAATCACAACCGCTTGATATTTGGTACCGAGCTTCAGCTTGGGGTTCTATACCGTGTGTACCGTTTTGAAGTCGATGTGCGACAGACTTGCTGTTTACCGACTGAATGTATTTACGAAACACCTAGGGTGGATTTTATGCTCTTTCAAGAAGCAAAATGCTCTTTCAAAATGATCATTTCCCAGGATGCTATTTGAAATCCCTGGGGAGAGACACTGCTCTTTACTTAGTTGTTTCAGGGTTCATTATTTGTTGAAGTCAACATTTATAATGAGTGTCCTATTCCTTCGATCGCTTGCATTCTGATATAAGCGAGAGCAGGGGGGGGGGGATACGTAAGTGAGATCACAGTTGATCTTGTTATATTTATGACAGCTTTAACAATTTACATCAAGGTACATGATTTTAAGTTTGTACTTCCTTGATTACATTTAAAACTCACAATTCGGCAGATCCGAGTCGAAAACGCTCAGCTTAAGATCTGGCTTCCTGGCAGAGAATATAACAGTTCTGATAGTTTATCACACACGCACATGCAGTTAATTAAAAGCAAAGAATTCCTTTCATTGCTTTCCCAGCAGCTCAATCTGGACGAGGGCTGAGAAATATGCTCACAGCTTTGGAGGAGTTTGCAATGCATGGCTTATTTATTTTTTTCCAGCCTGAGCTAGTGTTGGTCCATGGGAACAGTAAATATAATCCACACACAAATGCCTCAATTGCCCTCGGGCTTCCAGACGTGCTGAGATGTGCTTCCACGGGGAAAGTGTTCTCCCATTTTGCCTGGCCAGAGATAAAAGTATGAATTTTGCACTTATCAGGAACGAGCTGCCGAAGCATGGCGATTCTGTTGCTGGAAATAGTGGTTAAGAAATGTCAGGGTTCATTGTGATTTGGCTTTTATTGCTAAATGCATGTTTAGTGCGTGTAGTAAATCGAAGAACTTTTCAGACTCCTTCATGTTTCACAGTTCAGCTACAGGAACTGCTCTGGCTCTTGAGCTGTTTATTTTATGTGAGAAGAAGAATTCCATTTATCCCTGTGATTATAAATAGAGCTTTCATCCTTTAAGGGCAAACTGGAACCGTGTTTTGTATCTTGAACATGACCATGACCGTGTTGTCTGCCCTGGAAGGTCTGCTTTTATCAGTGCTGTAATGTTTGAACATGTTTGTGTGTTTTGTGAGTGTGTGTGTCCCATAATTTGTTGGACTATTATGGGTAAACATCTGGGAACCGTTATAATCCAGCTTGTCAGAAGAGTCATTGGGTGCATTCGAGTTAAAACACGATGATCAGTATATAATATAGGTCAGTTCTGTTGAACGGATGAACTTGCTTGGGTGTTTCCAAGCATGATTACTATGTTTTATTTATTTCCGAGATCATTCCAGTAGGGTTTTTTTTTATATATAAACGTGCTCGTCTCCTGTAGATCTCCTGTCTCCTGAAGATCTTGTGTAATACGCAACGTCATTGAAAAACGTCTGTGTTAAACTGTTCGGAGGATACTTACCCTGATTTAGAAACTCAATTTATTTCTTTCTCCTCTCTTACAGGTTTCCGCAAAATCAGTCTAGATGACTTGCGCAAAGCTTACATTGTTAAGGATGTTCAGCAATACATCCTGCACAGGCTAGACCAGGAGGAGGCACTACGGCAACACCTGACCAAGGAGACAGCGGAAATGCTGAACCAGCTCCACATTAAGAGCAGCGGCTGTTTCTTGTACCTGGAGCGCGTCCTCGACGGCGTGGTCGATAACTTCATCATGCTCCGTGAGATCCGCGATATCCCCGGAACGCTAAACGGACTCTACCTGTGGCTCTGCCAAAGACTTTTCGTCAGAAAGCAATTTGCCAAAGTGCAACCCATCCTGAACGTCATTCTTGCCGCGTGCAGGCCTTTGACGGTGAAGGAGTTGTACCATGCCGTCTGGACTAAAAACATGACCCTGACCATGGAGGAGTTTCAGAAAAAGATGGACATTCTCTCGAAATTGCTTGTGGATGGACTCGGAGGTACCAAGATCCTTTTTCACTACAGTTTTGCCGAGTGGCTTCTTGATGTTAAGCACTGCACTCAGAAATACCTTTGCAACGCCGCTGAAGGTCACCGGATGATGGCGATGAGCTACACTTGTAGAGCCAAGCAGCTCAAACCTCTGGAGGTGCAGGAGTTTGCGTTTCACTTGATCAACTCCAACCTGCAGATAGAACCTTTTCACTTGGCCCTGTGGATGGTGTGGAATGGCACACCTGCAAAAGACTCTCTTTCTACATCCATTCCCAAAGAGCAGGAGGTCTTGCAGCTTCTGGTCAAAGCCGGAGCTCACATCAGCAACGAGGACGACCATGCTTCGTGCATTGTTCAGCAAGCGCTGGAGCGAGAGGATTCCATTCGCACTTTGCTTGATAACGGTGCCTCGGTAAACCAGAGCGATTCCAGCGGACGAACTCTCCTGGCTAACGCGGCGTACAGCGGCAACCTAGATGTAGTTAACCTGCTTATTTCCAGAGGTGCCGACATGGAGCTCGAGGACAACCACGGACAGACGCCGCTCACGCTCGCTGCCAGACAAGGACACACCAAGGTAGTTAACTGCCTGATCGGCTGCGACGCCAACATCAACCACACGGACCACGACGGGTGGACGGCTTTAAGGTCCGCAGCTTGGGGCGGTCATTCTGAAGTGGTCTCGGCACTCCTCTACGCAGGCGCGAAGGTCGACTGTGCAGACGCGGACAGCAGAACTGCCCTGAGGGCTGCAGCATGGGGAGGTCACGAGGATATTGTCCTTAACCTTCTCCAGCATGGAGCAGAAGTCAACAAGGCTGACAACGAAGGAAGGACTGCACTCATCGCAGCAGCCTACATGGGACACAGAGAGATTGTCGAGCACCTGCTGGACCACGGTGCTGAGGTCAACCATGAGGATGTTGACGGAAGGACAGCATTGTCTGTTGCGGCCCTCTGCGTCCCTGCTAGCAAAGGCCACGCTTCGGTGGTCAGTCTTCTGATTGACCGTGGTGCAGAAGTGGACCACTGTGATAAAGACTGCATGACTCCTCTTCTGGTTGCTGCCTACGAAGGGCATGTGGACGTAGTGGATTTGCTTCTAGAAGGCGGGGCAGACGTTGACCATACAGACAATAACGGAAGAACACCTTTGCTCGCTGCAGCATCCATGGGGCATGCTTCTGTCGTCAATACGTTGCTCTTTTGGGGTGCGGCCGTCGACAGTATCGATAGCGAAGGAAGGACTGTGCTCAGCATCGCGTCTGCTCAGGGGAACGTGGAGGTGGTCCGAACTCTGCTGGACAGAGGCCTCGATGAAAATCACAGAGATGATGCTGGTTGGACGCCTTTACACATGGCAGCGTTTGAGGGGCACAGGCAGGTGTGCGATGCCCTAATCGAACAAGGTGCTCGATGCTCGGAGGTGGATAACGATGGACGTATACCCTTGATCCTGGCTGCTCAGGAGGGACATTATGACTGTGTGCACATCCTTCTCGAGAACAAGTCCTGCATTGATCAGAGAGGGTATGACGGAAGAAACTCCCTCAGGGTCGCAGCTATGGAAGGGCACCGAGATATCGTCGAGCTTTTGCTCAGTCACGGAGCCGACATAGACTACAAAGACGCCGACGGCCGCCCGACCTTATACATACTGGCGCTGGAGAATCAGCTCGGAATGGCTGAGTATTTTTTAGAAAACGGAGCGAACGTAGAGGCGAGCGATACCGAGGGCAGGACAGCCCTTCATGTTTCCTGTTGGCAAGGACACGTGGAAATGGTCAGGTTGCTGATCAGCTTCCATGCAGATGTGAATTCTTGCGACAACGAAAAGCGATCCGCTCTTCAGTCCGCTGCGTGGCAAGGTCACACAAAAGTTGTCCAATTTTTGATCGACAACGGCACTCGCGTCGATCACACTTGCAATCAGGGAGCCACCGCGCTTGGCATTGCCGCTCAAGAAGGTCACATCGACGTAGTACAGATTCTTCTCGAGCACGGCGCAGATCCGAACCACGCGGACCAGTTTGGTCGTACGGCCATGAGGGTGGCGGCCAAAGGAGGCCACTCGACGATCATCAAACTTTTAGAAAAATATGGTGCCACTAGTCTGAATGGCTGCAATCCCTCACCTATACATACTATGGAGCAGAAAACCCCACTCTCGGTTACAGGAAAGATGCAGTCACTTACTATCAAATCCAGTAGTTCTGGCAGTACAGGAGCCGGAGACGTTCAACCATCGGGTCGAGGGTTATCTAATGGACCCGTTCATGCGTTCAGCTCCCCTTCTGAATCTCCAGACTCCACAGTGGACAGACAGAAGTCCTCCCTCTCCAACAATTCCCTGAAAAGCTCAAAGAACTCGTCGCTTAGGACTACTTCGTCCACCTCGACAGCCCAGACGGTGCCCATAGATAGTTTCCACGGACTTAGCTTCACAGAGCAAATCCAGCAGCACTCTCTGCCTCGAAGTCGCAGCAGGCAGTCTATAGTTTCCCCTTCTTCGACCACAAAGTCCGTCGGCCCACAGCCGGGATCTCCTACCGGTGAATTTGACTGGAGTCAAGTGAAACCAGGTCTGAAATCCTCGAAAGGAGGAAAGGGTGGGAATGGGACCAACTATTGCACCAGAAAGGAAGGATCTGGAGACAAGAAGAAATCTAAAAACAGCAGCGCCCTTCCACACGGTCAGGTTTTGGAATACGAGATGACCCAATTTGATAAAAGAGTCGCTGTCAACAAGCAAGTGTCCAACTTTGCAGGAAAGGATACTCATTGCAAGATTGTGCTGGGAGGCTCCAATACTCTGGACTCTGGCCAGTCGCAGGAGCCATATTATATCCAACAGCAGAGCTGTGCTGAGAAAAAGAGAAATGGGATTATGACCAACCCTAACTATCACCTACAGGGAAATCAAGTCTATTTAGGGAGAGTCTCAGTACCCAGAACTCTGCACAACAGGGGACATCAGGAAGTTCTCGACAACTACCCGTTAGGGGAATCTGAATTAAGCCTTAAACAAGCTCTGAAACTGCAGATTGAAGGATCAGACCCTGGGTTCAACTACAAGAAAGAAACGCCGTTATAACCGGTAAGCCGAAGTACTTGACCCGAACTCCATTTTATTTAAGATGTTAGCGCTGCCCGCACTGCATAAAGTATTGAAAATTTGAAACGGATCATTAAAAAATACGTAGATTTAGTCTTTGAATACTATATGGCTCTGAGCCATTGATAATTTACAGGGTAATTGGGCTTTAGTGAACTGTGTCGCCATCGAAGTGACTGTAATAGAAGTATGCAATTTTTTTTTTTTGAAACAAATGTACATGCTGTGCCAGGAAAACTTTTTCCAACCGAATACTAACTCCAATGATTTTGTTTCAGGCATCTTAAACTGAAACCCTCATCCAGATGTTATGGAGAAAGTGCCAAAGCAGCTGTTTTCATCGGGAAAAAAGCGTCAGGGGATGTATGTATGAAATATTCTCCGATCGAAAGTGCTTGATCTGGAATCAGATTTGATACTGTATGTCCTAACAAAGTTGGATACAACATGAAATTATCAGAAAGGAACTGATCTCAGATGGGTACTTAACTCCTGAAATGTATACATATGCTCTCAGAAACCATTGCTACTCAGCCCTCAGTGAAACACCTCAGCTAGAATGAAAAGAAGAAAAATAAAAAATAAATTGTGGAAACCCAAGGGAAGTATCCTGAATGCAGCATATGGCAAATCATATGAACTGAATATCTATGTGCCTACCGATGTTACAGCCTACTCATATTCATGCACACCATCATTTTAATTTAATGTATTGCTATTTAATAAGCCATGTATGCACTTTTTATTTTTTCTGCAATGAAAAAAAATCTAATCACTTATGCTCGGTTTTCTTTTTTCCTTCATTTTTATGTTGATTGTTTTTTTGAATATATATATTATTTTTAATTTGTTGATTTTTTTCATGAGCAAAATTGGTTTGAGTGTTTCTCACTTTTCTACCTGTATAAAACAAGCAAAATTGACAGCAACGAATCACCTGACCAGGGAAAATATCAAGAATATCAATAATCGCCTCTGGAAAAAATAAAAAAACACAGCAGATCTCCTTCCGAATCTTGTTGTATCACAGATTNNNNCAACCAGTCAGTATGCGTTTAATAGTAATGGCAGAAAACTAATTACTCCCCCTCAGAGTAGTCAATCGTATTTATTTTTTTTTTTAAGTCACTTTTAGTTGTCATCCTATTTCATGGTGCTCTGTGTTTTGTATTTGCTATTACGATTATTTTTCAACTTTGTCACCGACATTGTCTTATTTTAAATTTATATCATGTTTATTGTAGTATTAGCTGTGCCCTGAGGGGCGGGGCTTTGTTTGACCCTGCCTCACATTTTTATTTAGTCCCTGTGGGACCCTTTAATTATTTTTTAAATGCCATTGATTATTATGTTGAATTATTTACAGTCATATTTAAACGTGAATAGAATTTGGTGCTACAGTATGTACAAAACCGTTTCCTGTTCTAAAAATTATTTACTGTAGGTTCAGTTCTCCCCCCCCCCCCATCTATTTTCCAGACTATAAGACACCTTCTTTTTCCTCAAGAATGTACTGTGATCTGTATCTGTACCAGGTAACGTATGCTCCACAAAATCCAATCAATAAATGAAGTGAATTTACACACGTCATCATGGCAAGCACAAATTACTAATGCTTTGTTTGGTTTTGGACCGAATATTCAACTCGATTGGACTGAACCACCTGGTTCATCATTGGTGGACAAATCAGGAAATTATTATCAGGCAAATAAAACCTCGAATGTTGAGAGGGTTTTTTTTTTCTTTCTCTGGTTGTTGAACCTAATCGTCTTTAGGTTCAGTGTCTGGGCTACGGATTTGTCCACGTCTGATAACGTAAAATCTAAATACCTGCGAGATAAATGTACTTGAGAGAGCGAAGACATGCTCAGAGTCAAGACTTGAACAAGAAAGTTAATATTGAGACCTATCTGTCAAGAAGGTCACTCCGAGAGTGAAGACTTCTGCGAAGGCCAAATGCCGAATGTCACGAAGTTGGCAGAAGTGAAACTCAATTCATGGATCCGCCCCGTGATTTGGATCCGGTCAAAATTTTAATGGATACTTCCTTGGCCCGTGCTACACCTTTCCACCAAGTTTCATGAAAATCAGGCTGCTAGATTTTGCGGAATCCTGCTTCCGGTCAGACAAACAAACAGTCCTGAACCCATCACCTGCTTTGCAGAGGTAAATAAGTTTTGTTTGTTGTCGTACGATAACCTAAACCACTACGTGAAAGTCTTTGTGAAGAACTGGATGAGGTTTCAGGATGATATCTTTGAAAAATATTTGGGTGAGCTTGATCGACATTGCATATTTAGTTACATTCGCCTCAGAGTTACAGTGCAAACCGAAAAGAAATAAATATTACAAAGACGCCGATTGAATATCTTTAAGCTAATTTTGGGTTTTTGTTGTTCATCACATTATTCCTTCAATGTGACTTCTGAAATGGTGCAACTTATAGATTTTATTTTCTCAAATAAGCGTGTCTTATAGTACGGAAAATACAGTAAGGTTATTCTTGTCCACATTGATGTATCCAGTGAGAATTCCAAGTTAAAAACAATTTTTCGGTCTTTGACGAGGCTTCGTCTGTCCTGACAATTACACCGATCAGCCATAACAGGCGACGTGAATAACACTGATTGTCTCATTACAATGGCACTTGTAAAAGGGGTGAGAGCAAGTGAACAGTCACTTCTTGAAGTTGATGTGTTGGAAGCAGGAAAAATGGGCAAGTGTAAGGATCTGAGTGACTTTGAGGAGGGCCAAATTGTAACGAGTCGGGGCCCATTAAAAAAGATCCCCAATTATTTTGGCTCATCTGTTCTCTTAGAACGTAATAATCCATTGTAAAGTGTATTAAAGGGATGCAACATCACTCCCTGTGACAGATGGGAACCCAGGAATTAAATAAATGCAGTAAAAGCTAACTTTTTAATTGTCGGTATTGTCAGTCAAAAGGGATTAATGATCCAAAAGTGGAGTCTGGTCGATCAACATAAGAACTTATTACCGTGTTTGCGCACGGCAAGCAAGCAAGTTATTAAAACCAAGAAGTACGCTCAAAAGAAGTGGATATAGAACCCACTCAATGGGATAGATCCTTACACGCGAGCAAAGAAGAATTTTTCCGACGAGTTGGGAAATTATCCATCCGTTGAGTTCCCCGACATTTCAAACAACCTCAAATTGTCCCCAACTAAAACTTACCTTCAACTTGAAAAAAAATTCGGATGGCGCTTCACGGCCCAGTAGTTGAGAAACACTGGGCTAGATGACTGGGTCTGAGCATCTCCAAAATGGCACGTCTTGTGGGGTGTTTCCGATATGCGGTGGTCAGTACCTACCAAAAGTGGTCCAAGGAAGGAGAACCGGTGAGAGGGTCACGGGTGTCGAAGGCTCATTGATTCGCATGGGGCACAAAGGCGAACTCGTATGGTCCAATTCCACGGAAGAGCTCCTGGAGAACAAACCGCTAGCCATCGTGCCCCATGCGGCAAATCAATGAGCCCTTGTCAGAGTCACTCAGATCCTTACGCTTGTCCATTTTTCCTGCTTCCAACACGTCAACTGCAAGAAGTGACTGTTCTCTTGCTGCCCAATATATCCCACCCTTTGACAGGTGCCACAGTAATGAGATAATCGATGTGATTCACTTCACCTGTCGGCGATTTTAATGTTATGGCTGATCGTTGTATGTATCATGATGCTCAGGCTGACGAAATAGAAAAATTTCTCTTAGTTATATTATCAACCTGAATAAAAAAAAAAAAAAAAACATGGCAAAGAGGCTGGAGCTGTTATCTTGCATTAAAATTAAAGTAACATTTTCATATTTTGGTTTCAGGGCATCATATAAATTGTGTTCCCATCATGCCAAAGTTGAAACAGTAATGGGAGAGTGAGCGAATTTATACGAGTCGAGTGTGTGTAGCGCTTCGTTTTACGCTGCTGGCAGTGAGAGCTGAAGAAGAAAAGAAAGGTGAGAGCAAAAAAAAAAAAAAGAAGAATAAAAGACTAACCAAGACCATTGAAAGCTCAGGATGTCTGAACAAGAGCCTTTCATTCGAAGGGAGGAGAGAGAAAGAGTCTTTTGAAAGAATTCTGGACAGTATTCAGAAATGCTAAGCCATCTGTTGACCTGCAGTGTTGCTCCATTTTATTTTCTGTTCCTCCATCCTGCATGTCCTGTCTGTCTGTCTGTCTGTCTGTTCTGTGGAGTATCGCAGCCTCGGGGTTTGATGGAAGAAGTCTGAGATTGGAGATTGTAAATAGCTTGACCATGTACATTTACACTTCACTTTTTTTTTCTTGTATTATATAAAAGCGATTTTTTTTTTCTGACGTATATTAAAGTGCTTAATAAACATATTTGCTTTACTGCTGAAGCTGTTTGTTCTCCTTGATTTAGTTTTTGTCTTTGAATCCAGCAGTGTTTATGTGCAGAATTATTGGCACCTTTGAAGGAATATATGTATATACACTGGACACAAGTGCATCTCGAACAATCAGAAAAGAGTGAAAAAGTTCTTTTTTTGTAATTTAATTCAAAAAGGTAAACTTTCATCGATTTATATAACATATTCATTATGGGTGAAGTGAAACATTTCAAGCCTTTTTGTTTTAATTGCGATGCTGATGGCTTCTCGCTCATAAAAATCAGAAATCCGGGATCTCAACTTATTATGAGAATATTTCATAAGATCAACCAATAAAGCATTTGCAATTCAGAAACGTCCAACTGCTGAAAAACATGTTCATTTATACACTCAATGCTTGCTTGGGGCTCCTTTACCCCAAATTACTGCATCAGTGTGGCGTGGCATGGAGCCGATCAGCCTCTGGCACTGCTGAGGTGTTCTTGAAGACCAGGTTGCTTTGATAGCAGCCTTCAGCTCCTCTGTATTTTTGGGTCGGGTGTTTTTCATTTTCCTCTTGACAATGGCCCATAGATTCTCTCTGGGGTTCAGGTCAGGTGAGTTGGCTGGCCAGTCAAGCACAGTAATATCAAGGTCAGCAAACCATTTGGTCATAGTTTTGGCACTGTAGGCAGGTGCCAAGTCCTGCTGGAAAAGGAAATCGGTATCTCCATAAAGCTTGTCAGCAAATGGAAGCGTGAAGTGCTCGAAAATCTCCTGGTTGATGGGTGCGTTGACTTTGGGCTTGATAAAACACAGTTGGTTTGATCACTTTGGATTTGATAAAACCAACACCAGCAGATGACATGGCACCACAAATTGTCACAGACTGCGCAAACTTCACGCTGGACTTCAGACACCTTGGATTCTGTGCCGCTTCGCTCTTCATTTTGCTTATGGGGTCAGGGATGAAAAAAATTCTCTACAAGCTCATGTTCCTGAGCTGCTCTGACTCATCAATTGTCCTGGAATACTCACTCGCAATCCATGTTCTGTCAAGAGTCAGAATTGGTTTGGGAATTTGTGTTCTTCGCAACATAAGGCAGGAAAGAAGTCTGATTGGTCAGAGTCATGGCAAATCAGGAGAGGGAGGCAGTCAATAATCATGTCAGAATAATGTTATCTTGTTCGAGGAACCTAATATTCCCTTAATCTTCCATTGCTGACGAGCCTTAACAATCTGCTGGTGTTAAATTGTGCTTTTTGTCTCTGACATACTCTGCATACTGCAAAACCGGTGTGGCTTGGCTGAACCCCCTCTTTCAAAATACATTTGTAAATACTCTGCTTGAGAAGAGTTCGACATGTACTCATGCTTTATCAGTAAACTTCAAATTTCAAAACCTGACATCTGTGTGTCAAGTCAAGTTTATTTGTATAGCGCTTTTAACAATAAACATTGTCGCAAAGCAGCTTTACATAATTTGAACGA
>JAODOF010000013.1:5654617-5665254 GCA_027576175.1 Sciades proops | reverse complement strand
GCCACGGGGCTCGAACCCGGACCTTCTTGCTGTGAGGCGACAGCGCTAACCACTACACCACCGTGCCGCCCTAAAAAATGAAGATGATACTGGAAAATTATTTGTAGAAAAAAAAAAAGATTAGTCATTAACGCCAACACTCACGGGAAAAAAGGACTCATCGCAAACAACTTAGGAACCAGGAAGTGCGTAGCCAGACTCTTTACAGGAGAGGGCAGGACTGAACACACCTTCTGTGGGAAAGGGTAGGATTTGTCAACCTTTCTGTGGGAGAGAGTCAGTCTGGGCAAACCTTTTGTGGAAGAGGGGAAAAACTGATTAAATTTTGAGCAGGGGTGGGCAAGTTTGGTTGAACCTTCTATGGTAGAGGGTGAGATTTGTCAAACTTTTTGTTGGAGAGGGGATATGATTTAACTTTCTGCAGGAGAGGGCAGAACTGGTTAAGCCTTCTGTGGGAAAGGACAGGAGGACTGGATAAACTTTCTGCAAGAGAGCTCAAGATTGGTTTAAACTTTCTACAGGGGTGGGCAGGACTGGTAGAACCTTCGATGGGAGAGGGTGAGATTGGTCAAACCTCTGGGACAAGGTAGGCTTGGACAGACTTTCTGCAGGAGTAGGCAGGATTGGTTAACACTTCTGTTGTGGGGGGAGATGATCAAATGTTCTGTGTGTAAGGACAGGATTGGTCAGACATCCTGTGGGAGAGACGTGAATAGTCAAACTTTGTATGAGAACAGACCTTACACACCTCGACAGTCAACTTTAAGAATATTTAAAAAGATTAGAGACATTTCAGTGACTATTGCTACACTGCTTACTTCTGTATCCTCTCAACTTCACACATGAAATGATGCATTTCAGACACTGTCTCACAATTTACGTCTAATCAGTGTTGTGTTCTCAAAAGAGACTCCATCCATCCATTATCCCTAACCGCTTATCCTGTGCAGGGTCGTGGGCAAGCTGGAGCCTATCCCAGCTGACGATGGGCGAGAGGCAACCATTCGCACTCACATTCACACCTACGGTCAATTTAGAGCCACCAGTTAACCTAACCTGCATGTCTTTGGACTGNNNATGTCTTTGGACTGTGGGGGAAACCGGAGCACCCGGAGGAAACCCACGCGGACACGGGGAGAACATGCAAACTCCACGCAGAAAGGCCCTCGTCGGCCGCTGGGCTCGAACCCAGAACCTTCTTGCCGTGAGGCTACGGTGCTAACCGCTATAACACCATGCCGCCGAACAAGAGACTCGGCTCCCAGAATTTGGTATATAGCTTCAAAAAGGAGTTAAGAGCACTGTTGGTGGATACTGTACTTGGAGCACACGGAGAGAATAAACGAGAAAAGATTTGCAGTTTTTGGAAGGTAGTGGTGTGCGTAATCCCTGAGTGTATCCTCATTTCACATCTGTGTTTGTGGCTATTTTTAGAGCGGGGAGCTTTGATGCACCACATTTGAATGAATATTCCTTTGCAGAATCTTTGAAATTAAAAGTTGAAGTCTGGCGAGACACATGACTCTTGAACATGTGCTGTTTTGGTTTAGTTTTTGTCCAATAGGGCAATGTGTATGTATTCCTTCTCATCATTATTGGCAACCAGCCCTTTTAGTTCTTGCATTGTGCTTATATAATGGTGCGACGAGACGTCAGAGGAGTCGAACTGAACAGAATGTTTTAGCATCTGTCTGTTTGCCGTTTTTTAGGGATTTTGCCTACGTGGCTCGGGATAAAAACACGCATGTGCTGAAATGTCACGTGTTCCAGTGTGACAGTCCTGCAGAAGCCATCGCTGCCAGCCTGAACCAGATCTGCTCCAGGGTGAGACGCTTTCTGTGTTCTGACAAAGCCAGATAACCTTCCTGACAACAATCGTATTATTTTATTTCTTGTTTCTCGGCATATCGTCACGACACTGCTCAGTATTAGAATCACAAGATACCTTGCAATCGACTGTATTAAAGTTTGTGAGCTTGTTTAGTTGTCACCGTTGAAGATCTCTTCAAATCATGGGGTCGGGTTATCTTTATAGTGTTTTCGAAAGAGATGTTTATTTAGCGTTTATGGAAAGAGTCTCCAACGTCAGTGCTTTGTACGAGTCAGAGGTGAAGCTGCAAATGTTTTATGTTTATAGCTGTGATAACGTCAAGGCATAAATTGCAAGGATATTTACATTAAAAGGCCACCAGGTGGAAGACTGAGTGAAATGTGTCCTTGTGCCAAGTGTTTTTATGAGGATTCGTCCACTGTGTTCCTCCAGATTATGGCGGAGAAGAAGAACGGTAAAACGGCGTCTCTGTCCGGCACCGACGTCCCACTGCAAGGTGAGCGGAGAAAAGATTTATTGAACAGTGACTCGTGGAGTTTTAAAAGTGTGCAGTTCTGCAGGAAATTAGAAAACCGCGAAACACAAGCTGCTAAAAACGACTCACAAACTTTACTCTGAAGCTTTTTGTTTTGTCTTTTATTTTAAACCCTCTCGTTCTTTATTTTTTTACTCAGTTCTCCCTGCCAATTCTTCAATTTGTTCTTTCTTTTTACTTCTCGTCGCCTTTGTATGTTCGTTTTTGTCTTTTATTTCTTTACTGTTTAGCTGCGTTTCTTTCTTTCCAGTACAATTTCCATTGTTCCTTTTTCATTTTGTTTTTCTTTTTTAACCACTTTGTCTTTCTTGCTTTGTTCCTTCCGTCAGCTTTTCTTTTTCGTCCTTGCATTTTCTTTCTAAGTATAAAGTGACACAGGTCGATGTATTAAAAAGATGAATAGTACCCTGTAGAGCTCGAATAACCCTGAGGTACTTGAATCTTGAATCACACGCTGGATTGCCCGCTGTCTCGTGTCTGTGAAGGAGAACGAGCTGGAAAAACACCGCGCGCTAACGTTTACGCTTGGGTCCAGAAACGGCCAAAGTTTATCCTCATTATAATATTATAATGAGCGAGGTCGCAACGAACATGGCAGAACCAGTGGCCTCTGACGCAGAAGCGACCGCTCGAGAGCCTTCAAGCTCACAGGTGCGTTTAAACTGATAATATTTCAATTCTAACCTGTATAAAAAGTGATGTTTCTCAAAGTGCAAACTCTTTTGTCACTCATCTGTCCAGGAGCATCTTGGCAAAGTTGGCATCAGATGCCATATTTGTTTTTGCCTTTTCGGCCCTCCGTCGGGAAAGCTGGCCAGCAGTATTTACTCGGCTTGTCTGCTGCGTCTTTACTGGCATGTTTTGCCTCCGACAATGTCAGATCCTTCCTTAAAATCGTGGGTTTTTTTTTTTTGTCTCGATTTCCGAGTCTTTGTTCGATCTGGGCGATCTGCCATGTTTGCTGTGGCTCCGCGGTCGCGACCTCTGACCCCTGCATGACCTCACGGTTTGTAAACAGACTAACAAGTGGTTAGGACGCCCTGCATTCGGAAATAAAATGTATCGAAACAAGATGACGTATACCAGCTATGGGGATGGGTATCAGCTCAAAAAATTCAGGAAGGGGAGTGGATTAAATGATTCCTGAACCAGCACATCGACCTGTGTCACTTTAATTTTGATGCTTATTACCTTCATGATTTATTCATATTTTTGCTGTTTTTTTTATCAGACATTTGTCCGATTTTTTTTTTTTATGATCCTTCTTCATTTTATTTTTTCATTGATTATTCTTTTCTACATTTTTCTTTCTTTCTGTTCATTACTAATTTCATCGTTCCTTTTTCATTCAGTTTTTCTCTTTCTTTTTCATCGTAATCTTTATTACCTGCATTATTTATTCATATTTTGGCTGTTTTTTCCATCAGGCAGATTTCCTTCTTGATTTTTTTCATTGATTTTCTTTTGTTTTTTTCTTCACCACTTTGCCCTTCTTTCTTTGCTCCTTCCGTCAGCTTTACTTTTTCTTCCTTGCATTTTCTTTGCAAGTTTTTGAAATTTCATCTTTATTACCTGCATTACGGTATTTCTTCATTTTTTTTTCCCCCAGACATTTGTCTTGTTTTTTCAAAAATTATTCTTATACATTTTTCCTCTTATTAATTTCATTGTTCCTTTTTCATTTTGTTTTTGTTCTTTTTTAACCACTTTTTCTTTGTTCCTTCCATCAGCTTGACTTTTTCATCCTTGCATTTTCTGTTTTTTTTTTGTTTTTTGTTTGAATCTTTATTCCCTACATTAGTCATTTTTTGCTGTTTTTCATCAGATATGTCTTATTCATTTTATTATTCCTTCTGTATTTCATTTTTGAATTGATTTTTTTTATACATTTGTCTTCCTTCTTAATTTTGTTCCTTCTTTCATCTTTTTTTTTTTAAATATGTTCTTCTTTTGACCAGTTTCTTGTATTTTTCTGTCAGTAAACAGTGCTTTCTGGAGCTCTGTCATGTTCTGAGCCTCATGTTTTCTCTCAGTAGACTTTCCCACACCAAAGACTGAATTACAGCAGAGATTCCATGTTCTCTATCTGGGAATGACGTCTGTGTCTCGTCCCATTGGTAACGCGCACACACGCACAAATTCCCTTACCTAAACATAGTTTACAGTCTCCAGACTGACACTCTCTTTCTCTCTGTGTCTCAGGGATGGACATTATAAACGGAGCAATTGACAGTCTGCTGTCGTCCACGGGGAAGGATGACTGGACCGCAGTGTTGCTGAATGTGGAAGACGCGACAGTCAGCGTTATCAAAGAGAAGGTCAATTTCTTCATCCACACACATTATGCGCGCACGCGTGTGTGTGTGTGTGTGTTTTTAGGAGAGGGAAGTAGGAGTGTGGAAAAAAATGTCCGTTGTATTTCTTGTTGTTTACGGGCCTTGGCCGTGAGAGAGAAATTAAAAAAAAAAGGCAAGAAAGGGACGGAAGATGTCAAGACAAAATGAACGCAGCAACTCATTCCTGTGTGTGCATGTGTGTGTGTGCAGGAAGAGGAGGAGGAAGTGCTGGTGGAATGCCGCGTGCGTTTTCTGTCGTTTATGGGCGTCGGTCGTGACGTGCACACATTCGCCTTCATCATGGACACGGGCAACCAGCACTTCCAGTGTCATGTGTTCTGGTGTGAGCCCAATGCAGGGAGTGTGTCTGAAGCTGTGCAGTCTGCCTGCGTGGTAAGCTTCACACACTTCTGTATGACATAATCATTTCAGGTCTTTTATATTGCGCTATATTGTGACTCCGATATATCATCCTGGCCCTCACACACTCACTTGCAAACAAGGTGGCTCAAGCATGTTTGGGACTCATTTGTGCGTGCACAAGATAAAGGTTGTCTCGTTTTGTCTCCGCAACTTCTCATTTCAGCCGAATTTGATGATTCGAGGATTTGTAAGCGAACCAGCTAACAATGTGTTCATTTAAATAGCTGTAGCTTCTTTGGAAATCTGTGTAATACGTTTAAATCAATATATCAGGGGCTGACGGTGCTAATACTTTTGACACACACACACAGATAATTTATACTGGTGCTACAGGACTGTTCTGAATCTCTGTCTCGGTCTCTTTTCCAGCTGCGCTATCAGAAATGCCTGGTCTCTCACTCTTCCTCTCAGAGGTCCTCCACCTGCTCCTCTCCGTCTTCTTCGGACTCTGTGACTCGCCGCGTCACGACCAGCGTGAAGCGCGGCGTCCAGTCCATCATAGACACTCTGAAAAAGAAGCCCACCCCTGAGCTTCCCCACCAATGACAGTGCAGCTCGGCGACCATCACCGGCAGGACATGTAAATAAAAACAGTAAACTCTGTACGGCCAAGGGGAAACACACGATCCAAACCCAGGAAGAAGTGGAACGGAACGGAAGGCCTGATGGGTGAAGCTTCACCTGTTGCTCTTTGAACTCTGACCGTCTCTCGGCGTTCCCTGAAGCATGCCTTGGACAAAAACACACAATTACACTCACTTTTAAGCTGACAGACACACAAACCACGATGTGTTCGAGCGGTGATTATTACTTTGTTCCCATCATGTTGATGATATCAGTGAAGACATCAACAGTTTCGTGTCTGACGTCATAATCGCGTTAAACTTTACAATTTCGGCTGTTCTGAACATCTCAGCGTGCCAGGATGAGCCTCGATACAAAACGACGTGGTCATTTCCGCCAGTTAAGTTGAAAACACAGAAACATGACTGCGTGGGTGAAATGTCGAGTCTGCCAGGTTCGCTTCGAGAATCATTTGCACGTGATTCAAGTCTGATTTATGGAGCTCGAAGTGGCTCTGGGGTGTCAGACCCACTGTTCCCGCAACAACCGTCTAAAATTCTCCTTTAAGTAAAACAATATGTTGCATTAATATACAGTAGCATGTTAATTTTTTTAAAAATGATATTTGTCTCATAAATTGCGCTCCTTTCAGCGCCCCCTACTGGTAAAGTCTCATGTCGTGTTTGTCCCATTGGTGTTGCTGATGTTCATGATTGATTGTTTTTTGAGCTTAAGGTTTTCGTGCGTTCCTGATCTGATTTGTTGACGAGACTCTTGGTGATGTGGTTGATAAGTTGAGAATACTTGAGAACGAGGTGTTGAGTTCAGTCCTTTGACCAACACCGAGATGATTTCAGTCCATCAGAAACCCGGAATTTCCAAAATTCCGACATTGATTCTTCTGCAAAAACATCCTTTCCAGTACGTCCTGACGTCGCATCTTGATGGGATTTTTAACGTGGCATTATTGTAAAAGTAACATACCTTTCGATAAACTTGTGTGTAACTGCGACTGTACACCTAACAATTAAGCTAAGCAAGAATGGGCAACTAAGCTAATGTAAAAATGATTCCTGTGCAACCTTTTGTTTAAGACTTGTTTCGTATGGGCGTGTAGCGACTTGTGGGTGTGGCATATCCAGCTGTTTTTAAAATTACGATGTCAAGAAATGTCAAAGTCTATTTCAAGCCTACTGCATAATTCATTCACTGTTATTTTTGTTTGAAGGATGTTTTAATATTACAATAAAACCCAAGACAAGATGAAACTGCAGTTACATTTTCTCCATTTTGGCACCAATGTCGAGCGAGAACGAGAAGCAGGGAAGGAACTGAAGTTTGGATTGGTCCGAAGAGTTTAATTATTTGCATAAGGTGGAAAAGTTGTCGAATCAAAACTCACTGCAACAAGCAAACCCAGACAATGAACGCTTGACTCTCACTTTGTCAACATGAATTGGGGGGGCGTCTTAGAGTCTGGAAAATACAGTAAGCAAAGTGTAACTCACCTGGATCCCTCACTCACCATATTAAATGTCCAAAATGTCCCTGTGCTAATAAAGGCATTTCAAAAACATGCAGCTGTGTTTAGGGTTAATTCTCTTTTTAGATTTTAGCCTCGAGAATAAAACGGATATAAATTATTCGACAAACACAGAATGTCATTTGGTCATTGAATGGAAACACAAGAAGAAGCAAAGGTCATACTTTTGGCACTATTACATGGCTACGTGTGCGTGCATGTATGTGTGTTAGAGCCACGGGCGTGTGCTGCTCCAGAATCGTGTGTGCGTCGGTGCGGCTGAGCGTGACCAGTTCCTCCACTTCTGGTCCAACAGAGGGGTTTTGACCTTGACTGGAACAGATGCTGGACACAGAGATGGGAACTGAGTAGGAGGAAATGAAATCAACCCAGGACGCAGGACTTCCTGTCTGCCTCTGGGTGGGGCAGGAGGCGGAGCTACAGGACCAGCAGCTCGGCGGCCGTTGGGGACATTCAGGGTCCTATAGGATGGTGCAGGGCCCTTGGTAAGGGAGGTGACGGTGAGTCCGTTGATGGCCGAGGCAGAGCTTGTGTTGAATAAGATGGGGTCCGTGGTGGAGAAGCCAAGGATGGTGTTGGAAGGAGTAGAGGAAGCTTGGCCAAAGAAGGCTGGGCTTGTATAAGACAAGGTGATGCTTGAGGAGGAGGAGGGTCCTGCGATGAAGGAGGCATGGCTTGGATTGGAGAAGGTGGAGGTTGCGTAGGAAGCGGCAGGCTTGTACGAGTGCTGATAAGTTGGTTTGGATTTTCCCGAGACTGAGAAAGTGAAAGAGATGGACAAAAGAAAAAAAGGACAGCTCAGGATGCAAGAAAGACAGATGGAGAAAAATTCTATCAAACTAGGTTTCATAATTACATTAAACCAAATTCAAAAGCCAACACTTTTTTTTTCTTCACAAAACACACAACAGGACCAAAATTTTAAGGACCCCTGATGATCACACCCACATGTGGTTCTTCCCCAAACTGTTGCCACAAAGTTAGAAGCGCCCAATTGGATCAAATGTCTTTGTATGCTGACGCATTACAATTTCCCTTCACTGGAACCAAGAAGCTCAAATTTGTTCCAGCATGACAAAGCACCTGTGCACAAGGCAAGCTCTGAGAAGACATGGTTTACCAAGTTTGGCCTGGGAAAAACCCGAGTATCCTGCACAAAGCCCTGACATCAACCCCAGTGAACACATTTGGAACGAAACGAAACACGGACTGCACCCCAGGCCTCCTCACACAACATCATCTCACTCATACTTTTCTGGCTGAATGATCACAAATCCCCACAGCCACGCTCCAAAATCCAGAGGAAAGTCTTCCCAGAAGAGTGGAGGTTTTTACAAGAGCAAAGACGGGACTAAACGTGGAATGGGATCTTGAACGGATACCACATGGGTTTCTACACTGCAGATGCTACAATTTGTCCACATGCGTCAACATGTATCATTAGAGGTCGCAAGTTTTTCAGACTATGGCATACGGTGTGATGCAGAAGCCATTTGTATTTAGTTGGCGCTGGTGACACAAGCAACGAGAGAAACAAAATGGGCGTGGCAGGCGAGCAACACACAAAACTTTGTGCAAATGAGACGCAGCGAAACAGCAAACTGTGATGATGCAGAGAAGGAAAAACAAATCTTGCTCCATCACAAAGCTTAGCCTGAGGGTGCCTGCTATCAAGTGTGTGTTCGAGTGTGTTACCCTGAGGCGAGTGTGTGCTGTTTGTTCTCTCCTGTGCCGCTGTTGGAGCCGAGCTCTTCGCTTTCGCCTCACGGTTTAGAAACTCCACCACCTGCGACTGGCTGCTAACGGAGACGTGGGATCGGCGGCGAGATTGATGAGCAGGTCCTTTGCGTGTCTGTCGGCCACGTCCTTCTTTCTTCATCGGCTGAATCCCGTCCAGCAAGCCGCTAGCGGTGGCCCGAGCGATAACTTCTTGTGGCGTCTCAGTTATTTCTGGCTCCAGCTGTAGAGGAGATGAAGAGGTAAACTATTTTCTCCGTGGAGAAAATTGCACATTATATAAAACTTCCTTGAGGCCAATTCACACATCTTAAATCAACAACAAAGTTGATTATTTTTCCCGCACAGCACATTTGGAAGTGTTTCGTTCCTCTGATGTGACAGCATTTCGAAGTTAATAAGACAATTATGTCATATTTCCAAGAAACTCGAGACTTTCCTGTCGCGGAAAACTTTCTCTTCCAAAACGCTGACAGTAAAGACTCCTATGATCTGAATTAAAGCCAGAACTAGAGTCACAGCAGCTGTCGTAGAAAATTTGACCAATCGCATTCAAGTTTCTTCTAATTTGTCTCCTGCTCGCGTAGCAGGAACCTGATCGATCGTTTTGCAAAAACGCTAACTGTCGTGGCTTAGGATGAGTTACAGTACATCCCTGATGCAATGTTGTAGACCATCAAGTGCAAACACCTCCAGAGTTCCACACTTCATTTCTCGGTGGCTTTATCACATCAGGTATTTCATACTCTCCCTGCATGAACACACCGCTCACGCTGATAGTACACAAAGTACATCATTTTCGATGCTAATTAGAACAGTCTAATCTCTGCATGAATCCTGCTGTGTGTGAATGTGTGTCTGTGGACCCTGCTGGATCGCTTGCTGTCTCAGCAGGAATCTACTCACTCGGGGTGAATAATTCAATCTTTCTTAGACGTGTGTTGGGGTCATGAGATCTTGCCAGCCTGATGCTAATCCAGAAAGACAAGGTTGCAATGAAATATTTAATATCCTCTTGCTCTCTGTTATTTCCTTTTTGTTTTTTTGCCTTCCTTCTCTCTCTCTCCATAAAATCGGAAAACCAGTCAATTATTTATATTTGTCAAACGTGGCCCAAACACAAGGTCACAAACAGCCACGATCACCGACACACACAAATCTAAGTGCCAAAAATGAAACCAGTGAATCCCGACTTTCAGAAAACACCAAACGCTCGCTTTTCAAGTGGTTAAAGTCATGAAAACTCAGTTGCCAGGCAACAAATGCAGTACTGAGAATGTGGAAGCTAGTTCATGACACCGCTGTGATTTAGCTAGCTAGCTAGCCAGCATGTACCCATCAAGTCCTGGATTGAAGACAAAGTAAAGGTGGAGGGTCAGTGGAAACAAGACAAAAACATCAGAAATATACACATTTCACTCAGATGTGTTGGTAAATCATGAAAAAAAAAAAAAAAGACAGCGTCAATCACGAACCAAACATCACTCGCGACAAAAAAAATGTTATCGATGGAAACATTTACAAGCGCAAGGTTTCGCTGATGCTTGTTGGAGTTACTTCCCTGGAACAAAATAGGAGCTAATTTCATCTCATCTCATGATCTCTAGCCGCTTTATCCTGTTCTACAGGGTCGCAGGCAAGCTGGAGCCTATCCCAGCTGACTACGGG
>JAODOF010000013.1:5533263-5544008 GCA_027576175.1 Sciades proops | reverse complement strand
GGAAACCCACGCGGACACGGGGAGAACATGCAAACTCCGCACAGAAAGGCCCTCGCCGGCCACGGGGCTCGAACCCGAACCTTCTTGCTGTGAGGCGACAGCGCTAACCACTACACCACCGTGCCGCCCCAACATGCAAAATCCACTTAGAAATTCCCCAGTCGGCTCTGAGACTCAAACCCGGAACCTGTGAGGTGACACTGCACCACCATGCTGCCCGAGATAGAACGATAATTAATGTATTAATTAACAAAGTTTAAACATGTTTAAATGGCCTGATAAAAGACACAAAACTCACTGAATCTATGATTATCATCTATTATTTTCCCACTAATGCGACTCACAAATGATTGTTTTTCCATAAGTAGATTGGATTCAAAATGCAGAGGGAAATGACAGAGTGAAATCTTGAAATCGGATTTTCTCCATCATGCTTTCAGGGTAACCAGATTTTACTTCTGGATGCCAAAGAGATACATACTGTATTTCGGTTCAAGAACACGGATCACTGTAAAACATACACTGATCAGCCATGACATTAAAATCACTGAGAGGCGAAGTGAAGAACATTGATTATTTCATTACAATAGCACCTGTCAAGGGGTGGGATACATTAGGCAGCAACAAGTCAGTTGGGTTCTTGAAGTCTTTTGAAGTTGACATGTTGAAAACAGGAAAAATGGGCAAGCGTAAGGATCTGAGCGACTTTGCCAAGGGCCAAATTGTGATGGCTGGATGACTGGGCATCTCCAAAACGGCACATCTTACGGGGTGTTCCCAGTATGCGGTGGTGAGTACTGACCACAAGTGGTCCAAGGAAGGACAACCGGTGAACCTGCAACAGGGTCATGGGTGTCGAAGGCTCAGTGATTCGCATGGGGCACAAAGGCTCGCCCATATGGTCCAATCCCACAGAAGAGGTACTGTTGCACAAACTGCTGGAAGAGTTAATGCTGGCTAAAACAGAAACATGTCAGCATTATGTTTTTCTTTGTATGTCTTTGGATGCTATCGCATCCATTCAGTTTCCCTACAATGGAACGAAGGGACCCAAACATGTTCCACAAAGTGAGCTCCATGAAGACATGGTTTGCCAAGGTTGGAATGGAAAAATTCGAGTGGCCTGTCCAGAGCCCTGATCTCAGCCCCACTGAACACATTTGGGATAAATTGGAACACCAATGAGGTGTCAGGCCTCCTCACGAATGCTCTTGTGGATGAATGAACACAAATCCCCACAGCCGTGCCTCAAAATCTAGTGGAAAGCCTTTCCAGAACAGCAGAGGCTGTTATAGCAGCAAAGTGGGGTCAAAATCTGGAATGGGATAGCCAACAAGAACATATGAGTGTAAGGGTCAGATGTCCACAAACTTTTGGCCAGGTTGTGTAGACTGTAACGGTGATATCCTGTATCATAAGCAGTCACTTAGGGCCACCAGGGGGTGCCATTTGAATGCATACGCAGTATGTAAGGTACAGTATAAAACACTTCATGAAGTGTGATGTTAAGGTATCACCCAGAAGTTGATTATTTTCCGATAACAGCAAGACCATATACCACAGAAATGTGACATTTATTGATATTCCCCAAACAAGTGTTCCTATGAAAAGCATTGAAGATGCTTCCAATTTGGGAGGGTGAAGAAGAGCCTCCTGGATGAAGTTCCCTCATGACACTGGTTGAGACGATGCTGAAAATGTGAGTCTATTATGTTTCTATTTATTGATATTTATACTGGATCGTGATATCGTGGTCATTATATAATTCCGTACAGGTCATTTGCAAGGAGTAATGATTTCATTATTATTGTAACATAGCAGAAAATACTGTTGTATGTGTATAATATGAAAGCATTAAAATCGTAGTCCAGTCTATTTTTTCCACATAACAAACTTTTAATATACATATTTCACAGGATGTTATTTCAGACATCATAACTCTTTGGAAATGAATAATTATTCCAGGAGCATCTCCAGCTTTAAATCTACTTTCCATTGCAGTTCACGATGGACACACTCGTTCACATCTCAGGACAATTCAGTCACCAATGCATCTATCTTCATGTATGTTTTTCAGGGGTGGAGGAAACCAGAGAGCCCAGAGGAAACCCACAAATACAGAACTTGCTGAGTTGGACTGTAAGCACACAATAATGATTTTGTTTTCGCTAATATGTTCGACAAAAAATTAACCAGATAGCAAACTTGTTCCAAGATCATGTTCCTTGGAACAATGGGTTGTGTTTTCATCTGTTTGCTTACCTGTTCCCAATATAACTCAAAAAGTAGTGAACGGATTTGGATGAAATTTGCTGGAAAGGTGAACCATGGACCTTGGAACAACTGGTTAGATTTTGATGCAAATCTGGATATGTATGCAGATCCAGAATTTTTTTTCTCTTCCCAACGTGACTCAAAAATTTGTGAATGGATTTGGGTGAAATTTGGTGGAAGGGTGAGCCATGGACCAAGGAACAACTGGTTAGATTTTGATGCAAATCTGGATATATATGCGGATCCAGGATTTTTTTTGTCTCTTCCCAACGTGACTCAAAAATTCGTGAACGGATTTGGGTGAAATTTGGTGGAAAGGTGAGCCATGGACCACGAAGCAATTGATTTGATCTTGAGACAAATCTGAATGTGTCTTGGCAGAGGTATGCACTCTACCGAGCGCCCTTCTCGTTTTTTTAATAGTTATTTTATACTATAATCACAACATATATATTTATACAGTATATACAGTTGAACACCTCAGTACTCACTTGATGTTTTGTTTGCCATTCTCTGATGACTTAACAGGACACTTGTGAGGACAGCAACAACCTAATATAATTCGGTATCAGGAAATTCAGAATATGGAAATATCAGGAGCATTATTTATCTTTGACATTTACTGAAGCGGTCAACCAGAGGCCTAGAAGAACGTTACAAGGCACGAGTCACTCGGACAGAACGTCTGAGATACAACTACCAAACAGAGATAAAAAAAAAAAAATTCAGCATAAAACCATTACACATTCATTAGTAAGTCTAGTAATTCTGGTGACAATGAATGGAGGAAAGACACAAGTCTTGAACTAATGAAGCAGTTCAATCAATGAAATGTACACAATTTACACTAAATGTCCTCAATCAGCATGGTGTTTGAGACAGACATGCTTAGTCTATTAATTTTGCTTCTCTTCAATTTTGTCTAGTTCAATATAGTGCTTTAAATGAGAGACATTGTCACAAAGTAGCTTGACATAAATCAGAATGCCAAATGTGCAAGCTAGAGTTGACAGTGGCAAGAAAAAAACTCCCTGAGACCACATGAAAAAGAAATCAGACTCCAAATGGAACCCATCCTGAACAGTGTGATTATACGTAAATCATTACAATATTACCACTGGCGCGAGAAGCAAATTTCTGACATCAAACATGTCTTATCTGATGTTACATTTTTTTTCTCATCGACTGCATTGATGAGTGACAAGGAAGAAGGTTTGGGCTTCTTCTTGCAAAATAGTAACCAGATAAAGGTCTTCAGATTCTGTACACCACCCTTCTCATGGCTTGGCTCATAATCATCATCTTCTTCTTCTTCCTCTTCTTCCTTTTCCTCATGCTCCTCCTCATCATGCCAGTAACCATGACACCTGCCAGCACAGACATACTGATCGTGACACTCACGCCAAAGAAGAGCAGTGGTCTGTTCTCACAGATCCAACACTCCCCTTGGCTCACGACTGGCTCGCAAAGCGAGGTCACAGGGTCAGAGATGGAGGGAAAGCCACGCTGAGAAATGAGCTGGCGGTAAATGGAGATGGAGGCCTTGGGTCGGGAGCGATGGTCAGAGGAGAGAAAGAATCCGAAATCTGGAGCATGATGGTCTTGCAGCTTCCAGACATAAAAACCACGCACATCAACTCCATCAAGTTCACGCGCTACAGAAAGAGAGAGAGAGAGAATTAGCTTTCCATGGAATCTCACCGATTGTCCATTTGTCCAACATTCAATGGGGGATTGTTCATCAACCATTCAGCAAATGTTCAACTTCAGAAAGTCTTCATTCACAACTTTGTACATTTTAAATTCTGTTGAAATACTGATAACCTTTTTTGTGTGACAATTAAAAATGTTGCTGTTTGACAGATACCATGTTCCATTAATTTGCTCACCTTTCTCAGTGTTGCACGACCATGTGGCTGCCCACTCACTGCCCCATTTAGCTTCCTAGGGGTCAAAAATGGGAATTGCTCCAAGCACTAATTGCAGCCCGTTGGGGCAGGAATCACGCTGCTCCATGCTTGATGGAGGAGCAGCAGAAAGGACTGTTAATGATAGAGTTGCCAGGATAGCTTTTTTTAATGCCAAATTGGGCTCGTTTAAAAATTATCTGCAGCTGCCAAGATGTTGTTCTTTCGCAAATAATTGGACGAAACTCTGCAAAGGAAAGCGTCAGTAAAGTGCGGACAGTGCGCCGATGATGTCCAGATTGAGTTCTGTTGGAAGATATATTGCAAAGGTTGAGAAGATCTCAGTAAATGCTTGAGTTTTTGTGCTAGTTTCAAGTCTTTGCGTGGATTCTGAGATGTAGTCGGGATGGAATGTTTGCTGACAACCCTGGTTAATGATATTACCTCTTCTGTGTGCACCTTAAAATTTGTCCTCCTACTGAATGCCATCGTAACTGTGCTTGCAATGTTGCCCTGTGATGTCCTCATGACAGACAACTGCTAAATTCTCATGGGAACAAGGAAAATACAGCACAAATATTTCAGGGTGTTTCTGGGTGGAGTTCTGCTTTAAATCGAACCATCAAATGGTCACATGATATAGCCATTAAACCCAATGAAGAAAGTAAACTTAGAACAATTTCGAAACGTGGGCACATGTGGAGAGAAGCCATAGGTGCTGGAATCGAACGCAGGAAACATCCTGTCCAGGGTGTATTCCTGCCTCAAACCCAATGTTCCCGAATTTCTGAACTCACCACAACCCTGACCAGGATAAAACACGTCCTGAAGATGAATGAATAATTTATCGTCTGGAACCATTAAATCTGAGGTTTTCTTCAAGGCCATATGAAGAGAGTTTGTGTTTTGCAGAAGAGTACGTCATGCATTTCTGCTGCATATGCGCCAATATGTCGCAATAGAAAATCCATAGCATTGGTAAAGATAAGGACATCAGATTGAAAGTTCAATATATATCACACCACTGTATCTCACACACATATGAGAGTTTTATTATCGTTGTGACGACCTTAAACTGACTTTTCTGTTACTGTAGGTCAAGAATGCTATGCCGAACCTGATCCCGAACCCTAACATCGTGAACTAAAGTAAATTCTTTCCTCTTGTTTCTTTCAATTGTTTTTATTTTGCATTTTTGAAAACATGTCTTCTCTAAAACATGCCCCCTCACACACAAACGCTCACAAGTTCATAACGTGGTAATGATCTCAAAGGTCCTCCATAAACTCTGGCTCTAGGAGCTAGGTCAGCTGATAAGAAGCATGAGTGTGAAGAAATGCAAAAGCAAAGCTGTGTGACTGTAACCTTTGATCTTTGATTGGACAAAGGAGAGGTAGTCGCCGAGAGTGGCAAAACAAGAGATTTTCTAACAACACACACTTGAGTCACATGTGATTACAAATTACGATTTTGCAACAGAGGTGGCACGGTGGTGTAGTGGTTAGCACTATCGCCTCACAGCAAGAAGATTCTGGGATCGAGTCTTTCTGTGTGTAGTTTGCATGTTCTCCCCGTGTCTGCGTGGGTTTCCTCCGGGTGCTCCGGTTTCCCCCACAGTCCAAAGACATGCAGGTTCGGTTAATTGGTGGCTCGAACTCGACCGTAGATGAGAATCTGAGTGTGAATGGTTCCATCCATCCATCCATCCATTATCCATAACCGCTTATCCTATGCAGGGTTGTGGGCAAGCTGGAGCCTATCCCAGCTGACTACGGGCGAGAGGCGGGGTACACCCTAGGCAAGTCGTCAGATAATCGCAGGGCCGACACAGAGAGACAAACAACCATTTACGCTCACATTCTCACCAACGGTCAATTTAGAACCAACAATTAGCCTAACCTGCATGTCTTTGGACTGTGGGGGAAACCGGCGCACCTGGGGCGAACATGCAAACTCCACACAGAAAGGCCCCCGTCGGCCACTGGGCTCGAACCGGTGGCTGACAAGCATACCCTGCCTCTCGCCCGTAGTCAGCTGAGATAGGCTCCAGCTTGCCCGCGACCCTGCACATTACGGATAATGAATGGATGGATATTGCAACAGACTGCACTGACACTGATCCAAGAATCCAATATATAAAAAATGCTCTGATGTAAAGTGGAATCTGTTAGTTATTTGACCAGAAATACCTTCATTCCAGAACGACAGTAGCGAGCTAATGTTTGGGGTTAAATTTTTACATTTAGTTTTGTGCCATTTCAAAGGGTACCTCTGGCCGCTCTGCTGTGCAAAGGCAAACTGCAGTATCTGTATATTGTGTCGGTGGCAAAAGACGGTCCAAGAGCATCACCTGTTTGCTGCTGTTGTAACTTTCTCCAATCTTAACCTATTATCAATAGATTGTGGTTTCAAATCTTATTCATTAACAATGTAAGTAGCTATGCCTTCTTGGTGGGAGGGACAGACTTCCTGTGCGTCCTGTCAATCAGAGCAAGAGTATGTTTAAGTCATGTGTCAAGAAAGCGGCAAGAAAAATTAGTGCTTTTCAAAAAGATGTGGTGTTTTTGTGAGTGTCAGTGGAAGTATGGTCTTCCCTAGGGATTTGCTATGACTAAATTTTCATTTCCGTCTTACCCTTTAGTGCTTCCTGCATGTAGCTCTTTATGTATCGCTGCCTCAGGTGGTCATTATAGGATGCCTGGTCATCGATCCCTGTGGCTGTGATAATGACAGGATGACTGTTCCCGTAGCGATTCTTCACCCACCTCAGGACTCTGCGGAGCCCCCAGGGCACAAGAGCTTGGCCCTTATTCGAGGAAGCCCATGTTGGATCTGTCATGAACGAGTAGTCATAATTACGGACGGTTGAACTAGGCTTGAGGTCCCGTCTTAATTTTGGATAAACCAGGCGAGTTGTGAAGTGATTGAGTGCAATAAAATCAAGGGCTCCTCTAAGCTCAGACCTCTCATCCTCGGAAAAGTGTGGCATCCGGAAGCAGTCGTGGCAGCTGTTATCAGTGTAGTCTATGTCCTGTAGGATAGGATCGAGGAAACGTCCAAGTTCAAAGAACAGGAAGTGATGGACAACACTGGCATGAGAGTCTATAAAAGGATTGGCTGGCTCCACCCAATCGGCATGGAGTGCAAAACCTATTGTCGCTCCCTGGCGTTGACGAAAACGTGTGTGATAAATATTCCATGCACGAGCATGTGCCATCAACACGTTACGCACGACCGTACCTCTTTCTTCTGCATTCACATTATACACTTCTGTCAGACGATTTGGTTCATTAACAGTGATCCAGACATCCACAAGTGACCCAAACTTTTGAAAGCAATATGTGGCATAGTCAACAAAGGCGTCACTCGTACTTGCATTCATCCATCCACCTCGGGCATGCAGCAACCTCGGTAAGCCCAGCGTATGCGACCTGAGACTGGGATGGTAGAGTGTAACAGCTACACCGATACCCTTCTTCTTGAGCTCAGTTAGCATGCAGCGGTAATATCGCACCGTTACTGCATCCGCAGACAGGCCGTCACCGTTGGGGAAAAGTCGAGGCCAATCCAGGGCAAATCTGTAATGCGATGACCCTGTGACTTCTAGGAGGTGGATGTGATGCTGAATAGCAAGGAAGTCGGTGCACTGGGAGCCACGGGTGCGAAGAGTTACTCCTGAAACCGGACTGAGAGAGCCATCGCCGCTGATGTTCCAGCGATACAGCACAGGATCGGTGAATTGAGGTGAAAATGGCTGTAGATGGACCTGCAAAATTAGAGATAAGCATCACTGACTGTGGGAAAGGTGCTAACACAGGCCTCTGACTTGAACCAACAATATGGGTTCCCATATTTTCCAGAGGTCAAGTGTCTACAGAGTATTTAGGAAATATGGATTCTAGTTCAGTTCTCGTAGTGTTGCCTTAATCCACTTCAAAGATACTTTTGTTTTCACCTGCTACCAAGATCTGCGATAACATGTTGACATGACAGCCCATTTGGACCCAGCTCTGCATATTTGAAACTGTCCTGCCAATTTGCAGCTGTACCACCAGTTTGGTGTTTGGACCACCTATTAGGACCTGTATCAACCGTTAGGAACTATATCGCCCGTTTGGAGGTGTACCAACGACTTAGAGCTGTACCACCAGTTTTATATCTGGACCACTCGTCAGGAGCTGTGCAACCACATTGGAACTCCAGTACCACTCAAAAGTTTGGACATACTTACCTATTACTATGGACGAGTGTGTCCAAACTTTTGACTGGTACTGTATACCACCAGTTTGAATGTGTACTGCCCATTTGGAGCCGGACCATTTGGAGCTGGACCACCAGTTCGAACCTTTACCCCCGTTTCTAGCCATTACCACCCCTTTGGAGATGGACTACGCATTTGGAGCTGTACCACCCAATCAGACCTGTATCACCCATTAGGAGATGTACTACACATTTGGAGCTCTACAAGACCCTGACATACCCACAGCAGTTGGCAGCCCAGGAAGCAGTTGGGGGTTAGGTGCCTTGCTCAAGGGCACTTCAGCCATTCCTGCTGATCCAGGTAATTGAACCAGTGACCTTTTTGGTCCCAAAGCTGCTTCTCCAACCTTTAGGCCATGTCTTCTCTTCACATGACAGATCCCCCTGTCCCACACATTTGGATCTGTACCACCCATTTGGAGATGTGTTACCCATTTGGAGCTGTACCACCCACTTAAGGCTGTACCACCCCTTAAACGATTCAGGCCGACTGTAAAAACCCTAAAAAATGGGCATTAATACAATTAATGTAAAATATATGGCAGCAGGACAAAAGGAAATGTGGTTTATACGCTGGAAAATAGTGTCGTCTTTTTTACATTTTCCCTCACCTGCAGGATATAGTCTGCGACTCCAAACTGGAAATTACAGGGAAAATGGCCATAAATGTCTTGCTCTGTCTTCTTGTTAAGAAAGCCGTTGTCCTTGATGATCTGCCTGTAGTACTGAGCTGTTGATTTCGGGACTCTGGTACGTTCAGGTTGGTTGAAGTCGATGTAGAATAGTCCTCTCCTGATGCTGTAGCCTCTGTTCCACTCAAACCCATCCACCAGAGACCAGGCTGTGTAGCCAAATACCTTCACATGGTCCACCACCATCGCTAAAGCACAAACATACACAGCATCCTAAATGAATAATACTTGCATAAATCATTAAATGTATGCCCCTGCTTGAAGTTGAAAGTTTGTAATTCACTCTAAGTAGCTCAATACAAGA
The DNA here is from genome assembly GCA_027576175.1 of Sciades proops. Taxonomy (NCBI): domain Eukaryota; kingdom Metazoa; phylum Chordata; class Actinopteri; order Siluriformes; family Ariidae; genus Sciades; species Sciades proops. The sequence goes on along the minus strand of JAODOF010000013.1, from coordinate 5,534,571 downwards.
TAACATTATCATCATGTTTCTGGGGGTTTAACACAGAAGGTTTTTAATGATATTGAAAGTGCTCATTTACCACATGTGGTGGTAAACTTATACCATTAAAATTCGAGGAAACTGCAAATTAAAATTAGGCTCATCCAAAGATTAATGTCTTTCTTTGTGTCAATTATTGTCCCTGAGTGATTTCCTTTGGTGCGAAAAAATCTTTCTACAAATAGTTGCTATCACCGTGACGCATAATATTAACCAACTCATCTGACCTTGAAGCACTTGGTTAATAAATCTCTTCATGAGGTAAATGGCCACCGTGTCTTCCACTCCCACAGAAGCGTCAGAGAACCAACTGCTCTCTGCCACCAGTACTGGAGGGTCCTCATACTCCTTCTGGATCCAGCCCAGAATTTTTCTCAGGTTCAGTGCCCCTGGCTGGCCAAAATGGGCCAAAACTATTCCTGTGCGTACTGTATCGGGCCCAAACGCGAGCGAGAAGAAATCAGCGGTGCCACGCACCCAAAGCTTTTCCTCTGGTGTAAAATTTGGCACCAGAGCCGGTTGAGAGGAACGTAGGGACAATGGATAGTCCCCACCTCCGTGTATAGGTTCTGCAAACCAGCCGATCACAGCCTCCATAGACTTCTGACACAGCTCCACATTTGCTGGTGTCACCTGGGCTTGAAAAGGCTCCACCCAATAGGAGCCGAGCGTAATGGAGATTTGACCATGCTGCCAGGGACGGAAGTGCTTGTCATAAATGTGCCAGGTTGTAGCATGAGCCTGTAAAATGAAAATGCATACATTTATTTTTCATCCAGGTCAAAGTACTTGTCTGATCCAAACAGCAAGCTGCTAACACGAGCTGCATTTTCTCCCAAATTTGGTCACTTGCCAATCCCCACCAACCAGCCAGAATTCCCCGATCATATCTCAGCGAAGAAGGGTAACCGTTAGCTTCTGCTTCCACTCAGACACATGAATCCGAAATCACACTTTTTCAAACTGCTGCTTCTGCTACATCACAGGTCAGTGTAACACACTATGCAGGAAAGTGCTATCTACCCTCTTCCGCATACACAAGTTAACAGATTCCCATGATTGGCAGTTTGAAAAGATGTGATTTAGGATTCATGTGCCTGGATGGGGGGGCGGCACGGTGGTGTAGCGGTTAGCACTGTCGCCTCACGGCAAGAAGGTCCTGGGTTCGAGCCCAGCAGCTGACGAGGGCCTTTCTATGTGCAGTTTGCATGTTCTCCCTGTGTCCGCGTGGGTTTCCTCTGGGTGCTCCAGTTTCCCCCACAGTCCAAAGACATGCAG
>JAODOF010000013.1:5512412-5524746 GCA_027576175.1 Sciades proops | reverse complement strand
GAAATGAGAATAAGATAAACAGAAAAGCAAAAAGAGGGAATTACAGAGCAAGAGACAGCAAAGAAAAAGAAAGAAAGAAAAAGAAAGAAATGAGAATAAGATAAACAGAAAAGCAAAAAGAGGGAGTGACAGAGCAAGAGACAGCAAAGAAAAAGAAAGAAAAAGAAAGAAATGAGAATAAGATAAACAGAAAAGCAAAAAGAGGGAATTACAGAGCAAGAGACAGCAAAGAAAAAGAAAGAAAGTAAACTAGGATGGAAAGAAGAAAGCAAAAGACTTTCACAAACTGAAAGAAAAAAGGAGAAAGAAAAAGGAAAGACCAAAAGAGGAACAGAAACATCTTGAAAAAGTGAGAGATACAAACAGCTGCGTCTCATTTGTATTGGATCAGGGCACTTTGTGAAATTGTCAACACTTATCAGTTAGAGCTCCATGAACACTGTGTGAGTGTATGTATGAGAGAGAGAACGAACACACACACGTACCATTATCTGTGTCTGTAAATCCATTCTCAGTGTTGTGTATATTTGTACATCCATTAAAACGAGTCAAATGTACACGTTGTGGGAGTTAGTGTCACTGAGGTTACATGCAGCAGCTTGAGGCTATTCACTCACACACACACGCTTCTGAGCTATATAAAGCTAGAACATTTCTCCAGTTCACAAAATACAACTAAAGCCCTATTCAGACTGGACTAGTCTTACCAGAGGGGGCGGAGTCATGTAATTATTACAGATGTAATTCTGTGATTACACCACACTCTGATCCAATCAGTGTAATCCTGTCCGAATAAGGCTATTTATTTCCCAACATACATTTCCTGAAGAAAATGGCACCCCATGGCAATGTGGCTAAGGAAAATGGTTCTCAGCCTCTTCTGAGGGTATATTCATGAAATACAATTTTCAAAAATCTTTGGTACATTTGGTCAAGAAGGCTTCAAAAGAATTCAAAGAAATTTCTTCATTTGTTTCTCCAAAGTTGAATTATTGCCAAAGAGTTCTCTTTCCTGGATGTTTTGTCTGGTTACTGTTTGTGTCCTTCCAAAAGGGTTTCGACTTGTCCAAATGCTTTTTCTTTATTGCATGTATCTTTGTGCTTTTATTCTTATTATTTTTACCAGACAAGTTTTGTTTGGGGTGTAGGAACAGGAATGATTGTTGCTCTCTGTGTAACTGGTGTCCCTGCTGCTTTCAGGTCATCCTGCAACTCTTTTCCAGTGACTTCTAGCTCCGTTCTTACTTTCCTTCCAATTACTCTGAGAGTCTGTTGTGAAATCTTGCTTGTGACATCTGTCCAGAAACAGCATCAGTTTTTTATGCTGATGAATATCTAGTATACTTTGTTTGTTGGTTAATATTTCTGAGTCAAATGGAATTACGTCTGTAAATCTGAAGCTGATGTCGGCACTGGAATTATTATTATTTTGAAAAATAGAAAACTAGTGTTTTCCAGGTTACTTTCTTGAACTGCAGCCTAATTTTTTTAAATAATTAATTTCTTCTGTGTAACATAGAATAAATAAATCTAAATATATCAGGCAAAAAGCCCCACATGGTGCTTTCACAGAGTACTGAATGCTTCCAGGAGCTTGTGAAATCTTGGCCTTTTCAGTGAATATTTTTCAATCTCTATCTCAGTCCCCTTTCACCAGTGTATTCTAGTTTTTGGATCTGCTCTTTTGTTCATAAACCAGTCTATTTCCTATTGCCATTTTACCATCAACTGTAACTTGACTAAAAGTAAAAACTTTTCTTTTTCGTTTTTTGAAAAATTGTGAAACCGATGTTTTATCCTTGCTCTAATATACAACCCCAACTCAGAAAGCGTTTGGACAGTATGGAAAATACAAATTCGAAAAGAAAGTAGTGATTTCTAAATTTACTTTGACTTGTACTTCATTGCAGACAGAACGATGAACCCAAGATATTTCATATTTTGTCGGTCAACTTCATTTCAATTGTTAATATACATCCATTCGTGCGTTTCAGGCCTGCAACACGTTACAAAAAAAAATTATGACGAGGGAAATTTAGGTCGAGGGCAAGTAATGAGGTAAAACACTTAAATAATAATATGATTTCAACAGGTGACCGTAATTATGATTTGGTACAAAATCAGTATCCGGGAAAGGACAAGTCTTTGAGGCACAAAGATGGGCCGAGGATCTCCAGTTTGTCAACAAACGTGTGACAAAATTATTGAAATGTTGAAAAACACTGTTCGTCAAACAAAGATATGAAGGGATTTGGATATATTTCACCCTCTACAGTGCATAAGATCATTCAAAGATTCAAGGAATCTGGAGGAATTTCGGTGCGTTAAGGGCACAAGCCTAATCTGAACACCCGCTATCTCCAATCCCTCAGACGGCACTGCGTCAAGAACAGTCATTCATCAATAGCTGATATAACCACATGGACTCGAGATTACTTTGGCAAACCTTTATCAAGCATGACGATATGGAGTTACATCCATAAATGCGAGTTAAAACTTTACTGTGCAAAAAAGAAGCCGAATATTAACTGTGTCCAGAAGCGCTGTTGAACACTCTGGGCTCGGAGGCATCTGGGATGGACCATCACACAGTGGAAACGTGTACTGTGGTCAGACGAATCAGTATTCCAGGTCTTTTTTTGGAAGCAATGGATGCCCTGTAATCCGGATCAAAGACGAAAAGGACCATCCAGACTGTTGCCAAGAACAATTCCAAAAGCCAGGGTCTGTCATGGTATGGGGTTGCGCCAGTGCCCTCGGCAAAGTTAACTTACACTTCTGTGATGGAGCATTAATGCAGAAAAGTACATTGAGATTTTGGAGCAACATTTGCTGCCTTCAAGACGACATCTTTTCCGGGGATATTTCAACAAGACAATGCAAAAACACATTCTGCACATATTACAAAGGCATGGCTGAGGAAGGAGAGGGTGCCTGTCCCCTCTGTCCCCAACAGAGAATGTGTGGTGAGTTTTGAAATGGAAAATATGACAACCCTGTTTGCAGGAAGAACGGGGCAAAATAACACCTGAAACACTTCATCGCTTGGTGTCTTCAGTCTCTGAACATCTTTTAAGTGTTGTGAGAAGGAATGGCAACATTACAAAGTGGTAAATGCTTTACCGTCCCAACTTTTTTTGAAATGTCTTGCAAGAATCAAAATTAAAATGCTTATTTTGAAAAAAAAAAAAAAAAATTGAGTGCAACGTCAGTCAAAGATTATTTACAAATCATTTCAATTTCAACATACCGTCCGAAAATGTTCCTGATTTGGGGTTGTTAAAAAAAAATAAAAAATCTGATCAGTAACTGGTCAAAATATTTGACATTTCCTTAGTTTCAAGTCCTTGCACTGCCACTGTTATATGGCATTTAATTCAATCTTCTTGAAAACAGGAAGTTGTAACAAGCATCATTTGTCAATGCTTTGAGCAGTTTGACATGAGGTTGAATTTCAGTAATTATCTCACAATTACTGAACTTAATAATTGTCACAACTTCCTCATTTATTACACGCGCGCGCACACACTCTCCAAATAATAAATCCTCTCAAAAACCAAATCTCAGCTTTGCTTTCATCTTTCAAGTCAACACCTCTTTTGTAGGAAGTGCCATTTGAAAAGAAAGCAGAAGTCAGACTTCATTATGACTCCTCATGCGTTCCTAAAGTGATATGAGATGTGCCACTGTTAGTCAACATCACCCATTCAGTGGAACATTCAGCAGAACAGACAACGCAGGATTCTTCCTGGTACGTAGACCGCCATTAAAACTAATGCTTTAGTTAATCAGATTGATGAATTTGACAAACTTGCTGCACAAAAAGGACAATATACACTCAAACTTTAATGATATACAAGTAAACTGCATGAGAAGTCAAGGCATTATTATTAGGTTCCGTCTCTCTCCCCAAAGGAACAGAAAAGCGGTACTGAAACCAGATGGGTTGTTGTCGTTTGTAATCACTGAACTCTTCCTAACTTTATAATGCAATTTGTCAGATATCATGAAATAAATGTAATGGCATAAAAACTACAACCCCCCCCCCCCAACAACCTCTTTTTTTACTTTCGCAAGCTGTTTTGAATAAGATCATTAAACCATCAGTAATTAATCTGTAAATACTGTGGACTACTAAAATATGTTACAAATACTGCCGTTCATTTTAAGTTACCAGATAATGCTTTTTAATGCTTTTTATTTGTACATATTTTTTCTCAGTGTCTAATGCAAATTTGAATAAAGTTGAGAACGTCAAAAGGGTAATATGAGACGATTTAAAAGATGCTGGCATGGACTGAAGCACTGTCGTCACACCCTACCCCAAAAATAAAGTATAACCCCAATTCCAAAAAAGTTGGGACACTGTGTCAACTGGAAATAAAAACAGAACGCAATGATTTGCAAATCACGGAAACCCGAAATTTCATTGAAAATAGCATAACGACAACATATCAAATGTTGAAACTGAGAAATTTTCTTGTTTTTTTTTTGAAAAATATACTGTATGCTCATCTTGAATTTGATGCCAGCAAAAAGTTTCAAAAAAGTTGGGACAGGGGTGTGTTTATGACTGTGTTGCATCACCTCTACTTTTAACAACACTTCATAAACATTTGGGAACTGAGGAGACCAATAGCTGTAGTTTTGAAAGAGAAATGTTGTCCCATTCTTGCCTCGTGTGTTTATAATGCACCAAATGTTTTAAATGGGAGACAGGTCTGGACTGCAGGCAGGCCAGTTTAGCACCTGAACTCTTTTACGACAGAGCCATGCAGTTTCAGTAAGTGCAGAAAGCGGTTTGGCATTGTCTTGCTGAAAGAAGGAAGGCCTTTTCTGAAAAAGATTTTGTCTGGATGGCAGCATATTGCTCTGAAACGTGTATATGTCATTCAGCATTAATGATGCCTTGCCAGATGTTCAAGCTCCCCATGTCTTGTGCATGAATCCACCATCATACCGTCACAGATGTTGACTTTTGACCTGCGCTGATAACAAGCCGGACGGTCCCTCTCCTCTTGAGCCACATCCTAAAAGCACATTAAGCAACAATGTAATTGGCATCAAACAACAAGGTTTTTTTTTTTTGCAAATGTTACTGAGAAACATCTGTCATCTAATTTTTAATGTTGTCCTTTTCACAGATGATACTTGCACTCATGAAGGCTCGAGGGCTCCCTTGGTCGTCAGTCGTGGTATTCCTGGTATCTTTGCCACAGTCCTTCTTGCTGGACATGGAGACGTATATTCTTGACTACTCTTCCAGAAACCTTTCTGCTGTTCCTCCTGATCTCCCACCAGCTATTCAATACCTAGACCTGTCTCGGAATCGAATTTGGACCCTGAAGAAACATGACTTCCAGAGTACACCCAATCTCTGTTTTCTCAATCTCTCCTGGAACATCCTGGAAGATATACACCCAGACACGTTTATTTCCACTTCTCTTCTGGCATCACTGGACCTGTCCCACAACAGCCTGAAAACGCTGTCCCACCAACAATATCTGCTGCAAGCACAAAACCTACAGTACTTGGATCTGTCATCCAACTTGTTTGCAGTTATGGCACTTGGGGGTGAGTTTCTCAAACTCACAAAACTCAAGTGGCTTGGTTTGAGTGCCAGTTTTATTCAGAAAAACAACTTGGCTAATATCTCTGACCTCCATCTCCAAACTCTTTTCATTCAGGCTCAAAATTTGACGGGGTATGAAAACGGAAGTCTCACGGGTGCGAAGGCAGACAAAATTGTCGTCCTCATGCCCAACAGCGTATTTGATCTCCCAATAATTGCTGACACTTTGGCATTCTTTGAAGAAGTCGAGCTGAGGGGGCTGCACGATCCAGAGGACTTCCTCAGAATACTTGTGACACACCAAGTACACATTAGAACACTTAATTTACATTTGTCTTCCATTTGGACTACCTGGAACGTAACAGTGTCCCTTACCAACACGGCTTTAACGTCAACTATCCGCCAGTTGAGCGTGTCTGATCTTACCCTTCATGATATGGTGGGACAGAATAACGTGAGCCAAGGCTACTCTTTAGATTCCTTCAGTATTAGACGAGCATTGGTGACTGTGTTCATTTTTGATCAGAAGAATCTATATGACTTCATCATCAATATACCTACAAGAAATCTAACGTTTGCCCAGACACCAATAGTCCATATGACCTGCCCAAAGGCTGTTAGCATGATACAGATGCTTGATTTATCAGACTGCGTCCTAACTGAAAAAGTCTTCAAAGGTCCCCTTGGGGAATGTAACAATTTGACCAATCTGAAGATACTGGTCTTGAAGGGCAATAACCTGAGACAGTTGATGCCACTGACTTCCAGAATTCAACTAATGCGTTCTTTAACACACGTGGACTTTAGCCAGAATTCGCTGACTTATGAGGAAACTCAGGACAGATGCACTTGGCCTTCTTATATCACCCACTTGAATTTATCTTTTAATGAGTTTGACCAGACTGTATTTAAGTGCTTGCCAAATGCTCTAATCAAGCTCAACCTCAAGAACAACCACATCAGTGCAATTCCAGCAAATATTTCTGGTCTGGAGTCTCTTCAAGTTCTAGATCTTACAGCAAATCGTCTGCTGGACCTCCCAGACTGCCTCGGTTATCCAAAACTGCAGAAGCTTGTGCTACGTGGGAACTTCCTCCACGCACCAACAACAGACTCTCTCAAGACTTGTTCACACCTAACTGTCATGGATATCAGTATGAATCCCTATATCTGTACCTGCCCTTTGAGAGAATTCACCAACCTTATTGATGACAAGGGTACACTAGGTGGCTCAAATTCTTGGAAGAACCAAAGGATTGCCATGGCTCATTGGCCACATGGGTATCACTGTAGTTACCCAGAGTACTGGAGAAAAGCAATGCTTAAAAACTTCAGCCTGCCTCTGATCACCTGCAGTGCTGGACTACTTGCAGCAACCATTTTGGTCACGGCCCTAATTTTGGTCGTTGCTGTCACAACTCTATGCAAACAGCTAGATCTTCCTTGGTACGTGGGCATGATTTGGAAATGGACTCGTGCAAAGCACCGTGCCCGAAGTTCCCAGCAAAAGCGGGAAGATCTTCAAGGAGTACGCTTCCATGCTTTTGTCTCCTATAGCCAAAGAAATGCCAACTGGGTCATTGGTCAACTCTTGCCCAAACTCGAAGGTGAGGACTCTGCGACCCAAAATGGACTGAGAGTGTGTCACCATGAGCGAGACTTCATCCCGGGGAGGCCAATCTTAGACAACATCCTCCGTTGCATAGAACAAAGTCGATGCTGCGTCTTTGTGCTGTCATCTCACTTTGTGCAGAGTGAATGGTGTCACTACGAGCTGTACTTTGCGAGCCACCAATGGATATCGCGAGGTATAGACAATATTATCCTCATTCTGCTAGAACCATTGCCTACATATCTTATACCCTCCAAGTATTACCAGCTCAAGGCAATGATGGCCAGGCGCACTTATTTAGAGTGGCCCCAGGACAAAGCCAAACAGAGAATGTTTTGGGTAAACCTGCGTGCAGCATTGCAAGCAGATCTACCAGATTCTGTTGAGGGAGAATGGGAATGAGAGGACAAACCAATTATCAAGAGGTAGAAGGTCAAAACAGAACAGCGCACCACAACGACAAAACCCGACCCAGCAGAATTTTAAACGGTTGCAGAATAAACACAGTAAAGATCTGCAGTTTCTATCGATTCAGTTCAAAGCAGGTTATTTATTTATTTCAAGTCTGAAATTTTGTTAAAAATTCATGAATTATACAATAAAGTATGCAAGAATAACAACTCAAATACAAAAAGTCACGATAATACAAAAAACATAGCTAAAGAAAAAAAACAAACAAACAAACATTGTTCTGTGTCCGAAATTAAAAGATTTCCAAGTCAATTCGATAACCGAACATAGAAATTCCCAAGCAACGCAGCTTCCTGTCAATATAATTACTTGAACAAAAACACCTTAAGAACACGGAGGGGTTCTTCATCGGGCAGGATGCAACCAGTGCAACCAATTAGCCAAATGTTTTGCAAAATGCAATTTCACGAGTTTTAACAGGAAAATATACCAGATTCCATTACCCCATTAAAAGTAAGACTTTACTGTTTGAGGTCTCTTTAGTTATCCAAAATAGGCAACTCTCAACCTCGACAATTCCTACAAAAGTCAATAGTAAACAGCATCAAGTTGAAAAATAAGGCTTTTGCACAAATGTTGCAAATTCAGTAAAAATTAGAGCAGAGGGCAGCAGTCGAAGGAAAAGTCCTCCCTGAAACAAATTAAATACGTGTACAAGATGCATGAGATCATGGTTAGATTTTGTTGTTAGCTCCGAAAAACAACTTTTGTCATATTAACGACAAATCGACTGTCGCCGTTGTGGGGACAGCGACTGCTGGACTCGGGAGTTCCAGAATATGATGCAGCTCCATGGCTTAGTTTTGAAGCTTTGGAAACAGATGTTTAAGCAGAATGTATCGACAAGGAGACCTGGACAAATGAAAAGACTAAAGCGCTGCCGCATTGCTCTCGATACGAAGAAATGAGCAACTCAGAATTTTATTCCAAAATAAATCTTGAGTGGCGTTCAAGATCATGCTAATCAGAAAGCTTAATATGGAGTTTATTCAGGGTGGATTTTTCCATGAAGGAGTGTCCAAGCTCAGGGTAAAGACTGGATGAGGATGATTTTCTCATTAATGCAGAATCGATGGAGCACGCTGAGTAGATTTTCTCCGCAGCGAGACACCTGGCGCTCCATGGCCAGCCGGAAATCTTCTTTAACACCCTTCGTAATGCCACGAGTCACAGTGTGATGCCTGAAAAAACAGAAATGAGACTGAGCGAGTGTGCATTTTCCAGGTCACGATTGCAGACTTGCTTTGTGGAAAACAGCCAGAAATAATAAAAACTTTTACAATGGCAAACTGTTTTCAAACTTTGACTGAGATCTGATTTATGAAACCACTCAAGTCACATCACAACGTGAAACCACACTCGCACACGTCTGATTTGTCCTCAGTTATCAAAACACACACATCGACAGACAGAAGATACTTTGTGATAGGCTCAACAACACAAGAGTAAAATATGCAGATGCTGGGAATCTTTGCACAGAAAAACATTGATAATAATGCTGAAACATCACATTTGATTCATCCAAATGTACGACGACGACAACAACAGAAAATGAGACAAAACTGCAACAGATGCCATGGATCAAAACGAAAACACTTGTGAAATGAAAATCCTGTGGGGGGGGGAAAAAACGAAGGGAAAAATACAGATAAATGTTGCGGCGTATGAGCAGGCTGGGGGGCGGAGTTTGGGGATGGGCAAGGTTTGATGACGAGGGTGGGGTACCTGTCAGCCTTCTGAGCCCCAGGAAGCAGCAGGGTATTTAACTCCACCCCCACGGCGGGGCTGGGGTTCCTATGGACATCAAACACCAATTCATCAACACCCCAAAAACAGGGCTGCATTCAAGACCACGTTTACAAGCCAAGTTATCACGTAATGTCAGATAAATATACAACCCTGATTCCAAAAATGTTGGGATGCTGTGTAAAATGTAAATAAAAATAGAATGCAATGATTCACAAATCCTTTTTGAACTCTATGCAACTGAATAAAATACAAAGAAAAGATATTTCATGTTCAAATTGATAAACTTGCTTGTTTTTTTGACAATATACACTCATTCTGAACTGACTGCTTGCAACACTTTTCCAAAACATTCGGACAGGGGCATGTTTCCCACCGTGTAACATCACGTCTTCTTTTTAACAACACTCAGAAAGTGTTTGGGAATCGAGTACACAAATTATTCAAGTTTTAAAAATTACATTACATTCTTTCCCGTTCTTGCAGGATATCCAACTTCAGTTGCTCAACAGCGGGTCTCCATTGTCATATTTTGCGCTTCATAGTGCGTCACACATTTTCAACCGATGACCCATCCGGACTATTGGCAAGCCAGTTTAGCACCTGCACTCCTTTACTTTGAAACCACATTGTTGTAACGCGTGCAGAACATGATTTGGCACTGTCTTGCTGCAATAAGCAGGGACGTTCCTGAAAAAGACGTCATCTTTTTTTAGATGGCAGCATACGTTGCTCCAAAACCAATATGACCGATCTGTTCCAAAACAATAGCTTCTTTAAAATTAGAGACATCAGAGCCCATGGAAAATAAACGAGTGGCTTATTGAGAATATTTTTCCAGGATAACCGCAGATAGTGAATACTGGATACGGGTCCACCTTGACAAGACGGATGCTCCTGGCTAAAAGGGTTTTTGAAACCATGAAAATAACGAGGAACTGTTTGTGGAAGTTGCCAAGTTTGTTAATCACGCAATGTTCAAATAAAGCTTGTAACTTATAACAGATTTCCAACTCGGGGGGTGGGGGAGAAAATGCCCCCTCAACTTGGAATTCCGAAGAAGGTTAGGATGGTGTCGTCAACCCATGATATCATATCAACATGGCTCCTCACCATATCCACCATTAAAGTCACACTGCTTTCATTTTCACCAGTTGTACTGTGTATACTCGTATTTGCTTTGGATCAATCGACAGACATATTAGCTGGTTAAATTTGTAAAACTGACTATACCTTTCAGCGTTTTGAGGCAGTAGATATGTGACTCATATTACTCCCATGAGCTGGCTGGATCGCTGCGAACAAAAGAGGAATTTGGAGGTGTCCTCCATAGCTTGAACCCTTTGGGTTGAAAATGATGTAACTCCAAGTTTTGGGGTGTCACTGGATTTTTATTTTTTATTTTTTGCGAAACATGAATAACTAGCTAGCTAGCTATAAAAAGATAGCTAAGAGCTCCATGAAATAAATGATGAAATAAAGTCATGTTTCACTGAATGGAAGAAAAACAGTCGCGAACAAGAAGACACGGTCATCACTATCCCCCGCAATGAACGTTTTACGAAGACCTGAACACTTACGCCCTTAGAAGCCCATTGCTTTAAGACTGACTTATGATGTCGTGAGTGCGATGACGCCTTCATAAAACGCTACCCAGCTTTTTTCACTAGTACGAGTACGCAAAGTTTCATTGATGTAGCTTATGTAGTTTCTGAGAAGACTTGTCCAGACTGAGTCCACGTGTACAAAGTCCAATAATGAAAATCAAAGGCCATAACTTTGAAAATAAGAATTTCTCGGCAATGATTTTCGAATTCAATTTAGATCACGAAAAGTAAAACGAGCACGCAAAGTTTCATTGATGTAGCTTTTGTAGTTTCTGAGAAAACTTGTCCAGATTGAAACAGAAGGACGGCCAGACGGACTCCATTCCAAAATCCCCCTGGTCACTTTGTGGCAGGGGATAATAATAATAATAATAATAATAACCAAACTAGCTGGCTAGTTATCTTTTTATCTCTCAAACCATTTTGTAAAACAAGGTAACAAATCCAGTGGGAACACCGTATCCGTGTGGACACGTTCCAAGATCTAACCAGGACAGCCGAAACCGTGGATTGTCGCAAAATATATACACATAAAGCTTGTTTTTTTTGTGTGCATACATACCTATGATCGAGTTTCGTTTATAAGTTACACACAATGACATCAGCAAGAGTCACTCATCATAAAATCACACAATTATAACAACATATTGCAATAAAAGTTCTGTAAATGTGGTCTCTCTTTTTCTCTCGGATGAACAAGATTCTGAGGTTTCCGCTTTATATTTTTGGCCTGGCACAAACTATGCAGAACTGAAGCTGTGGTTACTGAGACAGTGGATACAACAGTCCCACTGTCAGTTAGCTTGATACCAACTGCATGGTTGCAGTGTCTAAATATTTCCGAAACAAATTTACTTTAAAGGAATTTTTTTTTTTTTTGAACGGCCTTTTTCTGCTGGGATCAGACTCCACGATACAGTATTTTTGTTTTTCACAACGGACACCATGTCAGATAAGACAATCACAGTGCCATAAATTCTTCTTGTGTCGTGGTCAGGAGACTGGCAATGCTGCAAATTTGACCTCGACCAGGAATTGCTCACGTCCTTGCTTGTCGTCTGGGAGGAGGGTCAAGAAACTGTCAATTGTGGCTTCGGAAGGAACGTCGAGGAACGTTCTGGACTTTTCGTCAGGGCGACGTGGGGCGTCCCAGAAGCCCTGTCGCCGTGATCACATTCATATTCAGCCTCGACACTGGAAATTTGTGACGTGGTTTTGTCTTGAATGCACCCCATGTGCAAGGTCAAAGGTCAATTTGAAGCAAAATCAGCCAGACACACTGCATATTCGAGGTTACTAGAAGCTAAGCCAGCTAGCTAAGGTAGG
>JAODOF010000013.1:5437783-5448176 GCA_027576175.1 Sciades proops | reverse complement strand
TCGCCGGCCACGGGGATCGAACCCGGACCTTCTTGCTGTGAGGCGAGAGCGCTAACCACTACACCACCGTGCCGCCAAGAAGGAAATCGTGTTTTTAATACAATGTAATATAAAAGCGAGAAACACTTTTAAAAATGATATGATGAACTTTCTGAGTACATCGCATGCCTATATTTGAACCTGTGGTCATACTCAATTTTGGTCATCTTTGATCCCAGTCTATTTCGAAAATCAGAAGAAGCCCATGCATCTCACTGCAGTCACTGTTTGGTCATGTTTTCAGGACAAGTATTGACAGTGTATGCATTTCAGGTTGCTCACTGCCATTAGGAATGCAGAGAAGGCTGATTCCCGATAACCGTATCACCGCTTCAAGCTTCTGGCAAAGCTGGAGAAACTCCTGGACCCCAAAGCTCGCTCGACTCAACGAAGATGGCAGCGCCAATGCATGGAGACCCAAGGTACCTCGAGAAATACTCATCTACAGTCTATCCATGCTCATTATAGGATATAATGTTGCTCATTCTGGGATTTCCTTCTTCTTACAATTCTTAGTTTTATTTAAAAAAACTTCATTCTTCTCAACAATATTTCAGTGATATTTTGAGTATATCCAAACATATATCCACCTGCTCTTTATCAATGTATTGGTCCTCCTGTATATCCTAATTTTAAAACAAAAATCAAAACCAGGATGCAATGAAATCCTTGAAATAAGAATTTGGCCTTTCTCGCACCATTGCTACCAAAAAATGTCGGTCCAGTATGTACTGTGAATGAAGTTGATCAGTAATCTGGTATTCTTTGGCAGTTGCTCAGTTCAACACTATTGTTAAACGTTTCCTCTCACTGTCTGTTTTGCAATGAGTTATACAACCCTTTCTCTTGCTCTCTGAACATCATTCGTCACTTTCATCTGAAGCCCCCTCACCCACACTCTTCATACACACTCACTCACACTCACCTGACCAAAATCTCATGGTTCTTTTAATTTATTATTATTTTAATTCATGTTAAATGTTTCTTTTTTTCCCAAGAAAACTAAGCTTTTCCCAAAGGAAACTACTTGATATGTGTTACAAGGTTCCACACAGAGCTATTAAGTGTCAAACTGAAAGACTGAACAGAACAGAAGGTGGGAACTTTTTCGAAAAGTTTCCGGAGTATGCCGTAAAATCTGCTCAGCAGCGTCACATAGTACTGTTATTGGAAAGTAATCAACAATACGATGGTCCAAGTTACTGTTTCCGTACCAATGTTGATTATGTTCCTCTGCCAGCACAGCCCAAAGTGTTTTATTCCTCTTTCCCACAGCACTTTGCTCAGGATTAAAAATGTATTCAACAATGACACATCGTTCTTTTTATTTGTCACAGGTGAATGAATGGAAAAGAAAGGAAAGACTGAATGACTCGAGAGTTATTGTACAGTTTGGAACGTATTTTTCCCGTTTCTTTACCTTTTCCTTTCTTTCACAGTCGAACAACCCTTACGAGTGGCTGCAGGTGGACTTTGAAGTAGTGAAAAGAATCACTGGTATAGTCACACAAGGAGCCAAATCCATGTTCACAAGTCTGATGGTGACTGAGTTCTCGATCTCTGTTAGTGATGACGGCCACAGCTGGGTCATGGTCACCGACCCGCGAACGAAGCAGGAGAAGGTGTGTGTGAATGAAGAATCTTTTACAAAAGACTTGTCTAGGGCGGGACACCTGATGATGCACTTTTAATCTCACTCCTGATGGAATTCCCATGGACACTTGACATGTGACCAATCCTTTCTGTCCTGACAGAAAGCTGTTGTTTTTTTCTGGGCGACATTTCATTTTTTACCAAAATTCCCCAAACTCATGATGAAGTTCAAACACAACGTTTACTGTCTATGTTTAAATAAATGAGTCATACTGTGCCATGTCCAATCATGGCCTTCCTTTTGTCCCAAGATTTTCATATCTGACCGCCCACTTGAAAGACAAAACCAGCAGCTCCTGCAGCTTTTTTTTTTTTTTCTTGGGTCCAACAAAACCAACAGATACCCCGTTCCAGGACACACCTCTAGACGAGTCCTCCCATGTCCTATAATGTTAAAATGTCATTTTTCATCCAGAATTAAATATTTCTTAAAAAAAAAAAAAAGTTGAGCCTGGAAATTGTAAAAACTTGTCTTTTGGAAAAAATTGATTGATTTATGAAGTCCAGTGAATCCAAAGGTTCAAAATTTCCCAAACTTAGAGGCAATTGATGGTGATGAATATATCAGAAGCAAAAAAAACAAAGGACATTCTGAATTTGAATCTTCAAATTTGACTATTTGAGTCAACAAATGACTCTTTGAATCCTTATCCTGTGAATGATTCTTCCAAAAAAAACAATTCTCGAATTATAATTATCATCATAATCATAACATGTCTCAAAAGAAAACACAAATCCTGTGACCAAGAAATGTATATCAATGATAGGATGTGTTTTCTGTTCATTCCCAGATCTTTGAAGGGAACCAAGAGCACGATGAGGAGAAGCTGAACGTGTTTGAGTCACCGCTATTCACCCGATTCATCCGCATCCATCCAAAAGGCTGGTTTAATGGCATTGCACTGAGGGTGGAGTTCCTGGGATGTGATACACAACAGAGAGCCTGAGAGACAATGTGTGTATGTGTGTGGGAGAGAGCGAGAGAGAGAAAGTGAGTGAGTGTGAGGATGAAATGTATAGATATAAGAAGAAGAATATGAAAGAGAAATAAAAACAAGGCTGTGTGAGAGTGTGAGACAAATAGGATGTGTGGGGGAAAAAGGGGGAAGGTCATTGACACTGAATGTAAATGTTTTTTTTTATACTGATGTATTTCTATCGAAAATTATTTTGTATTATTTTTATTTTCATCACTCAAATCTTTCGATGCTGTAAACAGATTTCTAATTGGTCAGGCTTTGTTCAGAGAAATCCTCGATCTTCAGACATACAGTCCTGTGCAAAAGTCTTCGGTACATGTCAAGAAATGTTATAGATCAAAAATGGCTTCAAAAATAACGAAATTAAATGTTTCAACATTGAAAAATCTCTATAAACAGTCATCAGTCAGCCGTAATAAATGAAACAAAGTCAATATTTGGTGTGAGACGACCCTTTACTTAAAAAAAAAATAAAAATTCTCAGGTGTTGCCAGACAAAACAAACCTCGCCCGACAGCACTAATTTTATACCTATATGTTGATAATGGTAATATTTCTCAATCATCAACTGTCAGGTTATAGTCCTATGAAAAGCCATGACCGTGAGTTTGACATTTCGAAGTATTTCAAGGTCAAAGGTCATGGTGCCAAATGGCACTTCCTAGAAGTTGATAATGGTAAACATCTGTCTCCCGTCAACCGTTTTCAAGTTACAGCCCTCTGAAAATCCATGACCTTGAGTTTGACTTTTCAGGGTCACTCAAGGTCAAAGATCATGGTGCCAAATAAAAGGCCATATGGGAGTTCCAATATGCTCATAATAGTAAACATTTGTCTATCGGCAATCGTTTTTGAGTTATAATGGAAAATATGTTGTTATTTTGACCGGAAGGTTGACCTTTCCGGTGACCTTGACCTTCACCTTGAGCCGATTACCCCCGAAATTTCGTCAGGTAATCTACGGACCATTGCCCACCTACCCTGAAAAATTTGAAGTCAATCGGTGCAACCTTCTAGACGCTAGATTGTTAACAGACAGACAAACGAACAAACCGCGCTGATTCCAATACCTCGCCCTGCTTACTCTGTCACGGGCGAGGTAATGAGCTGAAGGTTTTATGGAGCATCTTACAGAACCAGCCACAGTTCTTCTGGACACTTTGTCACACTTGCTTCTTAATTTTGCACCAAAATTTTGCCAGTAGCTTTCATTATGTTTTCTTTTTTAATCTGAAAACTGGTCTCTGATGTAATATGCTGCTCAGATAGATACAGCGATTATTATTTTTTTTTCCTGTAACATTTAATTTCGTGCTGGGAAAAAAAAAATGTTTGGAACTCGAAAATGTTTTTGTAATGTTTTGACTCGATAATGTCAAAGTCATAAAATAGAAATCTATAACAAAGTTTGTATGAAAAAAAAACAAAACAAAACAGTAGGGCGCCGAAGACTTTTGCACAGAACTGTATTTTCCAAAAAATTTCCTGCATATACACGGAGTTGCCTGTTTATTGTGTCCACTTGTCGCTTTTGTCACATAGGTCACACTGGATATGTACAGTCTGTTTGCTGTGTGCTGCTGTTATGAGCATGGAAGCTCCAGCAGCACCTTCTACTGCCAAATGTTTTTACACGTACCACACACTCCTGTGTTAGTTCAGCTTGTAGGTGTTCAGTTAGAGACCACGCTTTATCTTTTTTTCCATGTACAGTGACCGTAACCCTTTATCTTTGTCAGTTTACCGGTATAACCACAGCATTGCTGTGCCACCTGATAACACTCGAACCAGCAACCCGCACATTTTTGTGACCATGGCGTTATCAGTGCTCTGATGAGAACGGTCCACTGAGTAATCTCTGGTCCTTTCTGGTCTTTTGGTGGTTGTTTTCCATGACTAAACAGTCTAGAAAGGGCTAATCCATTGTCCATTGTCCAGTCAGTGACCAATGTAGGTGGACCTGAGGAAAAGGCAAATCAGTGTATACAGTACACTGGATACAAGGAAATGTATGGACATGTATTTTTCTTCCATACAAATGTGTTAATTCTGCCTTTCGTTCCTTTTTTTATTATTTATGAACTACACAATAGATCAAACCTGCTTGTTCTCTGCCAAATATGCTGCTCATGTAACATCTTTCAAAAGCGTTTAATCTGCTCACGTGACTGACTACAGGAGGTTCAAATATCACTCGACATTTATTTTCAGTCTTACAACTTGTTAGGACACGTATCTTAGCCACATCTCCTGTACATACAGTTATAAAGACAATATTAACACAACTGAGGTTTTATTCAAAATATAGTTTTGAGTGTTTGCACTGTGAAAGGATTCAAACGACTTAATTTGATGTGATTTATCATGAAATAAAGTATTTAAGGATGAAACTCAAAACTGTTTGTGCATTCCCTAGTCAAGTACTGTCTGAGAAAAATGCGAGAACAGAAGCGATCATGGTCTCTGGAGCACATCCTCTGTCACGACCAATCGCACGCGTTTATGAAAATTGTTTAGCCTGAAGGCAGCTCATCAAGAAAGGAACGTGTTTTTGACAGACTTTCTGAACATAGATTTCATTTACTCTCTCTAATTTGAACCGCAAACTGATGATGTCTTTTAAATTATGTTTGAAGCCAGGAATGAAAACAGCATACACTGCAACCCCTGGGTGATGACCGAGCCAGTATGTCTCTTCTTTTTGGGTCTTTTCATGATGCTTAGAGGTTGTGGGACCAGGAGTAGAATGGTTGTCCGAGTCTGGTCACCCGGTTTGGATCATTTTTAGTCTGGCCTCTACCCTTTGACCAATCCGGTTTGGGTGGCCCGACTGGGAGATTAGTCTCCCACCGGCATAACTCTCAGGGTTATTGAGACACGCAAGCCCCCCGACCTAACAGCAGTGCCAGGGGGCGACACCACTATACATGAAGGAGGCGACACCTTTAACAACTGGCTTAGAGATGCTCATCTAGAGGTGTGATACCATACGAAACTCCTACTACTGCAACCCTACTATAACAAACTCCTTGGGGGACATCCAAATAATTCGCTGTCCCGAAAAGTTTGTAATACTGAAATGGACCCACTTGTCGCACCAAACAATGTAAGAGAAGCTGTAAGATGTAAGAGAAGAAGAGAAATGTTCATGGAAGGGATGTCTTCAACTGTGAGTTGGAAGGAGAGAAAGAAGAGCAGTCACGGAGAGCTTGAGGAAGAGAGTTTGGGGGCAATGGCACTGAAGAACCTGCCCCCCATGGTGGAAAGTCTGGTGCACGGGACAGCAAGTAAGTTCTTGCTAGAAGACCTAAATGAGCGAGAAGGAGTGTAGGGGGTCAGTAGTTCCCTCAAGCTGCTTTTACAGGGGCAGTGGGAACAAGTTGCACCCAAAACGAGTTGTGCCTGGAACAAGTTGCGCCCAAAACAAGTTGTCCCCGGAACAAGTTGCGTCCACGTTCCTCTGTGTTTACACGCTCACTCTTTATTGGTGGCAAACCGGAGGTTAAACTGGTAAACACAAAAATGTGCACGCGCAAAACAGTGATCAGAAGCTTGTTTTTAACTTGCTTTATTGTCCTCTCACTACTCGTTTCTGTTTAAACATTCAGCGATTCAGCGGTAAATCAACTCGTTTTGGCCCAATTTCTCCAAATTCAACTGAGTATCTGCAGCTCCCCACATCTGGATGAGGGTAAGAACTTCTTCTTTAGTCCAGTTGTCAGTGCAACTGGCTTGGGAATCGCTTGACTCCACTGTTTAAAGACAGAGACGTTTGACAAGGAAAAGCACTGGAGAAGAACTGACCATTGAATTGACCACGAAGTGGTCTTGTCCGGATGATAAATGACCCAGATGAATGCGAACGCACATGCATAAACCCTCCTACTTGCCACTGATTGTGTTTAGACAATAAGTGGGAACAAGTTGCACCTGGAACAAGATATTCCGTAACAAGTTGCACCCACCAGTCTCAAATTGTTCTGGAACAAATTGTGTGTTTCGACGGACAGTTGCACCGGGGCAACTTGTTCCAGGAATAACGTGGTTCCTGTGTAAAAGCAGCTTCAGGTCGATCAGAGCGAGATTATGCAGGGCTTTACCTGAGAATCACTCACTACAGCTGAGGAAATCCCCAAAACGGACAGCCAAAATATTGCCTTGACATTGCCGTGGATGGTATCATGTGGATATCTGAAAAATGGCTGTGGCTGGTTTCATTTGAATAGTCTGTGGATTTCTACCACTGAAAACAGTCTATGCTCAAGTCCCATCCATTATACAATGGAAACCTTCGCTTGAATGCGATAGCTAAACTAAAAACTTGAAGGAAATCAAAGTAATCTCTGATGCTCATACCAAGTATGATTTCAACACACTCAGTACTGCTGGAGTAAGCAAGGGCTTTTATGTCGCGAGTCCACCAATTTTCATTGAATTCAACGGTTCATCATATAATAAGGTGAAATTATGACTTCACACATACAAGCAGCCTACACTCTGTCCAAATCAATCAGAAGAATGAGAATGATTACATCAGAATGTTCAAATAAAATGTTCAACCGAAAGACCACACTGTTCCATTCTTTCTCAATGCACTACATTGCTATAATTATTAACAAAACCTTGTTCCTGAGTGATGCAAACAGGATGATGTTCACATGGACTGTCACAAGCAAAGGTGTGTTGTCATCAAAGAGTCATGAAAGGCCTATAAGCCTTCAATATGCAAACAAGCACCATAAAAAAGTCTCTCTCTTACTAGGTCCTACAAGTACAACCAGAAAAGAAAATGGGTTTAAACAGCAAACTCGAGTAATTTTCGTTACAATGCTGTGCTTATGGAAACATTTGGTCCTCACAAGCCCAAATCAGAAAAAGTTGGGACGGGAAAGCATTTACCACTTGATAACGTTGCCATTCCTTCTCACAACACTTAATAGATGTCTCGGGACTGAAGACACCAAGTGATGAAGCGTTTCAGGTGTTATTTTTTCCCCCGATTCTTCCTGCAACCAGATCTTAAGGTGTGCAACCATATGGGTTCGTCAACGTCATATTCTTTGTACAACAATCAAAGGTCCTCAGAAGGATATTACGCCAAACGTGTGTATGTGTGTCTGTGATAGACTGCACTGTGTGAAAACGAGGACCTTAAAAAATAAGATCGTATATTCACTCTGAAAGAGATAGAACTGAACAGTATTATCAGCTCCTGCGTGACAGGAAGTGTTCTGGTGGGGGTCTGTTTGGTGAACTGAATAAACCTCTGTGAGAAAAGATTGGAGTCCCCATTCATCACCAGCTATCTAATCCAAAACAAAAACAACTTGTCCAAAAGCAGGAAAAACAGACTTCACCATGGTGTATCGTGCAATATCGGTCATGGGTGGTGGATTTAACTTGGTGTGTTAATATTTATAAACCATCCTACTGATTTCTGCAGAGTGATTCAGAGTACTCGCTGATATTCATGCCTTGTTTGAACTAAAAAAAATAAAATAAAATAAAGGGGGCTGGAAAAGTCCACAGATGACAAGAAGAAGCAGTAATATCGTGTTTCCTCAGTCATGTTGTCATACTTGAGACTGGGCCAAGTCTCAAGACCACTTTTTGAAGGTCTCGGTCTCATCACCTCTCAGGGAAACCATGGCCTAATGGATAGAGAAGCAGCTTTGGGATCAAAAGGTGGCTGGTTTGATTCCCTGGGCTAGATCTGGAGCAAGGCACCTAACCCCCAACTGCTCCCCAGGCTGCTTTGAGTACGTTGCTCTGGATAAGAGCATCTACTCAAAAAAGTGCTGTTAATGTAATATCTCAGAATTTACCATGTTTTTTTCTCGGACATAGAGGACTCGGATTCTTATTTCAAGACCACAACTGTGGGGACTTCACTAAATTGCCTCTGCCTTCCTGGAACAGCACAGCTACACTAAGAACATGACCCAGCTTATCTCCACTTCTCATTAAAAATGACTCAGGATTATTTTTAGCAGTAAGCAAGCCTCAGCGATCTTCCACCATGAATTTATATTAGGTAAATGGTATTGCTTCAGGTATTTCTGACACATACAAGATGGCTCGTGGCGATGTAATGTGTGTCATTTTCCCATAATTTTCAGCTTTGTCATCTGTTTTCAAAGAGGTGTGAGGGATTCTGAGGTTTATGGTACAGAGCAGTCATGTTCTGACTAACACATGGACATGATGATGGGATGGAATGGTTTCCATACATAGGAGGTCAACGTCTCTTTCATTTCTACCCCACATTTTCAAAGACACCATTTTTCCAAAGACCTATTTCAACACTGAGTCACTTCTTGAGCTAGATATAAAACTGTGCTCGTAATGGCAAAGAATAAGGCAACATTTTGACAAAAATGGATCAAAAGTCGCCAAAGAATTGCAATAATTGATTTTTTTAATGACTTGGGAATGTATTATTATTTAAAACAATTCCTGCTCTGTAGATGTAGTCTTGTTTCTCTCAAAATATCCCTTTCCCAAGACTGTATCTCCTTATATCTCTCATATAAGCATACTGCTTTCAGGTGTACTCCCAAGTCTACCAAGGACCGAGAGGGAATTCAAAGGGTGAGGGTTTATTTTAATCTTTATTTCCACATCAGTTATTAATTACATAATTAAATTAGAAGGGCATTCAGTAGAATGCATCTCTCTGCCAAGCCACATGTTTGGATTTGCATCAAAAACCTACTCGATTGTTCCTTGACCCATGGTTCACCTTTCTTCAAAATTACATCCAAATCCGTTCACTACTTTTTGAGTTACACTGGGCTAAAAAACAAAAAAAAATCGTGGATCCACGTGCATGTCTGGATTTGCATCAAAATCTACTTGTTCCTTGGCCCACGGCTAACCTTTCCTCCAAATTTCATCCAAATCCATTCACGACTTTTAGAGTTACGTTGCGAAAAGGCAAACAAACAAACAAGCGGTGGTGAAAACATAACCTCCTCCAACAAAATTGGCGGAGGTAGCCAAATAAAAAGAATTGTTCACAAAAAAAAAAATCAGAGAGATAAACAAGAGAGTCTGGTCAGGTAATGACTGTTTATAGCTTCTGTATCGCAAGTAACTGGAACTAGCTTTTTTGCTAGTTCCACGACATTAAAGCTATATGGCCTTTTGATTTCATAAAATCAGTGAAATTTAGTTCCCTCAAAAATTTCGTCATTGTGATATATGTTTATTTCTGCAATATTAAAAAAAAAATCCAATCCATTCCGTGGCTGGGAAGTTATTTAATTTGAGGGGATTCCTGAGCAAATAACGTGCATGAAATCACTCACTTCGCACAGTCAAGCAGACAGAAGAAGTCCGTGTGCGCATGCGCAGGTTTACCTTCTTCTTCGTCTTTTGGGTTTTCCAGCAGCTGCCATCTAGAGGTTTACTTTTGACCGTGCACTGACAGTGACATCATTCTGTCGCTAAACGAACAGCTGATCACACCAAGGTGCTCGCTGACTGCTGATATTTATGAGTCTGGTTCTACGTTTCCTTTCCTTCGTATATACAACCCCGATTCCAAAAAAGTTGGGACAAAGTACAAATTGTAATTTGCAATAATTTACAAATCTCAAAAACTGATATTGTAGTCACAATAGAACATACACAACATATCAGATGTCGAAAGTGAGACATTTTGAAATTTCATGCCAAATATTGGCTCATTTGAAATTTCATGACAGCAACACATCTCA
>JAODOF010000013.1:4908568-4919416 GCA_027576175.1 Sciades proops | reverse complement strand
GTGACATGTAAGTAAGTTTAGCAAACAATTGATTTGATTGATGTAGATTTATGGTGTGAGATGTAAAGAACTATTGTGAATATTAACAATATTGTTAATATTGTTGAATTCATGGTGTGAGATGTAAACAAGTAATGCAAATAATAGTGTAGATTGATGAGATGTAAAGAACTATTGCTAATATGTGAATTGGTGGTGTATATTGTGAATAAGCTTTACAAATTAGTGTAGATTGATGGTGAAACGTAGGCTTAATAAGTTACCAATATGTGCATTGATGTGAAATATAAATAAGTAGGCCATAAGTTGATAAAATATGTATTAAACCAATGGTATGATAAATAAAAATATTTCGAGAGATATTGGCCACTGTGAGTGAAGAAGGGCCCCCACACCTTACAAAAGCCAATTTAACCACTGATTTATAATCACATCACTGACAATAACTTTTTATACTGTAGTTTCATTAGGGAACAATAATCACCTCAACAAATCAGAGTTTGTGTATCATGTGTGAGAAAGTGTGAGAGCATTTTGTCATGACTTTGAAGAGAAGTAGAATTTTTCCACGATCATGATACCAATGTCCTCATGCAGTGGTAATAATTTGTGCACCCTGTGCTTCCACTGCTCCAAATGTATCCAATCCACTGCATCTTTTTCCCTGGAGCATGTCGGATCCAGTTTGTACAATAGCTGCTCTCATTCAAGCTATATCCAGACACTTTACATCCAATGGTCAAAGCCTGTCCAGGCTGGACAATCACATGACCTGGCTGAGCAAAATCAATTGCACCAAATGCAACTGCAATAAAAAAACACAATAATTTAATTTCTCAAAAATATGTCAACAACAAATGCACAAAGTACAACAATGGATACTTCAACACATGTATGAACTTCCAGGATGCAGTGACGAGCAGCACCAGGGAATAAAGTAGCCACATGGCTGCAGACGAGGCTGTACTGGTCGGATCTGCTCTTTGATGGTCCAGCTTTATTGAAGCAAAGGTGGGGACTGAGTTTGCATAATGTATGGAAGTGTAAAATGACAGTTTTTCTGTCAGTCGACAGGATGAAGAGGCTGCAGGATATTGTAACATGTACTGTCATGGTTAATGTGACAGGAAGACGACTGCTGAGGATCATGAGTAAAAATATACTTTTTTTAACCTTCAACACTCCATGTTGCAATTAAAAGTCTAAGAATCAGAAAGTTATGGTGACTGGGAGTCAGCACATCTAATACATAATACAAAGGATATACAGTACATACAAGATAAACTACAATTAAATGTCACTGAACTCGAGTTGGGTTTTCAGACACCAATCGAGTCTCATTCAGTGATCATCAAACCTGATCAGTCTCAGAAACTGACTTTAGGAGCTGTTACAGGGCTTGGATCAGACAGGTGCCTGGAAATGGAAAAGGGCTGGAATGGGTTGCAACTATCTCGTAGAGTAGAAGTAACAAATATTACTCCAGTGCAGTTAATGGCCATTTCATCATCTCCAGAGACAACAGTCAGATGCAGGTGTATCTGCATATGAACAGCATGAGGACAGAAGACACTGCAGTGCATTACGGCACGAGAGAAGCACAGGGACACATGAGGTTTCAGAGATGGACATCAACCCATTCATAATATGGAAGTTTGTCTTTTTTCTGTCCTGGTTACTTCAGAAGATATGAGGAACATGATTTTTTTTCTTCTCCCAAATCTTAAATATTCTGTCTGAGGAAAGAATAAAACACTTGTAAACATGCTGAAAATAATCATCAACAGGGTGGAGTTATGAAGTGTTGCTGAGTTACTCTTCCCTCTCTGAAGTTGATGATGTTCCTGTAACTGGAAGAGGTTGCGCTACACCGCCAGCAGCCAGCAGAGGGGGCAGCGGTGCACAGTGAGAGTAGCCAAGCTGGAGAACTCAGTTACCCAGAATTCTCCAGGCTGATTAACCTGAACTGCCTGCACCTGCCAGGAAGGTTACTTCAGGCCAACTTTGGACACAGCCCTTTGTTTCACCTTTGTAGAGGGGAGACCGGAACGGTATGTCAGGGCTTTACCTGAGCAAACTAGAAAAGAAAAGGAAGATAGAAATACATAATTAGAAAAGAAACAAAACATCAGAGAGTGTAGGAAAGAAGGGATGAGATAGCTTTCAGGCATGGTATGAAAAAGAGAAATAAATTAACACATAGATATTCAACACAACTGAAAAGATTTCCAAAGTGCATAAAACACACCCAAACCCTTCCTGAGACCTTCATCTTCCCAACTGTATCTACAAACCCTGTTTGTCTGTTTATTTACTAGTAAAGCAGGACTTTATCACTCTGTCATTGGATCCACAATGAACAGTGTTTTATCCCTCTGATATCACAGCATTTTGGGAATAATTGCTTTTTTATGAATTCCAGACATTATATACTTTTTTATTTGTGACAGTGACAAGTAATCTGATGAAATGTCCAAAAAACAAGTTATTTCCTTTTATCACTTCCGTTACAGCAGTATCGGCAGTTGGTCCCTCAGCAGCCTCTCTCTTGTTTCTCTCTCATGAAGTTGCAGCTTGTTCTGTCACTGAGAAACTACAAACCCTTCCTTTCTGAAGACTTTCTGAAAAGCTGAGTTACACTTTTACCTCTGACTGTTACAAAGTGCTGACACTGGAGACTCCTTCCCTGAAGGCTAAATAAACATCTCATCAGAGAAAACCTGACCATGTCAATCACACACATTTTATATCCGTTGATATGGAGCGCCATACAGATATTAATCTTGCAGCCAGGACGACTGCCAGAGCTGCTGTTATAGAAAATTAATCAACACCTTCTGACCAATCAGAACTGAGAATTCAACAGCACTGTGGTATCAGAGACTTTAATCAACAACTCATTCAGTGTGTCTGACGGCACAGAACACAACTGGAATGAAATGGAAAGCACAAGGTTTGAAAATAAATTTTGGTATTTTTATTGAATGAAGGACATGAGGGAAGAAAACTCTGCTGTGAAACAGGACACCTAAACTGGTCAAAAAAAACTGAGTGGCAAGAAAACAGACAAAATTCAGAAGGATTGCAGTTTGTTTGTGTAACCCACCTGGCAGGTAAGTAACCGCTGGACCAGAATTCTCTAGATTCACAGGGAGAAGTGATGATGGAGGATAGGATTTGAGACCAACTGAGTAAGAGGAAACACGCAGAGGTAAGTTTGAACAAGATCAATGTATTAACACACATTAAAAAAAAAAAAAAACTTTTACAGTTACAGCCGGCTTTCAGTTTGTTTTCTTCTAAAGTGTCTTTTAAATTGGGTGCACCCTTTAAAAAAAATAAAATGTCTCTTCTTTTCCAAAAATAATAAAAAAAGAATAGTTCCTCTCAATTCCTGTGAGTCTTTCTCCGTCCTACCACACTGACAGGACAACAGATAAAAGAGGAGAGGGTCCTCTTCATCCCAGATGTTCACACGGTTGGCTCGCCATCCCCCTCGTCAGGGAGAGAATCCAGTTCCATCCAAAATCCAGGGTATCCAAAAAACCCAGCCTGTACAATATAAAACAGGCTTAAATCCACTCACTTCTTTTTTCCTGTACAGTTTCTAACTATGATCTACATCAATGTGTAATACAACATTTAACTGTTAACTTAGAAAAGATAACTGCTGCATGAGTGATAGCATATGAAATATCAGCCTCACAGTTTTTTAAAATGAAAATAAAATCATTAATTGACTGATAAACAGTTAAGAAACCCATATGTAAATGATTATAAACCCACTTACAGTTCAACAGTAATTACTCACACTGGATTAAGTTAAGTAAAATAATGTAATATGAATTTGTTGGAAGTTTGTTTCACAACCCTGATATCTCGTGCCTGTGTGCAACAGCACAGTGCTACCCAGAAGAATGAAGCAATCTCATAACCATGACACTCATCTTCATGATGTCTCTCTATATTCGCACAATGTAAATAACATGCACACATACTCTTTTTTTTTTTAAATACACACACACGTTTTTCTCTTCTATCACAAGAAAATTAACATCACTGTGAGTTTATGCTCCAGCTCAGAGGCTAACACACCATGAGGTTATGCTAACTCCTTATGCATCACAGTATTCACCGAGAAAAGAAAAGAATAAACACAGGTCAGGTTCCCAGGATCGCTTCTCAGTGGTTCACCGGACACTCACGTATGAGCTCGAACAGTTTCTTCCAATTTTTTTTTTTTTAACAATAGGTACAATATCAAGTGTTTTAACGAGTTTTTTCACTCCAACTCCCGTGTTTCTGCTCTCCTCCTGCTATCGCTCTGCGTATCTCTCACAACGCGTCTTGCTAACCTGTGCCAAGGAGGCAGGACATGAGTTGTTTCCACCAAAAGCAATTCAGCTACACCATGATGAACGAATGAAATCACTTTTTCCTCACAGAACCACGACTGAAGTGGGAACAGACCTCTGGGATAAAATGAATTAATAAATTAAATGCAGAATTAAATAAAGACTATGATTAGGAATTAAATGAAAATAATGCTCAATGAATGAAAAAAAACATTCTAAATGTTTAACACTTTTTTTTTCCCTTCTCAACAGGTGACCGAACTAATTTAACAGTTAGGTTTCTCTTCCTTTTTTTTTTTTTCCAACAGGTTACATTTGCTTCCAGGCTTCACAGAGCGTTGGGCCTGAACTTGGTCCTCCTGCAGCTCTGTCCGTGTCACATCTCTCCAATTAACCTGCTTATTGTGGAATCTTCCAAAATAGTGGTACTTGAATATCGTATCAACATTTTAATCTTATTTTGCTTCTGTCCCAACTAGTTTGAGTGTGTTGCAGGCATCAAATTCTAACTTTGTTCATCTTCAGAAAATATCATGAAATTGGTCAGGAAAACTATCAAAAATCTTTTCTTTGTACTTTTGTCAGTGAAATAAAACTCACTAATGTGAGTATGTAACAATGTAAGAAATGGCAGGTTTTTGTTTTTATTGCATTTTGGAAAATATCCCAACTTTTCTGGAAATGGGGTTCGAAAGATCTGCAGCGACATGAGAAATGCATGAACATTCTGCTTTTCATTTTGCTTCAAGTCCTCTGAGAGGCACTCTTTCTCCACTTTGACAACATCTGCCCAACATGCTGATGTTAAAATGACTGAGAGATTAAAAGGACTGAGAGAGAACTGATGTCCAACAATGTGGCTGGAATTAGTTTCATTTTGAAAATAAAAATAGTCGTGAAAAAAGTACAATCCTGAGGTGTGCATCAGGAGGGGAATCAGCTCAAATAAAGTCAGAGCATTATGTGGTCAGATATGAAGCTTGTGGGAGCCACAAAAGACAAGAAACATGAACATGGCAGTATATTGGGAGCTCACGTGATGCTGCGTGACACGTTTTCTGCTTCATCCTTGTTCACGTCACTATGATTTAAAAAACTAAAGTGTTTATGTTGTGGCAAAAAGAACCAACAGCGTTTGTGAGAAAATTTTATAAAATAAAAATAAATGCAGAAGTTGGCAGGAGGGGAATTTACGTCCTCAAACACAGTTAATAATCATCTCCCTAAATTTAGTATCTAATCCTTGTTGTGAGCTTCTCTATATGTATAATTCCCTCTATTATTGATTTATAAATATTGGAAGTTGGTAAAGAGCTTTCTGTCATGGAAAAGATTTGTTCTCTTAAAAAGCTCCACATTCTCCATAAGATGAATCTCCTCCTCATGATTTAAATAAATTTGAAATCCGTTCTCCTCCCATCATCAGCAGATAAGCAAATACAAGCATCAGGGCTGGATATTGCTCTATTTATGTGGTGTGATGGTCTCTGTTAAACTTTGGAGAACAGAGAAGACCTCAGTAAAAACAACACACACCATGTTCTCTCCATCTCTCCTGCTCCTGCTGGCAGCTGCTTCCTGTGAGTGCTTTATCAAATTCATTCATTTACTACAATAACAATTAAAGTGTAGCATATATTGTGTGAGATATCACCATGTGTTTTCCTCCACAGATGTGCATGGTGAGGAACTGACTCAGCCTGCTTCCATGACAGTCCAGCCAGGCCAGAGTCTCTCCATCCACTGCAAGGTTTCGTATTCAGTTACGAGTTATGATACAGCTTGGATCCGACAACCTGCAGGAAAAAGTCTGGAGTGGATTGGATTCATCTATCCTAGTGGTGGTACAGGTTACAGTGAGAAACTGAAAAATAAGTTCAGCATCTCCAGAGACACTGCTACTAACACAATAACAATTCAAGGACAGAATCTTCACACTGAAGACACAGCTGTGTATTACTGCGCGAGATACACATGGTGACAGAATAGTGGATTCCCCTTACAAAAACTTTGAGACATGTTAGAGACAGGCTCTCAATTCAACTAATAAACCATCTCAGTCACACCTTTACTTTTTATCTTCTTATGATTCAATTCATTTACCCAAAACATTTCTGACACCAAAAACCTCGTCCACTTCAGTGAAACATTTCCGAGTAGCAACATTTATATTAATTAGTGTTGAAGATTTCCTCATTCAGTCCTTCTACATCATGAACATAGCATGAATGCTTTTCAATAAAGTTTGAACTTGTTAAAAAAGTTCAGCTTATTGAACGACATTTAATTATTTGTGTTCATACTAGGTTTGTTGTCCACTTGAACAGAAACAAGGCAAAATCAATCAGTTGCTTGACATTGAATATATTAAATCTGAGTAATGAATTATATCACGAGGTCTCACTGATGGCAAAATAAGAATAATGTGTGGAAAACAAATACACACCCTAAAAGACAGACAGACAGTTGCAATTATCATTTCTAATTTTCTCAGTGTTTCAAATCTATAATCCTCTACTGGGTTCATGTCATGTTTCCTCCAAATACCAAACATGAAAAACAAAGTTTCACAAACACACACTAAATTTATGGCTCTGATGTTTGTCCTTTTGTGTGATTTGTAGTTTGGTAGGACAATGTGTCAGAATAATTACTCACATCAAGAAATGAATGAATGCGGAGAGAAAATTGAATGCAGTGATTTGTAAATCTCTCAATAAAACGTGAATCTTATCGTGGATTTCTTTCAGTTGTTTTTTTTTTTTTCAATTCACCCCATCATTGATTATTTTTCTATAACTGCACACTCTATAAATGTTGTGTTTTATTCATTCCCGAATGTGGTGATATTCTCATATGATTGCTTCATATAAATTCACCTGTCCATAAGCTCACCCCTGAACAACTGTTTTAATCTTTTTAATTGTTCAAATATTTGGTCCAAATTATTATAGATTTAAACTCATAGAGATGTTTGAGATATAGGGAGGTTTTCTCATAGAGAAGAGTCCATCAAATTTCCCTGAAGATAAGGAGTGTCTCGATGCAAATGTCCTTCCCCGAGATATATTTCAGCAGTGAAGACTAAGAGCTTTTACTTCTTCTACTTCAACACACACCATGATCTCTACATCCCTCCTGCTGCTGGCAGCTATACACTGTAAGTGTTTTTACATTTGATATTTAATACAGTTTTATTTTTTACTGGCAGCTTTTTCTTTTCCAACATTAAAATAACTTTTTTTTTTTTTTTTCCCCAGGTGTTCACTGTGTTGAGCTGATCCAGACCGGATCCACAGTATTAAACCCTGGTCAGTCACTGACTCTGACCTATCAAGTGTCTGGATATTCATTCACGAGTACCTACTGTACAGAGTGGATGCGACAACCTGCAGGAAAAACTCTGGAGTGGATCGGATCAATATGTTACGATGGGAAGACTTACTACAGTGAGAAACTGAAAGGCAGGTTTCAGGTTTCCAGAGACACGTCCAGCAGCACAGTAACATTAACAGGGCAGAACATGCAGACTGAAGACACAGCTGTGTATTACTGCGCTCGTGAACCACAGTGAGACAAATCAACAACATCCCTGTACAAAAACACCTCATACAGTGTACAGTATAACAGAATGTCCACAAGATACAAAACTTATCAATCCTGTTTCACTGATCCTTTAATATTTGATTGAAAATTTTAGTATTTGAGAAAAAGTATTTTGTTCCATTAAAAGCCACACATTCTCCATCAGATGATTCTTCTCCCCATGGTTTAAATAAATTTCACTGGAATGAAGTTTTAATAATTTGTGTCATTTCAAACACACAAATCGCAGTTTTGATCAAAGAATTGCATTAAAATTCTAATCCTTCAAGATTACTCATTTGTAATCCTTTTCATTTCAAATAAAAATAAATGTGTAAATGTTTCTGCCCCTGTAGAGGGCAGTATCTCACTTCTCCTGAAGTTAAACTCATGAAAATTAATTAATTAATTAATTAATTTTTAATGAAAAACTACACAAATATTATCTCTCAGAAGTAGGAGCAGAGACATCGTCTAAATAACACCAGTAACACACTCAACCTATCAATTCAGACAAATTCAACATATAGATTATAAACAATGATATAGACAGTGACTAAAAACATTGATTCATTCTATAAAATATTTAAATTAATAATTAACAACCATCTCTAAAGTGAAGGAAATTACTAAATAACAAGAACTTTGAAGGTCACTTGCATGTTCACCGATTATTAAAAACAACCACTAAACTGTACTGACAAACTATATATAGGACAGGTTATAAAGTTGCTCATTGGACTTTTGTCTTTTAGTTATCATCTTCACGGCTATTTTGTCCTTTTGGGTCAAAAGCCAGGCTCAAAAAGGACTGTTTATTTTCAGTCACTTTTTCTTACAGATTTGAACCCACAACCATAGAAGTTGAGGGTCAACTCTTTCCAAGAAAGCCCCCAACTCCCATATAGAATGTTGTAGGGCCTTTGTCTTTGAAACTGAGGTCCACAACTTAAAAAAAAAAAAAAGACACCTTTTCAAGATGCAAAATGCCTGATGATGTCATCATCCTGGGTGGAGTTCATTCTTTTCAGAATGAGGAACGTGTCATGATCCTTTACTTTCCAATTGTCTGTGCATGGACACCACAAAACCTTTTGGGGAAAGAACCAGAACTGAAATTTTAGAAACTTGAACAAAACTGTAAGAACACTGGTCGACATTTTCTCATGACTGTATCATCCAAAAATCTACACTGGCTAAAGCTTACCCTCAGAAATTAACAACTGCCCGAGGCTTCCATTACAGGGAAAATATCAAGGAAAAAAGCTTCCTGTCCGAATACGAATACATTCTTTGGAACAAAACGTTTACGTGATTCAAAACAGATACAAATATGGAGATGGGAGGAAGCTTTATTTAAAAAAAAGAAAAAACTTGCCAGTAATGTTCACAGGGTGTGTGGCATCAAGACTGAGCCCAACAAACAAGTTTCCCAAGTAGGAGGTATCTTCCTTTTGCACAGGCATGAGTGGTCATTTGATCTTCTTCAGTACCTGCCTGATCAGGGTTGCAGTGGTTTCAATAAGATTTGCTCATGCTTTGAAAAACAGAACTAAGTCAAAGATCACAGACAGATACAAACAAAAATTATAACAACTTTATGAGAGGAGGAAAAACAGTCTCTCAAATCACAGCCGAAAACAAAGTCCAGACAAGTACCACTTGAACACCACTCCATCCCTAACTAACGTAACAACAGTACAAAAGAAATGTGCCACACATCGCAATATTTTGTTCAATGAATAATGGCATCATATGTTTTATCTGCTGCTATATCTCTGAAGTCGATGATGTTCCTGTAACTGGAAGAGGTCGCGCTACACTGCCAGCAGAGGGAGTAGCGGTGCACAGTGAGAGCAGCCAAGCTGGAGAACTCAGTTACCCAGAATTCTCCAGGCTGATTAACTTGGACTGCCTGCACCTGCCAGGAAGGTTACTTAAGGCCAACACTAGAAACAGTGCTTTGTCACCTCTTTGAGAAGGGGAGACTGGTATGGTATGTCAGGGCTTTGCCATGAGCTAAGAGTAAACTAGAAAACAAAATGAGGCTCGGAATAAAGAAATGGAAAAGAAAACATAGAGAAAGTGGTAGAAAGAAGTTACTAAATTGACTTGAAGCATGGCCAGGACAAGAAAAAGACAAAGATAAGACACCATGGAAAAAAAAGTAACTGAAACATTTTCTAAAGTGAACAAAATACACCTGAGCTCTTCCTGAAACCTTCATCCTACTATATCCAGTGCCTATAGAAAGGCATCATATGCTGGAGAAATCTTTACTTTTTGTCACATTACAACCTGGAAATTAAATTCAGTTTAACTTTTTGAGCTGTATGTCCACATTATAACCCTCATCATCAAAGTTAAACTAGAATTTTAAACATTTCTGGACACTGAAGTAGTGAAATTCCTGGTGTAGTTCAATGATAAGCCCTTTGCAATGTTTCATTATGAACTTGCTCCAGTGCAACCCATCAACTTGGAGATCAAAGCCCGGGCTAATTGCCCCAATTGACATCAATTGGTTGTGAGGATTTCAGTACAAACCAGCTCTTTCTTGAATATTCAACTGCTAGTAGTGCATGGTCCTGCAAAGAATTTACAATGGTTGGGAAAGTACTTTTAAAAGACCTCTGGGATAAAGTTGTAAGAAGGCACAAGACAAGAGAAAGTGAGGAAACGGTACTGAAGGCTTTAACTATCCCTCTGAGTCAGGTTCAGAGCATCATTAAGAAGCAGAAAGTGTCTGAAGCCACCAACACCTTGTCAAGATCAGGCTGTACATCCAAACTGGATGACTGAGCCAGGAGGATATTGATCAAAGAAGCTATCAAGAGGCCAACTGCAACTTAAAAGGAGTTACAAGATTTTATGGCTGGGACTGGTCAGTCTGTATGTGTTCCAACAA
>JAODOF010000013.1:4586235-4597866 GCA_027576175.1 Sciades proops | reverse complement strand
CACTTTTTAGTTTATAAAAGTATACTTTATAGCATATTGGAAATATACTATTAGTTACTGGTTATATACATCTAGTCTACTTTTTAGTTTTGAAGTTTACTGCAATTACCCTTCTAGGTATGCTATTAGTTTTCTAGCCCTAACCCTTACCTCATCCACACTACCAGTAGACAACTTAAGGGTTTTGAGCTGACCACAAACAGGATAAGCACAACTACAGGGCAAGTACACTTAAACATAAGGCATGAATATTTTAAGACTTGATTACACTTTTGTTTAGTCTATTTTGAACAAAAGTTTAAGTATAAGCTTAATATACTCAGACTTTTCTATCAACTTTTCAGTATAAGCCAAGTATACTTATGTATAACTTTATTAAGTATATCTCTAAGTAAATAAAAAATAAACTGAAAGCCTACTCTCTTATTTTTAGTTTAAAAGAAGTATACTCGAAGCACACTTGAATAAACTTCCTTTTTGTAAGGGTATGCACGTTAGCGTTTTGATTTCTGTTGCAGTCTTGTGATTGATTCATGTTTATTCAAGACAACTTCACCACAAATAAAGGTAAATGGACTCTCAAGGGCTGAGACACTCACGTCGACGCTGATGCGGCAGTTGACCCAAGAGGACAGCGGTGGCGTGCCCATGTCTGTGGCTGTCACGTTCAGCACGATCACTCCTTTCAGCTTGATGTCAATGGCTTCTCGGTCCAGAGGGCCTTTGCTTGTTATTTCTCCTGTTTTTTCATTGATAGTGAAGTTGGCACTGTATTCACTGGGCTGGATGGCGTACTTGATTTCGCTGTTGAGAGAGCCTGGCTCATCGTCATCTCGAGCCTAAATGAAGATCCAAACATCATTAAAGTCTCAAAGCTATTTTTTCCCCCATCGAATCTCTAACTTCTGCATCTCGGATGGATGCGGGATTCTTCCTGAGAAGAATTTCGACACGTTTTTCCTTGAAGAAAGCCTGTTTTCTCTCACGTCATTTCTCATGGAAGTCTGAGATATGGATTAATTCAAGATTTGTGTGCAAAAAGTGCAGAAAAAAATATGAAAGATGATTTTCAGAACGAGCACAAACCATGATCTCAGTCGACTTGCAATTTGCAGGAATTTTACTTCAGAGTGCAAATACAGGGTGAAGATATATATATATATATATCGATTGACCACAGCCTGAAAGTCATTTTGCGAGCAGCAATTATGTCCATGAATTAATATGACTAAAGGGTGGGGATTAAAATTGCATGAAGCCATCTCCAACTGAGACAAAATCAAACGATTATTCTTTTTTTTTCATAATTTTGCTCCGAATTTCAGAACGTTGTGAGTTTTGTGTAACGATGACTAATTAGTATAAATACACAGGTGATTACAGGAAATCGAGTGTGCTGATTTGGTTGAAAAATTCAGACTATTTCTCGACAATCTTCTCAAGCAACTCGGCAAGATGGCGGCCGATCGCTTTGTCACCGTAAGTGAGGAAGAATTACAAATGACTGGGAAAAAAATGCCGTTTCTAAAAGCGCTAAAGATGCGATGAAGTTTGGTCTCAAAGTATTCAAAGATAAGGGGGAACTGTGATTTATTTTATCGACTTCAAAACAGTGTTTTATGTGACTCGGTGTCGAGAAGTGACACAAGTCTGTGCCGCGCCTTTATTACATTTGCATGCTGCTTTTGAAATTTGAAATTCAGGACTTTTTTCAAAATATGATTTATTGTTTTAAAATAATCACCCGTGTATTGATCCTCAAACAATTATCCGCCTCAGACTCAGGGAATATGAGTGAATAATAACCTAGAATTTGTCTCTATTATTATTATTCACCGATATTCACTTCACCTTCGGCGAATAATTGTTAATTAACACAGCCATGTTAAAGTTCGTATGTGCTGCTTGCTTGCTTTCCTTTTCCTTTCCCAGATACATGATGAACAGGATGAACAGGAAACACACTATTTGCTCTTGAGTTCGTAGCATGTTTTGAACAGTTTTTGATGCACCTCGTTGACTTTCACTGACCGTAACGCTCGAGTTTCGGATTCATTTTACTCTCCAAGAGGATCGCTTTGATATCCGAGCCGATTACAGCGATTGAGCGCAATCTCCACGCATGGCAGGCTCTGCTTAAGGTATGTGGTGCATTTTAGATAGATTTGTTTCCTGCTTTTCTGCCCTGATCATCGTGACCAGTCTCAAATGCTTTCAGGGAGTGTTTGTTTGTTTGTTTGAAGAATATTTTCTCTCACCTCGACTTTAAATGTCAGCACTTCTGTCTCGAAAACAAAGACCTCATATGGATTTCTGAGAAACTGCGGTCTCTGGTCATTCATGTCCTTGATGGTGATCTCCAGCACAGTGGTGCCCACATTCCCCGCTGAGTCTCGGGCCTGAAGTGTCGCAGAGTACGAGTTCTTGCGCTCACGGTCCAAGTCTTGTCCATTTTTCACATAAATGGTCCCATTCTTTGGGTAGACATCAAAGAAAGGCAGTCTGCGAACGGAAAGCAAAGGAAAGGAAATCGTAAGATGTGATGATTCCCACTAAGAAAACAGGATTAAAATGTGCTGCTGTTCCACAAAATGAATCAACTCCTCACCAATCAGGATTCAGAACTGAACATGGTATAATGGATTTTAAAATACATTGTAACATATGAAAATTATCAATTTCATCAGGCAAGGAATTCACACAAGGGGTGGTGGTGGTGGTGTGAAACTTGTTCACGAAATACATCTGAGTGAAAGTATATACAAACAGTGTATGTGTCCTGCTTAGAAGATTACAGAACTGTTGCATTACGTTTCCAAATTTTGCCCCAAGTGTTCCATTTTAAGAGTGACAGATTTACCCATTAGGTTGAGAGGAATCTGATCAGATATACAGATATATCATAGAACTGACACACTGCATCTGAAAGACAGTGATAGGACGTACATGCTTTTCGGGAGCAGTTGGTAGGTCAAGAGGCTGTTGTCCAACTTGTCCTCATCTGTTGCCTGAAGGACCCAACAAATGATGAAAAAAGAAAGGTAAGAGAAGGCAGAGCCGCAGACTGAGACTAAAACTAAAGCGATTCGAGGTCCAAAGTGAGATTAAGACCAAACTAATAGTAAGCCCAAACTGGGACTCAGATCAAACCAAGCCTAAGCTCAAATTGAGACTGAGTGCAAACTGAGACTGATCCCACACTGAGGTCATACCCAAACTGAGACTCAACCCAAACATCTACTAAATCAAAACTGAATCCAAACTGGGACAAAGCTGAAACTAGGACCAAGTTCAAATTGATACAAAGCCCAAACAGAGAATAATCCCAAACTGGAACTCAGCTTAAACTGATACCATGCCCAAACTGACACAAAGCCGAAACTGGGACCAAGTTTAAACTGATCCCAAGCCCAAGCTGATACCAAGTCCAAACTGAGAAGAAGCCCAAATTGATACAAAGACTAAACTGAGACCAACCCCAAAATGAGACTAAACCTTTCCAGGTATTCAGCCCAAACTAATATGAAACCGAAACTGAAACCAAATCCAAACTGAGCCCAAACTCAAACTGGTCCTGAGCCCAAACTGAGACTCAGCTCAAATTTATAGTAATCCAAACTGAGGCTAAATCCAAACTGGGACAAAGCCCAAACTGAAACCAAACCAATAGTGGTACTGATCTCAAACTGAGACTGAG
The DNA here is from genome assembly GCA_027576175.1 of Sciades proops. NCBI lineage: Eukaryota > Metazoa > Chordata > Actinopteri > Siluriformes > Ariidae > Sciades > Sciades proops. The sequence goes on along the minus strand of JAODOF010000013.1, from coordinate 4,594,169 downwards.
CTCCGATCAATACTAAGCCCAAATTTATAGTCTTCCAAACTGAGACTAAATCCAAATTAAGACTAAGCCCAAACTCAGACTAAACCCAAACTTTGGCTCCGCCCTATACATACCGTAATGGTGATCAAGAGGGTGCCATTGTTGCAGTGCTCTGGAACGATTAAATTATATGTATCTCTTTCAAACGTTGGGTTGTTATCATTGATGTCGTTGACTTGAATGGTGACCGTAGCTGTAGATACAAAGTCAGGATTTCCAGCATCTGTGGCCACCACCTGAATAAACCAAAGCATCCTTTTAAATTCCTGATAGATCAGTGAATTTCTGTCTTGTAAGACTTGTAGAAGACATGCGAAACCATTCTGACCTCTCAGCAAATGTTACTGTTAATGCAGCTAATGTTACACTTCATTTCATGACACAATAATTGGAATGTTATATTTATAAAGCGACTTGCAAACTTTTTTTGTTTGACAACTGAATAGAAGACAGATGGGTAGAAGATAGGATTCCTCAGCTTTCGATAACCACCATAATCATACTTGACGAAGTCTGAGTCATCAGTCAGTGTTCATTTTTAGCCATAAGGTTATTTTAGAAAAGAGCACCATTTGGTAACAGTAATAATAATTAATAAACTAGAAGGGCACTTGGTCGAGCGCATGCCTCTACCAAGCAACATGTTTGGATTTGCATCAAAATCTCATCAATGGTTCCTTGGCCCATGGCTCACCTTTCCGAAGAATTTCATCAAAATCCTTTCACTACTTTTTGAGTTACATTGGGGAAAGTTAAAAAGAAAATCCTGGATCCACATACATATTCGAATTTGCATCAAAATCAAATCACTGGTTCTTTGGCCCATGGCCCATCTTTCCTCCAAATTTCATCAAAATCCATTCGCTACTTTTTGAGTTACGTTGGGAACAGACAAACACACGGAGGCGAAAACATAACACAGTTGGTGGAGGTAATGACATCATGCTGCTCTAATCCACTGCACTTCTTCACATTCCCACCTGCACAATCATCGTTTTCTTTTTCTCGTAGTCGATGACGGACGGGTCTTTGATGAGGATCAGCACAGCTCGGTCTGACATGTCGTCTGTGGGCGAAACAGAAAAAGCATCCTTGTCCGTTCCCTCAAGGCGGAGCAAGAAACGACTGTTCTCGTTCTGAAAGCAAAAATAATATAAAAAGCAATAAAAAAAACATTCATATCTAAGTTCCTCTGAACCACTGACAGAATTACACAGAGCATTCATATCAAAAGAATGTTAGTGGATCTGAACCAAAAACATGAGATCCTATTCCATCTGATATTTCCGCACACCCCTGCTCACAGCTGGAACCATAAGCATGAATCACCAAGACTGTGTCTTTACAATTATAATCATCTGGATAAGGAGAGTTTCTAAATGGTACTTTCAAAATAAATTATTGCTTTAGATAGTGTGCGTCACTGGGACATCTTCCAGTCTGTCCTTGTGAGACTGAAAAAAAGCTTCATCTCACCACATCGGCATCTTTGACCCTCATGTTTAATCCTTTGACAGACAGACCGACGGACCCGTGCTCGTCCGCATTGCCGCTGAAATTGGTCGACTCCACGCACGGGTCCACTTCGCAGTTGTAAAACAGCGGCTGTTGGTCGTTCAAATCCTCAATGTAGACATCGAGCATAGATGTGCTGCTTGCATGGATGTTGTTCACATTCACTTTAGATTCAGTGGCCTGTGAAAAATCGAAAGAGTGTCAGGAATTGTAACCTAATTTGGAAAACAAGTTAGAACAGTGCATTTGTAATTTATGTGAATGAATTTAGCCAGCTTCATGACAAGACTAAAACGTGTCTTTTGATGCTTTTGTTATTTTTAGGATTAGTAGTGTGATTTGTTGTTCTTAATGTTGTGACTCATGTTGTGGATTATGACAAATCAAGAGAGCATTAAAAGCTGACAAACACTGATTGAATGTAAAGCATGACATCAGCACCGACAGTTACAAAAGTGTTTGTCGTGCTTATATACAGTTACAGGACTGTTACCTTCACGGTGAGTTTCACAGTCTCACCAATATCCAATAAGGCCTCTCGATCAATGTCGGTCTTGAGGGTGACAAGGCCAGTATCAGAGTTTATTTCGAATACATTGTTCAAGTTGGTTTCTGCAAAAGAAAAGAAAAAGAAAACAGTCCAGTTCATGATCTACTATTGAGAAAAAAACAAATTGTTGATACAGAAATTTCCAAATCTGTAAATTAAAGTAAAAGTTATTCACTGTCAATGGTGTAACGGATGACATCATTGATCCCTGTGTCCGGATCTCTGGCCACAACCTTAAACACTGACATCCCCTGGAAAAGGAAAATCACATAAAATCTACGCACAACATAAAAGGGTTTAAATCCACATTTTTTTAATATCTCCAGAGTTCACGATCAAAGTTATCTCGCCAGTATCGAAAAAAATACCGATAATACAGATGGACAGATGGAATGTTCAGAAAACAACACAGGTATTCATGGAAGAAAAAAACAACAATGCAGAATAACTAATTTACAATTAAATAAAATCTAAACTGATTTTGAATTTTTGAGATGCATAACAATAAAAGTCAAGCTCGCAATCTAAAAAAGAAGCGTGAAGAAAAATCTTCTCAACTTCCATGTACAGGCATCCGCTTACAAACACCAACAGATGAAGGTGATGGTACGTACAACAGGTGAATGCTCCTTCACACGAACTGTGTTTGGGAGATTTACGAACTGAGGATCCATGTCTGCTGTATCGATTACTGTGATGAAGGCGGTGGCGTTGGAAGACCGAATGAGGTTGGGATTGTTGAGAAATTGGCCACCACCATCCTGAAGCGAGAAACAAATCAATACTTAAGGAGCTGGATGAAACATGACATTTACATGCAAAATTTAGAGTGAGACTTTATGTACTAACAAACTGTCTATCAATGCCTGTCATGTCAGCAAAGGATTTGGTGCCAAACTCCAGTTCCCAGAACGCCCTGTGGCCTGCAAACATGGCTGTCACAGACTACAATTCCCATCACTCACCCTCATTCACAAGCTCTCAGTCACCGCTTCGAATCATGCACACCTGTTCCCAATCACACCCACAGCTATATAAACAGACTATGGCCGTTCAGCCGAACCTTTGCTTTCACAAAGTGGTTTCGTTTATGCCTTGTGCCAATGGTTAGGCAAATTTTTCAATAAGAATCAATTGTTTCTCTCTTGAAGCTTGTGCATGGGAAAAGAAAAAATGCAACTGTTATTTTTATGAACTCTAAGTCAAGACCACGATCATATTTAGCAAGACTAAAGACCAAGACAAATCAAAGCTACAAACGTCAATAAGCACGAATCAAGTGCAGAAAACATCTCAAAAATAGACTCGAAACCAGACTCCAGCCGGATGAATAAACAGGAGGTGCACTATTTTTTTTTTTTTTTTTATTGAGAAAACTTGCCAGAAAGGTTCACAGAGCATTGGGTTGTTCTATTCTGGCAAATGGAACCAGCACAATTTGTTAAATATAGTGGGAAGGCAAACAAAAATCAGGGTTTTTTTTAAAGTACTGTGTACATTTCGAATTGAAAGAAATTATGAACTGGAGTGATGTAGCTGAGTTTGAGAAACTTTGAGAGCCGAAATTCACACCGTGCTGCCATTTCTACAGTACATCTGATTTTTATCCCTGGCTTTCTGGCGTTTTTCCGGGACCTCATTGGCAGGGTAAAAAAGGTTTCTGGTTTCGACCATGCCCACTCCCAGTTTAAATTTGGATTCACCGATACAAATACAGAAAGGTGCAGTATGTTATTAGTTCCACTACTAATTTACATCAATAATTTCAGAAGCTTAGAAGTGTTTATTTTTCAGTTTGATAGTGGTCCATGTCCACCTAATATACCAAACATGCTTTTGAGAAACCAACAAAGTCCACATTCTGCACAGAAAAGTGCAGTCCAGTCCATGTCACACTGGAGTAAACCATCTCTGAACAGCAACCATCTGATACCTTTACTTCCAGCAGTTTCCTGTCGCTTCTTCAAACTTGTGACCACAATCACAATACATATTATACATGAAAACACATGAAGCACATTAGATGTGTGAAATAATGTCCATATGTGAATGAAGGTGGACTCACAGATGCCTCGATCAGGAGCTGATAGAATGTGCTCTTCTCTGTGAAGTTAAGTGCCTGATTCAGTACAATATCTCCTTGAGCTGTGATGGAGAATACCTTGAGTCCTTCAGCTGGAGTGGCCTAATACACATGGACATTTAAAAAAAAAATCATTATTGATCTGAGTCCATCCATCCATCCATTATCTGTAGCCGCTTATCCTGTCCTACAGGGTCGCAGGCAAGCTGGAGCCTATCCCAGCTGACTATGGGCGAGAGGCGGGGTACACCCTGGACAAGTTGCCAGAGCAACGCAGGACTAACACAGACAACCATTCATGCTCACATTCACACCTACAGCCAATTTCGAGCCACCAATGAGCCTAACCTGCATGCCTTTGGACTGTGGGGGAAACCGGAGCACCCGGAGGAAACCCATGTGGACAGCATGGAAACTCCACACAGAAAGCCCCTCGCCAGCCACTGGGCTCAAACCCAGGACCTTCTTGCTGTGAGGCGACAGTGCTAACCACTACACCACTGTGCCGCCTCTTGATCTGAGTCATAATGTTGAAATATTGCTTCAAACTGTTGGTTACTTGGAGGAATCCTAAAAGCTTCAATGTAGACCTCTACACTAGCGTGTTTTCTATCAGAGAAGGTTCCAAGTAGGTTCCTCAGTTTGTTCATTTCTGAAGGAACCCTGACAGCTTGTATGTGATTCCAAGTATGATCTTTGGGTAGTTACTTTCTTGAGGAACTCTTTAAACTTTGATGTTAATTCTAAGGTTTCCTTTCAGAGAGTGTTCGTTCATTGTTCGTTTTTGTTACTTTCTGAATGAACTCTGAAAACATCTATGTAGACTGATGCACCAGAGTATTTCCCCATCAGAGAAGGTTTCAAGTCGGTTCTTTGGTTTGTTAATTTCTGAAGGAACCTTTAAAGCTTTGATGTAAATTACAAGTATATTCTTTGGGCTGTTACTTTCTGGGGGAACTCTTTTAAACCTCTGTGTTGACCTGAATGTTGACTTCTCAGAAGGTTCCCGATAAGTTCTTTGGTTTGTTATTTTCCGAGGAACCTTTCAAGCTTCTATGTAGACCCATACAAGAGAGTATTTCCTGATTTAGAGAAGGTTCCAAGGAAGTTATTTTGGATTGTTACCTTCTGGATGAAGCCTGAACACTTCTAGGCAGACCCTTACACCGACCGATAGAGCCGCATAAAGCAGAACATACCTGAACAATTTTGTAGGAGATCTTCGTGATTCCTCCTTCATCTTTATCCGTCGCCGTCACTGTTAATACTGTGGTGCCCACAGAGGTGTTCTGTGAGTTGACACATCCAGAAGAAAAGCTCAGATGTGTGTATTCGTTCAATATATTTTGCTTATATGCAGAGTGTTATGTTCGTAAACTAATTGCACTGCTTCCGTTTGTTCTCCTGAAACTTCCAGTCAACTTCAGACTTCTTTGTGTATGCTCATTTTTTCACTCACCTCTAGCACTTTTTTGTTGTATGGCGCATGTTGGAAGACTGGGTCATTGTCATTCATGTTTTCCACCACAATCGTAATAGGTTTTTCTGTCTGAAAATAAAAGCGTATATGTTAAAGAATCATGTTTCAAGAACAACCTGAGCAGTCTGCATGATTGCATGAACCAAACCTACTGTAAATATCCCATCACTGACAGAAATTTTGATTGAAAACATGTGATCCGGCTGATTCGGATTCTGAGGGAAGCAAAAAGATCAAACTGCTGGTGAACTGTTGCCCTTTAACTGTTCAAAAGATGACTGAATTTTTTAAAGAAAAAGTTCTTTAACTTAAATCACCTCATAATCGAGTGGATTCTTGATGTAGACATCACCAGTGTAAGCAGACACTCTGAAGTTATCGTCCTTGTCGTCAGTGATTGCATAGGTCAGAGGGTCATTGTCTGGATCAGAGGCCTTGATTTTAAATGCAAACTGGTCTGTGGAGAAAATTCAGTTTTTAGTTCTTAATAGTGGGTGCGGATGGGAGTTAACGTGACCTTTAACACTCTTGCACCTGACATGTCTATTCAGACTGTAGACATGCTGTTTGCTCGCACTGTACCTGGAAGTAGATCTTCCCTCAATGTCACGAAATTCATATCAATAGTCGGAACATTCTGACTGTAGCCTGGGGAAAACACAAAACATGAATTATTACAATTTGAGTTTCAGATAAACATCACATTCCAATTTCACACGGTATATTAGAGGTGACATGATTTGACTAGAAAATTACAAATCCCAGTGTACCCTCTCCCCAAAAATTTCTTCAATATTTTCAAATCATTTCGAACACAGTCGTTGGCTGTCCATCATGAAGATGTGCAGAAATGCAGATGGGCCACGAGGCCTGCACCAGAGCGACAGAGTCATCCGCAGCGGTGGCACGAATGGCCCTAACGAGCTGCCACGGAATGCCTGGCCTCATGAGCTCTGGTATTCTATTCTCTTCTCCTAATGAAGTGCCTTATACGGTAAGGTAAGACAAACGATGTCGTGTCCCTTTTCTGTTGTCTCTCTGGACCTCCAGACCTGATGCCAAGTGGTACACAAACGTGCCACAGACCTGACGGGTATGGAAGTTGCCCCGCAGTGACAACTGACTTGCCGAGTGATGCTGTCTGCTGGCCATTTGATTGGCTCTTCCGCATGCCATCTGGTGGTGTGCCATTGACCCTGTTGGGTTCATTTGCCACATTGCACTGACAAGTGTCCTGCTGCCAGTGTCTTATTGGTGATGCACTATTTAACCCATAGCTTGAACCCAGGCAGGTGCTACCACTCCGGGTCAGAGCAGACCTGGGAGCAATGGTGATTAAAGAGTAACTCCAGTTCCCCAACACTCAAGTCCTCCCAGACCTGAGACTCACCATCGGTTGCAGCTTAGTCATACCCAGGACTATTCAAACACAGTAGTGTTAAATTCTTGAATCTGGTTGGCTAGAAGGTGTTGATTAACTTTCTATAACCCTCATGCACAGGGAATTGCGTACCAGACTCTCTGTATACTTGTATTTTTTTATGGAAGTAATTGTTGATATGATGACGTTTGCTGTGAGAAGATATTTTGTTTCTCATTTTTGGAAGGAGTCTCCAGTGTCAAAGGTAAAGCTGTAGCGTTAAGTCTTCAGGACAGCAGAGTTTGTGCTTTGCGGTTTCTTGGTAACATGACAAGCTGCATTCCCCCCGTCTTATGAACTTTAAGAAAGAGAAACAAAGAGCCTGGTGATCCGATGGCTGTTTTTGCTGCCATATTACTTGCTTTTATTGGCATTTCACAACATGAAATGGAACTATAAATGGATAAAAAGTATGAAGCATCATTCTTGAATGTCATTGGAAAGTAGTAGAAGAGTAAAACACTTTAGGATGTGCTGTTATCGGAAAATAATCCTTTTTTTAGTTACCTCTTGAACAATACCATTATCTATCCCAGTATAGCATAACGTTCCCATCAGATCTACAGATATGTCCTGTACCGGGTACCGTAACTGCGAGCACTCGGTAATAAACAAGATTTTTCCGCATACTCCTTGAACGCTTGTTCATCATAATGAATTATACTGGCTTTCGCATCACGAAGTTGCTCAGATAACAGTCTGGACATTGAACCCTTGCAGAGTAGCAACCATGAACAGTGTATCAGTGTATCTAATTTACCTGTCAGGTAGATACTTACAAGTGGCAATGAGGGTAAAGAGCAGAAGTAATGAACTCCCCACTCCCCTGCCGTCCAACTGTCAATGA
>JAODOF010000013.1:4082723-4093461 GCA_027576175.1 Sciades proops | reverse complement strand
TTCAATATAAACACTAGTAGGTCCTACATAAAAATACAAAGGCCTACCGAGCACAAAGATGGGATTAGAAAAAATCTTTTATTACTTTTATTCCTATTTTGAAAGAGAATGGTAGATGTGAATGACATTCAGTGCTTATTGATGCATATTTTATAATTAACACGGATTTCTCCTTCTTTGTGAAGTATAAATGAGAGTTAAGATCAGCTTTATATTGCACAAATAAAGCCATTTGGTGAAACTTTGAAGAGAGGATACCACATTAATGTTTTACCTAATTCACATAATTAATATTAATTAAATATTAATTTGCATAATTTGTTTTTACTAATTTTTCAAACGTTTTTCCAACCATCTATATGCTTGCCAATTTACATGTAAATATCTTGAAAAATAGAAAAGTTATTCAGAAAACAACAACAACAACAACATCATTTGATCTCATTGGTTTCTGAGGCCCATTTTGGATCATGTGATCCTCATGCAGAATATTACGGCAGTTTTCTCAAAATTAAGCCGGTTTTTCAATCTTTGATTTGTAATATCTCAAGAACGGATAAACGCATTTTAATTCCGTAAAAAGCATGTTGCTCTGCATTCAATTCTGAATTCGATGCGACCAGTTCCAAGCAATTTGGATTGAATTAGAATTTTCACCTGATATGCATACTACTAACCAGCCCCTGAATTTTTCCTTATTTATAGTGTGTGTCTGCATCAACTTTTGTTTTTTCCTGCTGAAAACCTGCACAGAGAAGTGAGGAGAGCCAAAAGTGCCTGGGGCTGAGATGAGACTCGTACGTTCTAAGTTTAGTAAAGTCTCATGATGAATTGATCTTCGCAAACTGGCTAACAATTACCTGTTTTGCATCTTTTTTGTGTATTAAGAATAAAATAACTTATTTCTGGGCCAGATAAACATCAACAGAATGCTAACATGAAGGAACAACGCTGATCAGTTACCAAAAAAAAAGGAAACCATGATATGATTTAAACTGGAAATCACAATGTTTCTGTGCATCTTTGTAGTGCTATGACTGGAATGGATCTTTCCATTGTATTCGATCTTTCTCCAGCTACAACCATCTGACGCCCTTCCTGAACTGGAAACACATCCAAGTTACTTTGGATAACAGTGTCTGCCAAGGGAATAAATGTAAATGACACGTCAGTTTGCTAAAATGACAAACAGGAGTCCAGTAATGTCGTCTAAATGTGCTGGAAAGCACTTATTTATTCAAATGCTCCTGCTCGTAACATTACCGATGCCCTAAAGGCTTCTATTTAAATAGGACACGTCAAAAAGCAAAGCGTTTCTCCATTTACGCTGAGAAGATGGCGCATGTTTTACTTCTAATTCACGATATCAATCAACACACATGTAATTAGATGCGATGAGGAGGAATTTAGCACTCGTGCAAGCCAACATGTGTCAATTTGCAGTCGGTATCATTTAACTCTTCCTCAGCGACTGGCCTTGTTCCCGTTCACGTGAAAGAATCCAAATCTTTTTTCCCCCTCAAGTGCCATAACTACAATATTATTATGAAACAGCAGCACTGCTATCATTCTGAACACTCCGATGGTTAAGACATGATTCATCTAAACGCTACGACGCTTTTGAGACCGAGACTGTTCTCTGTACAAAGCCTCCGGCAAATACAGGAGTGTCAAAACTACCTAGAAAAAAAAAACCTGCACGTCAATAAATACTGCAAATGCAGACAAACAATTCAGTCTCGTGTTTCAGGCAACAAAGCCGGAGGTTAAATAAGGGCAATCGTTGGATTTAGTGAAAATGTGTTTTCTTCAGTGCGCTTGTAGTACTAATAACATTTCTGAAAAGACTTTACCGAGTGAGGAAAAAAAAGGAAAAAAAACAACAACCTTGGAGACGCATTTGAGTAGATTGTTGCTTAACTTGTGGCTTTTTCTCTTTCAAGCTGCAGTTTGGAATTTTGCAAAGTGTTCCTCTTACCATAGTAATCACAGATCTCCAAAGATGCCTCAAAACAAATGTCATCCAGATTTTTTTTTTTAATTCAACAAATGTAGCTTCTATCTTCATTTCAGCTCTCCGTTTCTTTTTTCTGGCCCAGAAATAAGCTCCGCCCCATCTCAAACAGAGCTATAAACTTTGTTGTACATTTCTTCACAGTTAAAAGAAATGAAGTTGTCAAAAAAAGCTATGTTTGTCGACACTGCCTCTCATCTTCTCCTCAGCTTCGTAACTGTATTATACAACTGATGAAATTTGCGATTGTGAAACATCATGTCCGTTTTATGATGCCGTAATGTGAGCAATAAATACTTATCACAATAACTACCTCTGATTTCTTAATCATGATCCATTCTCATACATTATACCACAGACAGAGCTGAATAACTGGCACCCTTGGTAAATACAAGTTTGTTTTTTAAATGTATGTGAATTATATTTTTGTGGTTAATTAGTCCAAAGAATTCTGAAGTACATTTTTATAATAATGTATAAGGACAAGAATAAACCTACTTCAATTCAACGTTTGAGTTCTTATCCACATATTTTTATTGTGATGTTAAACTAATTAACCACAAAGACATTTTCCCATAATTCACTTTTACCAAGGGTGCCAATACTTCTTGAACTGACGATATGTCAGAGACAGTTCAGCCATTTTCTCTCCCTCTTCTACCACAAACAGTACGTGAGTCTTAAAGGTAATTGTGGTTCTGATCCCTTGTAAATGAGTGGATAGATTCAGTGTTTAAGGAGCTTTTTATCCAAAAGGAACCGGTTCATAGGAAACATGGTCCGAGAACCCAAAATCAATAAAGGATCAGTGGTGCCTCATTAACGGGTTGTGAGCTAAGGATGGCCTTGCTATCATCTTTCAGTGTTCTTGGACAGTAACACGCTAAATCCAGGCAATACGTGTCAATCTGACAGTTAATTAACAGTAAGATGTGTAAAGATTCTCAATATGTGAGCACAGGGAGCATCCCGAGTGTATTTTTAACCCCCCCCCCCAACCACCCCTCTCTAATTGGGGCAGCAGATGTTGTGCAATGGCTCTTCTATCCCCGCCGCGTGTGTGTTGCATGGCTCGAGCCCAATGTTGACTCAGTTGAATTGCCAGCCTGAGGCGCAAGCGTTTGGACACACATGGCCATAACGAGGAAAGGTCATTGGGCGTCGTTGGCTGTCAGCGGTGTCACTTGAATAGGACGAGAGCTGGCTGCGCGACAGCGTCGTGCCCTCCCTGAGACGCCCTTGCCATTAGAGAGGCTGCGCCAGCCAGAGCCTGCCCAAGGTGCTTTCTAAAGTCTTGGACAGACGGCAAGGAAAACGCTTAAAACGGGCGCTGGCATATGGATGACTAACACACAAATTCTGAATGAAAATGGACAGACACAGAACACGTTTATTACGGATATTTAGATTCTCGGGATTACAACTATACAATTAACCCTAGAAACTCCCAGGACGCTTACTAGCATCATTCTCAGAGACACACAGAGACTTCAGAGAGATCTCTTCAGAAAAAAAATTGTTACAAAATCTTATCTTTGAGCTGGCTATATTGGGCTAACTGGCTAGCATCTTACTAGCATCATTCTCAGAGATGCACAGAGACCTCAGAGAGATCTCCTCATAAAAAAACTGATACAAAATCTTATCTTTGAGCAAGCTACATCATGCTAACTGGCTAGCATCTTACTAGCATCATTCTCAGAGACGCACAGAGACCTCGGAGAGCTCTCCTCAGAAAAAAAAAAAACCTGATACAAACGCTTATCTGAGTGAGCGACATTGTGCTAACTGGCTAGCATCTTACTAGCATCATTCTCAGAGATGCACAGAGACCTCCGAGAGATCTCCTCAGAAAAAAAACTGATACAAAATCTTATCTTTGAGCTAGCTACATCGTGCTAACTGGCTAGCATCTTACTAGCACTGTTCTCAGAGATGCACAGAGACCTCAGAGCGATTTCCTCAGAAAAAAATTGATGCAAAATCTTATCTTTGAGCTAGCTACATTGTGTTAACTGACTAGCAGCTGACTAGCATCATTCTCAGAAACACACAGAGACCTCAGACTACTCTCCTCAGAAAAAACTGACACAAACGCTTATCTCTGAGTGAGCTACATTGTGCTAACTGGCTAGCATCTTACTAGCACTGTTCTCAGAGATGCACAGAGACCTCAGAGCGATTTCCTCAGAGAAAATTGATACAAAGTCTTATCTTTGAGCTAGCTACATTGTGCTAACTGACTAGCAGCTTACTAGCATCGTTCTCAGAGACGCACAGTGGCCTCAGAGCGATTTCCTCAGAGAAAATTTATTCAAAATCTTATCTTTGAGCTAGCTACATAGTGCTAAGTGGCTAGCATCTTACTAGCATCATTCTCAGAGACGCACAGTGGCCTCAGAGCGATTTCCTCAAAGAAAATTTATTCGAAATCTTATCTTTGAGCAAGCTACATGGTGCTCGTGGACTAGCTCACTAGCATCATTCTCAGGCACACACTGACCTCAAAGAAAATTTCTTCAAAATCTCATCTTTGAGCTAGCTACATCATGCTAACTGGCTAGCATCTTACTAGCATCATTCTCAGAGACACGCAGTGACCCATAACTAGCTTATAAACTCTCCACAGGTCCGAGAGAAGTCTTTCTTCTTGAATAAAGCCTTATCTTTCAACTTCTAAGCTAATGCTAGAAGACTAGCTCACTACCATCACTCTCAGAGACCTATAGCTTGCTTGTAAACAATTTTTTTTTTCCTCACAGAAGCTTTTCTTCTCAAATAAATCCTTGTCGTTGACCAACTCGCTCACGATCATCAACCTCAGAAACAGGACAGAGCCATGACAAACTTAAAAACACTGCGGTTTAAATCGCCAGTGACATTTGAAGGAATATAATATAAGTTGCATATTATCTGAGAGAAAATAAAAATCTGTTTTTAAAGTTGCTGAATATTCGTGATCATTGATATTTCAGTAGTGAGCTAAATATTTGTGAGTCGTGCTGATATGTATGATAAAAATTCAATTTAATTTTAACCTCTCGTGATAGTTTAACATGAACGATGGTCAAAGATTTCTGTTCATGACAGCTTTTGAGCACATTTAGACTTTTCCCTGTTAGAACAGGTAACAATCAACTCCAGGAAATTAACAAGGGAAAGGGTTAAGGGGAAGGGGAATGATGTTAAAATTCATTGGATATCACCAACAGTATTGTTTGTTCAGTGCTTCCTGACGTTAGCGCATTAATTTAACAAATAACGACCTCTGTCCGCTGTGTATTTAGTTTGAAGACAGAAACGACACTCAAATTAAATTCTCATTTTTTCTCAAAAGCACCATCAAGTGAATTGCTCGAGAGAATGTTTAAATTGATGCTCGCTCGACCGTTATGAAACAATCTGTTGCCGGTGTTTTGAAGAAACTCAGCCTCAGACATGGGACAGTTTTTAAAAATCGTCTCGAACAGTGCATACGTGAACTGGAACGCAGCCGTCGTTTTAACATGCCGGAAACGACTTCCGATTCTCATGGGTTGGATTACGTTACACACTAATGACAGCTTGAATTGCGAAACAACCGCAAATAGCCATGCAAGCGTACGTCCGTCTGGACGTTCAGGACAGAGCGTCTAACATTCCACAATCAATCCAAAGAAAAGGTCTGATCAAGTCTTAGGAGGAAAGTTCAATCCAGGCTGAGTGTGAAGGAGATGAGAGGAAAGGATTTAATATTCACCAGTCTGGCATATTGAACGGTGGCTTTATAATGGTGTTTGCTGTCGTGATTATGAACGAGCAACGTCAGCTTCAGCAAAGGGATCGAGGAGAAGTATTCCGGAGATTCTCACACACACACACAAAAAAAAAAAAAAGCTCAGACAAAGATATTTAAAGAATACAGGTAACTCATTTTTTAGGAAGCATTCTCAATTCGCCAAGATATATTCGGCTTCATGATTCTTTGCTTCTTTAGTTTTTCCACTCAAGCTAACAAACATTCAACATCTATCTGTTTATCTTCTGTATATTCGATGCATAAACTGCATCAAATTCTTACCCAGTGTGCTTTTTTTTGGCACAGTACAACTTGCAATCTATCAATAAAACCAAAACTTAATGTGACATTATGAGGTACACTTTCTGTCTTTGCAAAAATGAGCAACAGGCTATCCCCAGACCACGCCCATGAAAATTTTATGGCGTCGTTTTGAAACTTTTCAAGGATTTTTTGCAATTTGGAGGCTAATGCTGTCCTTAGACAGTGGACAAATCAGTAACCTGGGTGTCCAGGATTAAAAAAACAAAAAACAAAAAACACCCAAAACCCTTTATTTTTTTATTTATAGCTGCCCAGGGAATTATCCACTCATTTGTGCCTGGATTAATTCATGTAACTGCTACCGAGCTAGCTTGTCGTAATAGATTACATTACTTCAACTACGATGAATTTTTCACCTTTTCATTCACCAAGCGTAACCTAACTGAGTGACTGTTGAGTTTCAGGTGACGAAAACATGGGACTGGACAACACACTGGAGCTTCTACTGACCTGATAGGACGGCTCGGGGATTTTTCCACCCTTGTACTGTGTTTCAGGAAAGATTTAAATTGAGATCGTCTTATGTTACATTGCGTATTCGGCTCATGCATGTCCAAACGTCTTGACTCCATTGGTGGGCCATTCTCAGAAAATGTGACGAGTAATGGTAAAGACATTTTAAAGATTTTTGTAGACACTAATTTTCGTTAATCCATGTAAATATGTTTAACAGACAAAAAAAAGCATTCTTCATGAATTCACAAAGCAAGAGATATCATTCTTATGAAAAAATAATGCCCAGGTGTTGTCTTTACTGTTACCCATTATGTCTTTACTGTTACAGTCAAGACAACACTCGGTAACGGTAAATATATCTTACGGCATTTTTGGGTCACTGAGTGCAGAAAAAAAGATAAACAAATTATGCATTTATTATCCCATCCTAACTTGCGACTTGGCAAACTAAACTTTGACAACAAGCAACATCATTATCTTTATTATTTGGGGGAACGCCAAAGAGAGTTAATTTCCCTGACATCTCGAAATTTCATATTTACCTGATCAGTATCCTAGATTCCAACATGCATGCACCAGTGAATTTTTTTCAAAATGGCTGCTCAACATCCTGGTCCTTCCTTATGTAGCTGCACTGCCCTCTACTGTCAAAGCCCTGACTTACAGCATGATTTTACCATTTGGGTAACAGTAAAGACATCAAGAACGTACACATTCTTGTGCATATATTTTAAGCTATACAACCAAAAACCATTGAAGCAAAGATCGTGATATTTTCCACAATGAAAAGTGAAGTTATAGAGGTAATATTTCAAAAGGAAAAGTGAAAATAAAAAAAAAAGGAATTATTTTCATTCAAATTTCACTAATCCTCATTTAAACGCATGGCGGGAATGACATTTTTGTATATTTAGGCGAAATAAATTTTTTGCAAATGCAGACAAGTTGTCTCAATTTTTTCTGTGAAATTCTTTCTGAAAATAAATGCACAACAGAGAGCCAGGATTAATGGTTTTCGAGAAAAAAAAATGCACACACTTCATGTTTAAAACTGAATTTATCACATTTTCTGAGAATGGCTCTGGTGGAAGTGGATCGTGAGTTTTAGAAAGAAAGAGGTATGTGAAGTCAACATCACAGCAAAGTAAAGTTATCAGCCAATATCATGTCTTTCAGAAAATGCCTCGTATTATTAAATTTCAAGCAGCTAAATCCCAGAGCGACTCAACTCAATGCTTTTCGGCCAAGCACTCAGACTTTACATTTCCAGAGGATTTTCAGTGTTGTTCTGAACAACTGCTTTGGGAAAAACACCTCATTTAATTTGATCATTAACTGATGAGCTGAACCAGGTGTGACAGAGCAGGGAAACACAAAACCCTGAACCACTCAGGCCCACCCTGATTGTTTTTTGTTTATTTATTTTTTCCCTCATCGAAAGTGCAAAGTCAAGACGGAGCTCCCTCGTGGTGGCCCTCCTTCAGTAACTCCCATAGCTTAGCATGCAAACGGCGTTGCTTAGTAAGCCGTCTGGAAACATGCATTGTCTCCAAAGCGGCCCAGAGGAGAGGCGTAATAAGCCAGGATAAAGCACCTCCGGGTTTAAACACACCTCCCTGTCGTTGAGTGATGACCAATTAAACAGTCAGGCGCTTATTGATCACAGGAGAACACCACGAATCCCCAAACATCCTTAAAGACTCTGCAGGGAGGCCCCACAGATGGAGTGCCATTGTGTATGTTTCATCTTTATGCCCGCTTTTCTTCGTTTTCGAACCCTATGGAGCTGTGGTGTGGGGGGAAAAAAGCAAAGCTTGAGATGTGTGCTGGGGTAAAGAGAAAAAAGAGCAACGAAGCCATTTATTAAGCATTCCGGCAGATGGTTCGCTCATATATCATCGCTCTTATATCTACAACACATGCATGGAACTGAGGCTTGCAAGGGCACCTTGGGAAATGTAGTTTTATCTCTGCAAAACACTGAAGGAGTGCGTGAAGTGCGCGGCTCAAGGTCAACTCGCCAGGAAAGAGGAAAGGACGCGAGCGAGTGCTTGTCGAGTCTGGCTTGCACGTGTGCCTACGTGGAGATTATCGACAGAGAGTGCATCATCTCTTAGACAATATGACAAACTGCCCGTGTTCTTTTCACGAGAACCCGAAGATGTATTCAACCATGCACGATTATTCGAAAGGAAAATTTGCAAGCCGTCAACTTTCACATTTTCTGACAAAGCAGCACATCATGAATCAAACCAAAAGGCGAATGAATACCCATAAGCGATCACGTGCTGCTTATATGCGAGGAATTTACCCCGCACTGCCAGTGGGATTGATAAATTAATAGATTAGCATTGTTATGAAACTGCTCTATAAGGCGAAATTGCTTTATGTCTAGTTTATTCCATAATTGAGTAAAATTCCAATTCCGAGCGCTCGAAAAAATATTAAATAACCCAAGCCCCTCAGGAAAGGGAGGGGGAAATCTGATAAACTCTTTCCTTCCCCATCACTCTTTTTTTTTTTTTCAAAGTCTAATTTCCCTCTTGCTTGATACTTCTGACTCTTGCACATCATGCTAATTCAATGGTTAGTACCAAGGGTGTAGAAATAAATAATTATATGGCGAATACTTTCTGCCCCCATCAGCAGCAGTCTGCTCTTTGCATGCGTCATTTGAATTCACGGTGTGTGACTTGGGGGAAGAAAAAAAAAACAAAAAGCTCTTTTTTTTCCTCCTCTGGTTGAAATTAACATCGGCTCACCCTCGGAGCATGGCACACGCTAATCATTTGCCGTGCACTAGCTTTGGGATGAAGGGGAGCTGAATTCTTTTGACCATGAGGCATCTTAAGCTAATAAATTATGATAATGGTGGCTGTTCTCGGAACGCAAAGACGCGACGCGCAATGACGGGGCGGAAAAACTTGCAGAACTTTGCACGGATGTATGAATAACCAAACACGCCATTTTGTCAGGGATGATTTTGACTTTTGCGACGTCAAGTGCGCGTGAACGTTCTGGGTGGTGTGGTAAAAACCAAAACAACAACGTGGGTGTAAACAACTATGATTCTTTTGTTTGAAAAATGCTTTGAGACCGTTCGAGCGCATTTTAATCAGATTCTGTCGTGAGATCGGACTGGAGAGAAAAGTTTTTGACGTATCCTGCTTTCAAAAAGTGGTTGAGGATGCACGAGTACATGGAAAGTTCCGGGTGTCCGAAGGGACAATTCTATTGTTGACACTTTTATTTTTCATTCGGAACAACTCGAATTGAAAATTCGCTGCCACAAAATCGCCGAACTATTCCGTCCAACCAATCAGTATTCATCTGAAGGCTGGTTCACGCCCAACGCTCAGGACGTAATGGAAATGGAGGATGGAAAAAAAAAAGATCCTGAATCAAGTTCTAGATTTGTATCTCCGTCCTGAGTCTGATCTGATACCAACCCGGGGTTTCAGGACATCATCAGTCAGATCAGAATTCTCAGAATCTGATCGAGATTGCAACTGTGATTGATGAAAGGGAACATGACATACGGACATATCTCTTCTCCACCAGGGAGCAAAGCAAGAGTTTGAGACAAACAACCCCTGGCTCGCTCTCTCTCATTCTCACTTCTTCTTCTGCTCTTCAAGAGCTCATTGTTCGAATTCATCCGCATTCTCTGAGAAAATCTCGGCCCATGCTGAGCTCAAAGACACTCCAGAGTGTTGGGGAAATGTCGCACACCCGCTCCCCCCTCATCTGTAACGAAGACTGGCAGGTCGACCTTTCTTTACGTCCGCGTTAGCTTTTCTTTCTCTCTAAAGTCTTTGATGCCTCTCAGAAATGCCACGTCGGCATATTTCGCTCTTCTACGAAGGCACGCTTCTGATTCGTCTCATTTCTTATCGAACCTGGGATGAATTGGCTGTGTGAAGCCAGAGCAAAGTGAGAAATCTCTGGATTTCGTTAGGCTTGGAAACCACGGCACTGAACGCAGGAGGACGTACAAAAACAAACACACACAAAAAAAAACAAACACCGACCTGCTCATTTATTCAGAAATGTAGAGTCCCAGGAGCACGACTCATTGCTTAATGTATTCATAATTATTCCCTAATTAATGCAAGAGGAAAAAGGCCCTCGAACACGTTTCCGTCCAAGGAAGCTTTACTGCGGCC
>JAODOF010000013.1:3843259-3856150 GCA_027576175.1 Sciades proops | reverse complement strand
GCGCTCTGGTGTGGCTGCCCACTGCTCTGAGTGTGTGCGTGTGTTCACTGCTTCAGATGGGTTAAATGCAGAGGATGGATTTCACTGTGCTTGAAGCGTGCATGTGACGAATAAAGGTTTCTTCTCTTTCTGCCATTCATGTTTTGTTTTGCCGTAGATTTTTTTTTCCATCTTTATTGGACATTCGCAGCAACTTATACAAGTAAAACTCTGATGCTGAGGATGAATACACTCCTCTGTCACCTTTCTTATTTCTACTACAATCCATACAGTGAAGAAATGAATGTTCTCCATCGCTTCGGAAATATCTACCCTTCTTAATAAAGTCGACTTAAAGGTGTAAATAGTCAATTTGTCTTCAATATACTCACCTGTCTGAAGTTCATCTCATTCCGTGTACCCCGTTCTCGAATCGCGCCATCTAATATCGAAGTCGGCAGAGCAAGAAAATGAATTTTGTCACAACTGGACGGGATCCTGAGGTTTAAAATCTGATGATTTACTTTGTTCTCTGCTCTTTTCTGAAAGGTCACCTGATTAAACCGAATTTCACTGAAATGCAATGTGAGAACTTCTTCAAACTTGTTTCAGCGTTGATTTTTTTCTTGATTTTCTCAAACCTATTTTTAAAAAAAAGTCATGTTATAATTTCTAATAATAATGAAACAAATCATAAAAGTAATAATTTAAAGGTGACATACCGCCCACTTTTCAATTATTTTCTAGAATTCCCTGAGATGCTTTTGTTAAGTCTGCAACTTTTTCTGAAATAAATAAATGCCTCGGTTCTTGCTTCTCATGACGCTTTATCATGGTTTGAAAACCCTGTCGGATAAAATGGACAGATTTTACATCTGTCTCTTTAAATATTAAATATGTAAATCGCTTCAGTCTGATTGGTTAACATCTTCAAACGAGAACTCTCGACAGTCACACCCACGGAATTATCGGTGTGCAGTTTGTGACCAAGTCTTTCTTTTTGAATGATTCTTTTTAGCGAGTCTTTCTTTCCGTTTCACCAACAGAAAACGTGCCATTCTTGTTTCTAATTCAGCTGCTCCCAGTCAAATGCACATGATCATTCATAAACAAGGGGCTCATACCAATCAACAAGAGCAAGAAAGCTTGGACTCGCGTGGACTTTTGAGCCATTACCCAGTTTGGTTTCTCAAACTGTTTGAAAGAATCGATTCACTGAACTGAATCGATCTTCCCACCACGACATGGAATTGTTTCGCTGCGGTTTTCACGTTGACATCGAGATGCTTGTGTACATATGAAACAAATATTCCAGAAACTATATACATATCATATTTACAGAGCTTGTGTGCCCCATCACATCCCTAACACTGGCTAAGCTACCTTGCCAAGCGAACCTGAATTAGCGACAGCTAACTGCCTGAATGTTGGGGAGGGGGGGTTTAACCATTTTACTTACAGTTTACGAACTGCCAGTTGACTCCAACAGAGCTGGCAAAGCTCCCTCTTTCAAGATCAGCTTTACAGCAAAGTCCTTCTGATAATCGCCTCGAGTTGGGAAAACCATCTTCACTGAACTGCACCGAGCACAACACTAATCTCGGACTGAATTTTTCAGGCACAAAACTAAACTTCAGCCACTATTTTTGTGTATTAACTTCCTTGAGAAGAATACCCAGAATACCTCAGGTTTTCTTTTGTGCATCCTGAAACAGCACACTTGTGCTTTCTCTCCAACATCTCCACTTGTTCCTTCTCGGTAGATGACTCCTCCCTATCTTCTTGATTCAGACTGGGCGGTCATATGTTAATGAAGGAAGTTTCTATGTTGGCAACAGACACTTTTCTAACTGACCTGTGGTGGGTTTCCCAAAAGCCTCTTAACGCTAAGAGCATCTTAGCTAGGAAGGAGAGTTCATTGTGCTACGATGCTTTGGGGAAACTCGGCACTGTTAGATTTGCCTGTTTTCTTTCGATGGCCATAACAGACTGGAAAGGTAACAGTCCACTTTGAAAGGCCCAGTCCATCCCCAAGTCACATCAACATCTTATTTTGCAACAAACAAGCACTACAACAACAAAAAAAGCTGTAAATTAAGACTTTCCATCATGGCAGAACTGCAATTTGGCCGAGTGGTTAGCATGTCGGCCTCTTGACCGGAAAACGGCGAGTTCTATTCGTGATCGGGTCATACCAATGACCATCATTAAAATGGTACCGACTGCTATGTGGTGAGGCATGCCGCAATACAGATGTGTGTCGGAAGTGAAACGCTTGCGGTGACCAGAGGACTAGCCCCCCACTCTAGCCCTGGCTGTGTAACACGCGAGAGGCCAAGGACTACTGAGACAGAGATTGGCGGCGCCCGATGTACCTTGTAGCATGGAAAGGACTTTGATTTGACCATGGCAAACATTTCTGGACAGAGGATATCCCAGACATGTTCAGAAATATGTTTCTGGACAGACCGAAGAAACTGGATAAATCCACAAAGCCTCCCTGATTGACCTCCGTTACCCTGATCTAACGTGTGAGCTCGAAAATTAAACCATTGGATTTCAAAGTACACAACAAAAATTCTCCAAGTCCCAATTAAACCAAAGAGCATTAATTGCTTTGGGCAAAAAATAAAACTTGAACCAAACAAACAGGTGTCGATTTGCTAATGAGCACTGGGATTTGGGTCTCAGGCTGACAAATCGGCTAATTCCAGCAGCCTCTTTCGTACACCCCGAGCCGAACGAATGATAAAGCTGCGCTCTGGTCTTCGTGTGCCTTCCCATCTCCTGTCTGATTGAGGAGATCTGGCTCCAAAAATACATGAAAACCCGGATGAAAAATGACACAGTAACGAGTGCATGCCAGACTGTGAATTGATCGACACCGTTTCGTGAACATGAGACGGAATTGGTGGGGGTTGGCTGACGTCGTGGGGTCCCGGTTAAGTTTGCTGGAGGTTTTTTTTTTCCCCTCATAGGTCAAGCGACATACACGCTCGGTCCCACGCGTCATCAGTAAACGAGTATAATCTGGCCACTGACTTAATGACGCTGTCAATGTGCGCCTAATGGCTCCGTGCCTGGCTGCTCCATATTAATTTGGGCAGCATCCGTACAGTGAAGGTTATTTTTTATTGTGTCTGTCAGCTGCTGATAAACCTGCTCTCCTCCTCCCATCCATCAGTTCCTTCTATTTTCCACTAGCCTCATTCTTTCTGTGACTCCCTGTCAAAACCTTACCGCTTCCTCAGTCTCATGCCTCCCACAACACAACCTCCCTTTTCAGCTTTACTTTCACGTTTTTAAGAATATGCTGAAGCTTAATATTACCTCATGAGACTCCCAATCCCCCATGTCCCCACACACACACACCTCCCCCACTTCGTGTGTCCTCATACTCTGACGAATTACCCGGACTCCTGCATCGATTTCCAAACCGAAACAATTTGGGAACAAAACAAGTAGCAGTTTATCATATTGATTTTCCTCCCAATTTGACCCCTTTAAGTTGCGAATGAAAAAAGTCAAAGACGTGGGTGCTGACCAACGGGTGCTGATTTTAAATAGCGGTCCATGTGCTCAGCACGTGTCACCGTCACACCATTTCGATTTTTTTCTTCGTTCTAAAATTAATCTGTGGTTTATCCTTCCCTCTTACACACAATCCCACCTTTTTTGATGAATAACATGCCACGCTGTTTTGTCACCGCATTGCAATGCAAGCATGAAATTGGTGTCCCCTCCCCTCCCCCCCCCAGAAAAAAAGGAATTACTATCTTCTCCAGGTTTTCTTGAGGAATCGATGCTCAGAGAGGACTCCTCTCTTTTCTTTCAAGGGCTTTAGAGTTATGGAACTGCTCCATGAATGTCAAAGCTGTCGATACGGCGGTTTCCAAAAGGTCGTGTCTCTCTGTGTGGACGGTAAACATGATTGCTGTTCTGTATCTGGTTGTGCGTGGGGAAGAATGAGGCCTTTCAACATGCATCAGTTCACAGCTTTGGATGTGTGAATTCTTGAATATTGTGCATGCCACTGGGAGACGAAGGTGACTGAAAGAATGCAGAAATACCATAATGACACCGAATAAGGAAAACATCCTGAGAAAAACATGCTGCTGTCAGAAAATTGTCAATTTTTAAAAATTTACGAATGAAAAAAAAAAAAACACATCATACTTTTTATCCATTTATAGCAACATTTCACATTATGAAACATCAGCGAAACAAATTTGTTCTGTTTTTTTAACTTACACTATCGTTACGACATACAAATCATCTCTTCGTAATCCTTTCTCATTTTTTCCTCTCTTAACATGAATCGGAAAAAAAAAAACAAGCAGCTTGTCCTGTTCCCGGGAAAACAGACAAACCGAAGACTTTCCCATGGTGGAAAACTTACTGACTGATACAGCGCTGACATCAGAGACTCCTTCCATTCGTCCATTCTGTGGAGCGTCCATCTGTCACACAAGGTCCCGTTGAATCAACGCCTTCTGACCAATCAGAATCAAGAATTCCCAAAGCTGTGATATCAACTGCCATTGAACGCACTTCACAATAGCTTCCATTCACAAAGACTATCTTCCAACCCAAAACTCACCAGAAGTTGTTTTTTGTTTAAGTTCAAAAAGAAATCCCAAAATTCTGTTCACAAGCTGAGAGAAAAAAAACATGGCGAACATTGAGAAGTCACTCTTAGTAATAACTGCATACTAAAAATGTTGGTCATTATTATGATCTAATAATTTTACAGTTTATGATGATAAAGTTAAGTAATTATCACAATGTGATAAAATTACTATCACACTCATTAAAAATGTTTTTTTTTTTTTAAAAGAAATGATAATCCATGGGAAAATGGGACATGTTTTTGAAGATGTGGTTATTTTACTGTCACTCAGATTAAAAAAAAAATCAAAAAGGTCATAAGCCATGTTAAAAACTTTGATAATTGTGACTGTGTTCTCATTTTACACTCCAGCCCATAAAGCGTCCAATGATGCCCCGTTTCTTCCCCCCATCATACACCAATCGGCCGTGAGGGCCAATTCAAACCTAATGGAGGATAAGCAGTTTCAGGTGTGAAATGAAAAAGCTATTTACCCCCACTTAAAAAAAAAAAAAAAGGCAGAAGGAAAAAACAAAACAAAACAAAAAAAAAACACTCGGTCATGAACCCGGAGAAAACATTGTGTTGTGGCGTGAACGCTGAAGATGCAATTTGAAATTCCCTGACCTTCTGCCCAATTGCATTATGCCAATTTTTTGTTTTCTCTTTGATGGAGTCAAGTGTCAAGAGCATCTTTTAATAACAGATTGGATTTGATTAGAAAGCGCTGACGACGCACGCTCAGCCAGGAGCACCTGAAAGGCATGGAGCTTTGCCTTGAATGCATTAGACGCTACCTGCTTTTAACCCTGCAGCCACTTTATCAAATTAACCGGAATACAATATAAAAAAAAAATGTTGACACTGTTTCTACTGGAACAACTTATGGCACAGAGAATGTGCCACATATCCAGATTTTTTTTTTTTCCACAAATACGGCGTGTAAGTGTTGACATGGTAAGGCTGTCATTAAGATTTACTTTCACATTTATGGACGGAGTCTCCAGTGTTAATGCTTTTTCAAAGTCTGAGGTTTGAGACTTGAAATTTGCAGGACTTTCAGGAACACCGCAGCTACCACTGTAGAATGAAAATGAAAACACGAACTATTGAATAATATTCGATCCACGTTCACTGGATATGAGCAATCGCACGCTCTGACTGGCTACTCGACAACAAGGATATCAGCTCATATACCGTGAGTAGAGAAAAACAAAATGGCGGAGCATGTTGCTGAACCAACCGAGGATGAAGTAAAAACTACTCGAAAACAAAACCCTTCAAAATTTGATGGCAAGAACATATTTTTTTTATTTTTCAAGAATTATCATCATCGCATTTTTCACAAATTGCTCTGATCATTTCACCAGTTTGTTTACATTCCAAGCGGAAATGATTTTGTCGGATGTTTTGTATAAAGTTTTCATTTATCAAATTTGCAGAAAATAAAAATGGTCTGTTTCTCAAAACCCAGTGAATGTGGATAGAATAAAACAGTTATTCCACTCAATCTCGTCGTACACAGGTTATAGACAACTCGGTGCTATGCGCCTCGTCGGATATCAGCTCATGTATGACTCGATTTCGTGGAATAATTGTTTATTATGATTAGTCATGATAAATGGATAAAAAGTATGGCATGGTGTTGTTTTATAAAATTTTCAAAAATGTAATCCTTGGCAAAAATGAATAAAAAACAATAAAAATGGTAATCTGCAGTGGGAAGAGTCCTGGCACAATTTTGCGAAGTAGTGAACAGAACACAAGAGGGTTTTTTTAAGGAAAAAAATGGAGGCTCTACTTACAAAAAAAAAAAAAAAGAGTCAAAAGCAATAGCCAGTGAATTTCTCAGTTAACCTTCTGTCCTTTACTCCGCTCAGTTCATAAAGCCTCCCGCTGCTAAATGAGGCAGGCGTCCCACTGTGCTCTCGATTGAAATTCCCCCAATGTGAAGCACGACTGAGAATGCAGGTGAGATCCGGGGCCATCCCAAAGCACAATCGCAGTGATGGGGGGTAAAAAAGAATCTCAGAGAAAACAATCATAGTTACCTTTTTCTGTTTGTTTTGTTTTTACGACTGCAGCAATAAAGCACTGAGAGACAATATGTGATGTTTCCATGTCTAAAATCACAAACAGCTTTCATCTGAGACGGGTTTGTGTCGTGCCATTTGTGTAGCGGCAGCATCGCTGCGTTCCATCGTCACACACAATCACACACACACACAAAGCCAGAGTGTCAGCAGAAACGGGCAGATGGTTCCAACATCCGTCTCAATCCCTCCATCGTCTTCATTTCCAGCTGCAGCTCAATACAGACCCGGATCACTCGGCTGAATTTTTTTAACAACACACAGCTGTTAAAAAATTAGCATGAAGCAACATGAAGAGCAATAGTGAGATCCTGCAACGTTTACAACAGTAATGAAAGTGGATTCGGGGGTGAAAATCAAGCAGTCAGTCAATGTGGAAACTGCAACCGAAGAGAGAAAGAAAAGAAACGAAAAATCAACCATAGAAGGGGGAAAAAAAGACAATGACAACAAGTGTTGCCAGGCAAAACAAACCTTGCCAGGTAGCACTTATGACGAACATGAAGGAAGATATCGTGAAAAAAACTAGGTCCCCTATGGGTACATGTGGGTACTGCTTATAAATAAAATAGTTTGCTGATCCCATGTCCATACAGTAAATATAGCAACGAACAATTTAAAAATCACAGAAGTAAAACATACCAAGTGTCTGTACTTTATATTATTCGACTCTTAGAGTTTTCGAAACTGAAACCTCCGAACCGAGGCTGACATACCGTACACGCTGTCGCCATGACCTAAACTCTTATTTCCCGGAAATGGCCAGTGGAACGCACTTTCCCTCTGTTAAAAGCAGAAACATATCTGAAAGTGATTTTTTTTTTTTTAGTCTAGTCCATTTATTTCGAATAGTGAACCAAATTGTATACGCTCACCGGCCATTTTAATCGGAACACGTGTATGCGCATGCGCAATGCACGATCGTTACACTCTTACATTCTTACAGCACGGTGACGTAGTGGCTAGCGCCTCGATGTGAGGCAGTAGCCACAACAAAAACGATTCTGACCTTTTTGGTGACCTTGACCGGATGACCCTCAAAATGTTGGAGGTTCTATTTGAGACCAATGCCCATCTATCCTGAAAGTTTCATGAAGACTGATCCAGCCATTTTCCCAGAATATTGTTAACAAAGAAACAAAAAACCTGACCGAAAACAATACCTCACCCCCTGGTGGACTCCGTCCCGGGTGAGGTAAAAATTGACAGGAAATGTTAATCTTAATCTATCAACTTTACTTAAGTCACTCTTACATGCATTAAACATAAAATTGAACAGGAGGTACTTTTTAATTTTACTCAATTTGTAAAGGCTTTTAAGTACTTTTACTTACAAGTGTGCTATATGCTTCCTAATACTTTTTTATTATTATTTAATTCGATTCAAGTTTCTATTGCTTGGTCTACCGGACAGTTTATTCAGTCCAAAATTACATCTTTGTTAAGTCATGATGCTGACATGTTTTAAATGAATCTATTGTTTCATTAGTTAAAGGTTGACAGTCATATTAATTTCAACAGCAGCTGAGACTGATGAGTTTTTGGAATAAGCCAGTAACTTTACAAAAGCAGGTCATCTCTGGGGACAAAATATAATTTTTTTAAACTTATGTATTTTGATCAAATAAGTCTATGTTAGTGTACTGCCTGAGCCGCCACCCAGCCTGGGACAACTTCACCCATAGCTGTGACGGATGGATTTGAGGAAGCCAGTGATTCATTGAAAACTGGGCAGAATTTTAGCCTGATGTAGAACCTGAGATAACACATTGCAATAAATTGTGGTTGCGTCGATAATAATGCTCATTTCTAATATACAGTACATCAACTGGAACGCGAGTAGAGGATGCAATGCAATAATGTTAACCCAACAATTTTCCTGTGGCTTCTCAATGGGTCTAGATTTAAAATTCCTCACTAATTACATGAATGATTTATTGAATATTGAATAATATGTTTTAAGATGATTAATATGGGGTGGCACGGTAGTGTAGTGGTTAGCACTGTCGCCTCACAGCAAGAAGGTCCTGGGTTCGAGCCCAGCGACCGATGGGGGCCTTTCTGTGTGGAGTTTGCATGTTCTCCCCATGTCTGTATGGGTTTCCTCCGGGTGCTCTGGTTTCCCCCACAGTCCAAAGACATGAAGTTAGGTTAACGTGGGGTGGCCTTGGGCTGAAGTGCCCTTGAACAAGGTACCTAACCCCTGCTCCCCGGGCACTGTAGTGTGGCTGCCCACTGCTCTGGGTGTGTGTGCACGTGTGTTCATTGTTTCAGATGGATTAAATGCAGAGGATGAATTGAAGTGTGCATGTGACAAATAAAGGTTTCTTCTTCTTCTATTTGGTTAAATGTCCATCAGCAAGTTTCACCTTGGCCAGATGCTTTTTGGTAGCCATCAGCAAGCTTCTGGCAGAATTCTTGTGGAAAATTTGACCACTCTTCTTTGCAGAATTTACAGAGTTCAAATAGATTTGCTTGTTTCCTGTCAAAAACCTAACTTTTAAGTACAGTCCACATATTTTCACTTAATGTTAGTCTGTG
Source organism: Sciades proops (assembly GCA_027576175.1). Taxonomy (NCBI): domain Eukaryota; kingdom Metazoa; phylum Chordata; class Actinopteri; order Siluriformes; family Ariidae; genus Sciades; species Sciades proops. Next base: position 3,846,928 of record JAODOF010000013.1, on the reverse strand, counting down.
GGTGGCACAGTGGTGCAGTTCTTAGCACTGTCGCCTCACAGCAAGAAGGTTTGAACCTCATGGCTGAATGTTCTCCCTGTGCCTGTGGGAGTTTCTTCCAGGTGCTCCAGTTTCGTCCCACAGTCCAAAGACAAGCAGATTAGGTTAAGTCGCGAGTCTAAATTGCCCATAGGTGTGAATGTGAGTGTGAATGGTTGTTCATCTCCATGTTAGTCCTGCAATAGATTGGTTGGTTGGTGGATGGATGGATGTTATCAGTGTTCCACTGTACCTCTGGTCAGTGTGGCCAAACAACTCGGTCTTTGTCTCATCTGGCCATACAGCCTGTTTCCAGAAGGCATTTTCTTTGTCCATGTGGTCAGCTGCAAACTTAAGTTGAGTTCAAAGGTGTCAATTTTGGAGGAAGGGCTTCTTTCTTGGACAGCAGCCTGTGGCGTCCATTGCATCCATCAGTCCATGGTGGATGTAAAACTTAGCTGACAGTGTTCCAGCAGCTTGCAATGCATGGCAGGCCTGTGCCTTAGTGGTTCCTGGGTCGTTCCTGAACATCCGAACCAATTTCCTCTCATCTGAGGGCCACAGTTTGGGTCTTCTTCCAGCAAAGTGGCTACATCTCCCAATAACTTATTTGAAATCCCAGTAACTTATTTGATCTTTGAATCTGCAGTTATTTTAGAAATGGCATAAAGAGACACTACTGAGTTGAATAATCATCTTTCTCAGATCTGCACTAAGCTCCTTTGACCTTCTCATTGTACTGTATGTTGATCAAACCAAAGGATGCTGTCAAACAAATCATTTTTATATTGGTACAGAGAAGCTACCAGCTATACTTAATCATGATCATTAACAGAAATTTAAGAGGCCTTGGCCTTGGGAAGTTAAAACACATTTTGGAACTTTTAGCACCACTGAATTAAGTGGGAGTGTGTAAATGTTTACCCTGTATATATATAATTTTGACCCTGTGTTGATTTCAGGGGAAGAAACAAACAAACAAAAAACTTCAACAAATTATTAGTTTTTTTTTTCTTTTTTCCTCATTTAAAGATATATGTTGTACATATTCTGCCACAGAAAAGGAACAGTTCAAAGAAATCACTGAAAGTCAATATTTCCATGACATTATGTAAACTGCTAACTGCACCTGTACATTCTTAGAAAACAAAATACATCATTTAGGGGTACAATGGCTTGTCACTGGGGCAGTACCCTCTGGTACTTATTTGTACCTTTTATATACTGATTGGGAACATATATATAACTTTTTGACCATAAAAAGGTATACATAGTTGCCATAAAGTCCAATAATGAGCCCCAGGGAATAGATAAGTGTAGATTATAAATTGAGGGACAGACATGGACTCCAACTGTACCACTTTTTCTGACAGTGTAGTGCTTTGAAAGTGGCCCAAATACAGTGTCTTAATTTTGGTCTCATCACACCAAAATAAATAAACAAATTTATAATAAAATATAGGGGCAGCACAGTGGTGTAGTGGTTAGCACTCGCCTCACAGCAAGAAGGTTCTGGGTTTGAGCCCAGTGGCCGATGAGGGCCTTTCTGTGTGGAGTTTGCATGTTCTCCCCGTGTCTGCGTGGGTTTCCTCCAGATGCTCTGGTTCCCCCCACAGTCCAAAGACATGCAGGTTAGGCGAATTGGTGGCTCTAAATTGACCATGAGTGCAATTGGTTGTTTGTCTCAATGTGTCAGCCCTGTGATAACTTGCCGACTTGTCCAAGGTGTACCCCGCCTCTCGCTCATAGTCAGCTGGAATAGGCTCCAGCTTGCCCCACGACCCTGCACAGGATAAGCGGTTACAGATCATGGATGGATGGATGATTTCCACCGATGTAACTAAATTAAAAGGCTATGCTTCATGGACCCCTTGGGGTCCCAGGACCCACTTTGAGAACCACTGAGTCCCAAAATGTGGTTTGCTAAACATGTTGAGGACCTGAAGTCACAAATAAAAGTAACATCTTGTGCAAATAATATCATGAACTCTGTTTGGATGTAATGCATGTACTTTTAGGGCTTAAGGCATGTTTCTTTTGTAATTAAATAAGGTCTAGTTTCATTTGGGAGAAAAAGGATAGAAATCAATGTTGTTGTTTTCTAGAGTTGAGTGAACGATAGTGCTGCTGTGAGTGCAGAGAATCCAGGCATGAGTGTACAGAAGATATTCACAGTATTGAGTTATCTGTGAGATGATCAGCAGTGTGTGTGTGTGTGAGAGAGAGAGAGAGAGATGGGATAAGGGGAGGAGATTAGAAGTTCATGGGGACTACATGTTAAGAGAAATACATGCAGTTCTGATGTTAGTGGCCAATTTTTTTTTTTTGCAACTAAAACTGAAAACAAACACTAAAGGAGCAAAGATTTTTGGTGTGTGTGTGTGTGTGTGTGTGTTTGCATGAGGGGGTACTCTGACACGGTGAAGAAATCTGAGAGGCAGCGGGAATTCCTGGGAGGGCAGCCACATCTGCGGACACAATTATCTGGTTCCCATCATCTCATCATTTCACATTGGCACAGAGCTACACCACCCAAAACGTTCAAGCTAGCTTTCAGGTTGCTTTTTCAGGTTGCTTCTCAACCTGTTCTCTTTAGATGAATTTTATGTTCATAAAGTATGTAAAGTCAAGCTTATGTCATGCTTAAGAACGCTCTTAACACTTGTTTTCAAGTCAGAATGACCCATTTTGAAGTCTTACCAAAAGTGGCCTAATATTAGATGACTAAATGACTCCTAGCTAATAACATTTCCACCCTGAAAATGTATATTCTTGGATTAATTTTCCTCTGTTCAGCTAATTTTGACCTGAGAGTCACAAGATAAAATAAAAGTTAAAATGAATAAACTGAGTGGTTAAAAAAAAGAGGCCACCAAAGGGGATCTTCTAACATCTGACGTTTCCATCAGCACTGTGTTTATATTGGATATATCATGTGTAATAGTGATAAGATAAAATGTGTATTTTTAAATGATAGAAATTCAATTCTACATCTGTATTGCTGACATATCAGAATAGATGACATAGGACAATAGTCAACCACTGATAAGTACTCTTTGATAAAAATGGTCAAATCAAGAAATCCTTAAAGGGTTTAGTGGTTGCCCCTGGGTTGTTTCCGAATCAGAAGAAAACTTTAAACATAAAGAACCCCTTAAGGAACCCTTAGTGTAGTAAATAGAAATTAAGGGTTAAACAAAACAGTTTGCTTGGATGTGTCTAACTAACTGTAAATCTAGATTTATGAGACTTTATCAATTAAAAGCTTTGAATAACTGTGGATTGGATCTATTTTCATGATCATAGCCTAGGTTAAAAAAACATAAGATCTTGTCATTCTCTGTTTTTTATAAGCATTGGATTTAGAGGGCTTTAAGTTACACTGAACACAGTATTAAGACGTGATTTGGTGTGCTGTTGTGATATTCAGCTCCTCTTGTTTGGTGGCCCATCATAAGGACATTCTTCTGAGTGACAATTACATTTCTATATCAATTTTGTGCCAGTAATTTACCTACATTTTTAAGTATGAATTGTGAACAGGATATTTTTAGCATTTCTGGATGTTTTTTTTTTTTGTGCATATTTTAAAAGTAGATTGCCTTTAAATTTCATAAAATCAGTGAAATTTAGTTCACTCTTAAAATTGGT
>JAODOF010000013.1:3713071-3723756 GCA_027576175.1 Sciades proops | reverse complement strand
GCCGCCCCCCCCCCAAATCTCGGGCTTCTCTGAATTAGCATACTAGCTAGTTAGCAAGTGTTTACGAGTCTGTACCGGTATGTAGTTTGAGGGGAAATAGACCGCGCAAGTTTCGAAGGAACGACATGTTTGCGTTCTGAAAAATATTTTCTGTACACTTGATGCATTTTCCAAAGGCGATGTCAAACATGGACATGTTTCTAACAGCTTCTCTCTCTCTCTCTCTCTCTCCTTCAAATGTCAATTCTGGTCTCCACACACACAAATTTTGAGATGACAGAAAGAGAATCAAGCAAATGTGAATCCAGTCATAAAAGAGACGTCTGTGCATTTTTTCTTCTCAGTCATGACAAGGTTTTATATGCAACACAAATCCTCTGCAACCTGGTGACATGTTTTCCTCCAGATAAACCAGGGTTTGATGTCTGAATGCACGGCTTGCTACGAGTTAACAAACCAAGATCACAGCAGTTCCAGCGATGCCACTGTGGGATTTTCTTACTCTCTGGGTTCGTCGTGGCCGTCAGGCTCGAGCGATTACATCAGGAGAACAGCTACACGCAACACAAAGTGTTTAGTCTCATGTGCTTTGCTGTGCCACGTCTACAAGGTAACCGAGTCGTGCAGGCAACATCACGATGGCATGAATCACATTCATGGAACATGGAGGCATTTTTTGTTCATCTTGCATCAGACCTACACACAAATCTCCCCATGTATGGACATTTTAAAGAATCTTAACACCCAGCACTAACATATCCAGCTCACACCCTGCAGTTCGGTTACCACTGCAACGAGAAACATAGCATTTCTCCGTCCAACCATCCGTGAAATTGTGTTTTACATAAAGAAGCTGTCAGAGGAAAGCTGAGGCTCTCCCCCAAAATCATCTACAGCAGCCGCTTTCACGACGGTTCCTATGCTAAACTAAAATTCCCTGTGGTTTAATTAATCTATTTAAAGCCACCGGCTTTGTGAAGAGGACACTTTTTAGGGTGTGTGTGTGTGTGAGGCAACCAATTAATTCCGCTCTAAGAAAGCAGGGGTGAGGACACACGGTGACTTGCTGCAGTGCCGTATTAGTCATGAGACGTGTCACAACGCTTTGCGACGACCAGCAGGGGGTGACCATGTGCAGTTTAAAGGTGAAGGTGGTGTGCGTCTGTGTGTCCAGATGATATTCTTTGAATCTTCACACTGCAAGAGTCATAACGTTTAATGTACCTTTAAAACATATTCAAACAGCATTGGACATGTTGTTGTGGTGATGACGTGGAACCCCTGATTATTTGAAAGAAATCATTTTTTGAAGACGTATTCCACTGTTCTACATTTCTGACACTATACGTATTATTTTAAATAAATAAACAATTTATTAGACAACGTTTTTGGCAAGTTTTTCAACCGTTCCAGAGTTTTGAAACTATTTTTTATTGCCCGATATATTTTTTCCCCACATTTATAAAAAAAAATACTCTTTTGTTCACAAGAACATAAAACAATATCATGACAATTTTCATTCCAGAAATTTTTCTCTATAGTAGAAAATTTGAATGACTGTGGAATAATTATCACGCACAATAAACATCGCACGTGACATGGATTCCACTGTGAACGTGTGAAACACACACACAGTCTGAAGTGTGATGAGTAATTAAGTCTCGACTGGAAAAGGCTTAGTCCACCAGGCCGCTGTAAGTCTACACTTCCTGCTATTGACCGCTGCTGTGGCTGCCAAACAGTTAGATACATTACACCAGACAAAATGGTTATCAAAAGCAATAATAATAGAAGAGCAGATGTAGAAAATGAATTAATTTGCGCACTGACCACACGCCGGTTCATCTGTGTCCTCAGATCAATCGTTCCTTTAGCCTCTGGGGGCCTTCAGATGGAATTATAAATCGATGATGTTACACAAAGCCTTTCTGCAATGCCCACATCCTCTCCGTAAAAGACGTACGGCCGTGATCTTGAACTCATGAGGACGTAAATGAAGCGTTCACTCGACACCGATCATATGAGCTCATCTAAGGAGCGATAGCCTATTTGGAGCTAATGCCTTGTATGACTCTTTGAGGTTGACTTTTGGACTCTAACTTTTCAGAGGATCTGAATAATGTGAGTCTTTTTTCACAAGATTTTTCTGGCCTGTGATCATTACACAAAAACCTGCAGTGACATGAATCCAAGGACAACACTGAGCGCATGACCTTTCGGATAATAATTCTTTTGGTGAGGAATACAACGTGAACAGGTCTGAGAGGTTATTCCTGATGGATCAGTGATATTACACATTGCTTACAGGAAAATCCTAGCTAGCAGAACGAAAAAATTAATTTTACCACAAAAACTCTGTCCACTGTTGGTGGACAAGAAGGCCAAGTTTCCAGATATATACCAGGCAACAGAAATAAAACAATATGGCAATAATAATAATAATAATAATAATACCACCACCATCTTGTCTTTTGTTGGTGCAGACAAAATCGAGACTTCTGACTTGACAATTCAAAGTTCACCTCGATAAAGTCATTGTGAAGAAAAAGTCGATGGAACCAGAAGGAAATGTACATCTTTCATGTTCCATATCCTTTCCTGTTCGGTGAATTGGCTTTTCTGGTCGATGAAACTCTTCCACATTTGTTCTGACTCCTATTTTACCTGGAAAAGCAGAGGTTTTCAGGTGTTTCATATATCGCTGGAGCAAGGGGTCAAAACTCATAAATGCTCTCAGAGCTGTTGGCAGCTCTGCATTGGAGGAAAATACAGCGCTGGGCATGAGACTCGTCTTTAGATTTGCATTTTACTCATTTGGTTTGTGCTTTGAGCCAAAGTGACATTCATTTGAGACAGGATGCATCAAAACAGTTGCTGAGTTCAGGGTCATACTCAAAGGTCATTGGAAACTTGGCAGTGCTGGGATGAGCTCTCGTGGCCATCTGAGCAGTAGTCCAATACCTTAACTTTGTAGTGCATCTGAACTTTTGGGGGCCTGAAGCAAAATTCCACACTGGGTCCCCCACAAAACACCCGGTCACTGTCAAGAACAACCACCACCCCAGACAAACTACTATCGCATTACCACTATTTGCATTGCAGTAATTTGTGCAATGATTTTTCTTCCACATTTCTTGGTGGCAACAAGCTGAGGAGTTCAGCCCAGATTTTTCTATCACCAGCCACAAATTCTAGCTCCTTCTGGGGGAATCCCCAGATATTCCCATCTGATCTGCGAAAAAATAATATCTCCAGTCAGTACTAGATCTACCCTGGGGTCTCTGTCCAGTGGGGCATGCCTGATAATCTCTCCAGTGGGACCTGGGTCTACCCCATGAGTCTACCGCAGGGTCTGCGCCCAAAGGAACATGCCCGATAATCTCTCTGCAGTAGACCAAGGACCCACGAGAGTCTCCATCCTCATCTGCCACCTCTAAATTTGAAGAAGCAGTGGCTCGACTCCAAGGACCCTCTCAAATTGCAGAGCTCCTCCAAATCATCCCCGATAGATACTCCATGTTCCTATCCATTTACAGTATTCAGGAACTTGAGAGATTCGTGGCTTCCATCCTGCCTTGGGTCATTGGAAATAACTGCCCTGAACTCACTAGTATTGATTTGCTCAAATCTTCTTTGCCATTTGTACACACAAACTCAGACAGCAAAAGCTACACACATTTTTGCTTGACGGGTAGAGGATTTTGTCCTGGATCACAGGGGTTTCTCAGAGTCTGGGAAGCTGACATACTTTTTGCTGAGGTTTCCACAGTGCCAGATGTTCCTCCTAAGGTGGGGAATTATGTCGAAAGACTGTACAACTCTAGAGCGGCTTGATCTACTTTCAAGTCGATTTGAAAAGAAGTGAATTTGCAGCCCCTGTTTTCGCTTGGAAGACCCAAATGATACATGTGCTTGGTCCGCTCGCCCCCTTTCCAGCGTGTCCTCGGTCGACCCCAGAGTCCCCATCCTCGTCTGCCTCCTCTAAATTTGAAGAAGTAGTACTGGCTCGACTCCAAGAACCCTCCCAAATTCCAGAGCTCCTCCAAACAATTCCTAATTCTCCATGTTCCTGTCATTTACAGTATTCAGGAACTTGAGAGCTTCTTGGCTTCCATCCTACGTTGGGTCATTGGAAATAACTGGACTGAACTCACGAGTATTGATTTGCTCGCTCTTGCTCAAGTCTTTCTTGCCATTCAGACACACGATCTACCCGCAGAGCACGAGCTACACACATTTTTGCTTGATGGACAGAGATTTTGGGCTGGATGATGAGGGGATGCTCAGAGTCAGGGACGGGGACGTAAATTTTGCTGAGGTTTCCGCAGTGCCAGATGTTCCCCCGAAGGTGGAGAGTTATGCGGAAGGTCGTATAAATGTGGTGTGGCTTGATCTCGTTGAAAAGAAGTTAATTTGCAGCCCCCCATTTTAGCTTGGAAGAACCAAATAACAAATGTGTGTTTGGTCTGCTTGCCTTCTCGCTAATATTTAATAGCGTTTTCCAGGGAGTCTGCGGTGGCTGGAATTGAATTAAACTGTATTAAAGTCAGTGGTGAAGTGAAGAGAAAAGAAAAGAAGAGACAGCAATTGGTCAACAGGTGCAAATCACGATGGGATTTGGAGTCCTCCCATCAGTGCCGTTCGTGTGCGTCACCCAGATCAGATTAGAACTCCGAGATGACGATCGCTTGCTCGAAATGCGGCTTCAACCTTGAAGGGTAGTGGCTGTTTATTTAATCAGGGCCTTTTTCTGTTGACTTTTTCACAGAGCAAGCTATTGATTCGTGATGTCACTGCCGTAGGCTTAAAAAACGACAGATAAATGGCAGCAAAAGACACAGGAAGCTCACCTTCCTTTCGAACACACACACACATCAATATAGTATGAAAGGAAAGGAAACAGTCAGATGTTCAGGGGTGGAGGGAGGAGTGTGCGAGAGAGAGAGAGAGTACTTTGATGAGTCCTGTGAATGTCACTTTCATTTTCATTACAAGTCTTTCCCACAGGAAATGTACGATGGCACCGATTAATAAACAATCGATGGCTGCCAATTAAAAAACTGCTAAGAATAATTGAGGCCTCGCCTAACGGTGTGATCGTGCATGATTAAGCCATTAAACCTCTGCTCATAACATCTTAATCGGGTGAAATATGGCCATCATTAGACGTCGTAAATGAAATGCATTGCATCCTGAATGTTGGGAGTAAATTAAACAGGACGGGATCACAATTCATTTGATATTACATTACTTTACATTAGCAGTAATGGTGCCCCAATGAGTTCATATTGTCTATCAGGAATGAATCAACTGTTAAACAAAAGAATGAAGACAGATGATATGACGAGGTGGGTTTGGGAGACACAGGGGACATCTTACAAGCGCCGAGATCAGAGGACGCAGGATGACTGGTACAAACAGTGGTGTGGTGCGAGACGTGCATGAGCACTGGGACACCGTGAGAGTGCACTAGTCATGAATCTAAATTTTAGCAGGACATATTTCTTAGCAAGCATTTAACTGCCATGGCTTCTCATGGAAAAACGAAAAGATGCTACTGCCCCCTGTTGGCTGTTGCCGTGCTAAACAAAGAAGAGACATGACCCAACAGTGTACATGTCTATGGCTCCATTCCAGTATTGTTCCAACTCGACCTCATTGACTTCCCCTCGCCGTTTCCCCTTTGGGGGATTCCCAGTTGCCATCCTAAACCCTGTTCCAATACATTACTAGCTCAAGCGAAGCTCATTATACGTGCCCTTAGAGGCTTGAGGTCCTGAGTCAACATCGGCGTGATTTCAGGAGTAGAACTTTACCCGGAAAGCGTTGCAATCTGATGAAATTTCTTCATTAATACAGGAAAATGTGCAAAAATGCAATTTCTTGATGAGATAGTTCGACTAGAGAAAAAAATACTCGAAAGTTACGTGACACAGTTTAACATTTGACTGTAAAATAAAAAAGCGACAGTCCGTATTTTCTATCCCTGATTTTATTTTGGGTTTAAAAACAAAGATAGCCGTTTAGACGTTCCTGAAAAACCTCAATCCGAAAACTTATACTCAAGAAAAACCTGGAAACCTCAGAAATGTGAACTCCAAGCAGGTAGTTTGCGTAATCGAGGAAACGAACTTAAGCAAACGCCGAACCCGATTCTGAATCCCCGTAACTTTCTCAAACATCAGCAGTGCTTCGGTACAAATCTGCAGCATCCAGGTGATATCGTCCACCGAAGCAGGATGTGGAGAGAGTTAGTTTAAACAGGAAACTGCCAGAATATAAACTCCACTCCATAACAGAAAAAGTTGGCTCGAATATCACCTCCAATTTTATTTTAGATCATGCACGCTAAGTTACGCTGGTGTATTGATAAGTTGGTTTTTAAAAAAAAAACACTCCATCACAGAATCAGAGAAGCAAAACGAATGACCGGTTGTTCATTTCTTTTGTCAGCTTGACCAAAACACTGTATTTCAACAAGGCGCTGATCTATAATTAATCGAACACAAACGTTCCATTGATTTCTCAATGATTCACCTCGCCTATACCTGATGCTGAATCGTGATGCGTTGTTCCCATCTAGTGGATAAAAGGGAAAAAGCAGCTCTTTTTTTTGAAAGAAAAGGTCTCACATCTCATTTATTATTATTCAACAGATACTTTCTCAAAAGTAAGAGTCAAGATTAAACATGGTCTCTCACACACCCATGTTTGGATTAGAAGGGATTTGCTTGAGATACTTTTGACCTGGTGTTGGACTTCAGCAGCGTAGGAAGTGAACCTGGTGTGTCAGTGTTTGGTGAAACACTGATCTCTGTGGATTCATCTTCACATCAGTCAAAAAGGAAAATAGGCGGAGAGAAAAATATGCAGAAGAGAAGACCATATCGTGGGAAAGGGAGATCAAACGAAGAGAAGATGGTGAGACGGAAAAAAGAAAGACACACAGACAGAAAAGAGAAGAGGAAAGAGATTGCAAGAAGAGATGATAAGAAAAGAAAGAAGATGAATAGAAATGAGAAGTGAAGACAATGGTGAAAGGGGAAGTGAAGAGAACAGAAACAGGTGGACAGAAAATACGAAGAGAATGAGTGATGGAGACGGAACCAAGAGATGTCTTGGCTCACCAGCACTTCAGTCAGACTCTTAAACAAAAAAAAAAAAAAACTGAGATGTCAAAAAAGTTCTTCTCTTGTCTTATCTGTGTGTATATGACGTGGGTAATTATTTTCAGAAAGGGTGGCACTGCTGGATTGTTTGCATTGTTTCCTACGTGCCCAAGGTCACAGTACAGCCACGCGCCTCTCGGTCCCCATATGCCACCCTGACGCGCCTGGTGTGACAGCTTTACTGCAGGGTCATTATTGCTTCAGCTTCTTCCCTCTGAGATGATGTTCTACATTCTTGGCTTGCGTTCACGTTTATTCATTTGGCAGACAAAGCGACAGAAGCAGGCCACAATTCAAGCCTGGAACCGATCAGGCGAGGGTTAAGAGCCTCAACAGGATCTGGCAGTGGCTGTGTGACGAGTGGGATTTAAACCAACAAGCTACAGAGTGCGGAACGTTAACCACTGATCAGAATAATTACAGGTTAACAAAATGCTCACACCAACTCCCAAGAAAATATTCAAATGAAACCACAAGTCAAAAAAAAAAAAAGCTATGATGAAGTAATCATACCACAGATTGGAAAGAAGGTTCTTCTGAATCTCTGAAAGTAGTTCCAGCTGCAGGACAAATCATCACTGAATCTTAATATTAATACGCTCATTCATGTTCAGGTTGTTGTTTCTCAAGGAACAGCGTATTCACAGGGATTCATATGCAGATAGAGTCTTCACTTACGGAAATCACTGTTATATAATTTCTAAAGAAAGAAAGAAATCCTGTTACTGATACAGCAAGGAGATTTCTGGAAGGAGTCTCCAGTGTCGGCGTGTTTTCAGGTCAGTTTTCCACCACAGGAAAGTCTTCAGGACAGAGGCGTTTACTCAGATGATTTTCCCTGGAACATCACAAGCAACATTTGTTCATTTGCGCTGGCAGCGCTGGCGCAAGTTGTAACTCTCACTCAGGATCTTTCTACTTTATTATTCTTATCATCATCCTTATGTTTTTTAGGGCGCTATTTCTCCCTCAATTTTCAACCAATCATCACCAAATTTCACATGAAGAATAACTCTGGGCTGAATTACACTGCTATGACTTTTGGTGCTGATCTGGATCACTGCTCCAGAACAATCCATGAAAACCAGGATATTTTCAATCTTTTTATTTTTATTTTTATTATTTTGTTCAGGCAGCAGGGCACAACTTTTCCTCACAAAGCATCATTCTCTATCTCTTACCATTCCGGATCTACAGGGTACGGTGACCAGATGTCCCGGTTTGTAACAGCGAGCGTAAATTACTCTGACTTTAGTCACAGTCTCTATCTAGTTTTTGTTTGTTTTTTAACTTTGAGATAAAAAAAAAGGAAAGCTAGTTCGCGAATATTGTAGCTGCTTTCATGTAAGCGAAAATAAGCAGAACTAACTTGGCTCATGGACGTTCCATGACAGTAAAGGGGATAAAAAGTACAAGTGTCAATCTTCATTTATTTAATAAATTTATTATTTAGATAAAAACATGGAATTGTCGGAAAATTGCTCTGACCTGCCAAAGATAAAATATTAATACACGCAAGTATACATCCTGACATCGTTCAATTCTTACTTCTTTGTCATCTTTAACTTTTTTTTTGGCCATTTTTTATTTATTTTTCGGCCTTTCTTCTTTTACCGAGTCATACAGTATAAAAATGACTATTTTCCAATTCTGTTCTCATCAGCAATGCAAAATGATGTAAACATTGTCATGTGATCGACTTTTCACAAGAAATTGACTTGGTCACTGGGTGTTACCTTCAAGACAATATCTTTTGGCCCTTTATTTAAAGACTACAGAATGTCGTGTACTTTTAAACCCTTTAAAATTCAAATGAAGGTCAATAATGGGACCTCAAGGACCACTAATGGAAATTATTTGGTCCCTTGTACATGATTTTTATCACGCTTGCTTGAAGTTTTTCTCATTTTTTCTGGCCCTCACTTAAAAATTCAGACAAGAGTGGAGGTTGACGAGATGACAGCTCCTCTCTCGGACGTCGCCTTTTTAATATTCAAGCCGTAGCGATGAAGCTTTGGTCCTGCGCTGTCTTCCTGAAAGTTTTTTTTTTTTCCCCGAGAAGACTGAAGGCGTTCCTGCTGGGTGTGCTTGTAGCTTTATTCTCTGCCCTTTTGTCTTTGATGCTGAATGGATCCTCGGCCCCTGCTGAGGAGAAGCATCCCAATTACACGCTGCTGCAAGCGCTGCATTTATAGACCGTTATGCTCACACACATGGTGCTTTGAGTTGAGCTTCCAATAAAGAAGAAGAATGTCATAAATTGGCTTCATCGTGTTATGTTTATCTCTGCCCTTAACTCCTTAACAAAATGTCTATTTGAGCTCATTATTTCATGCTTTGTGTTTACTGCTTCTCAATGGCAGATTTAGATCCTTTCAGGAAGACTATGACACATGATGGATGGCCAAATATCGATCAAAAAGCAATAAATTAAATATTTTCCCATGCCAGTTGACTGCTTGCTTGTCTGCTGCTGGTCTTTGGCAGTTCATTCATTCTTATTTAATGACAAAAAAGAAAATATCATATCATTGCACACAAGAGCTTGTAGCCAGCATGGGTTCTGGGTGGAAAACAATTGTCAATATATTTTTTAAAAACCTATCCTTTTTTGAAAAATGTGGTTGTTTCCAACAACCTCCACCTTTCTCTCTTTTCCTAAACTGAAACAAAGTCATTTCTTCCAGACCACCAGAGGGGCAATATAAATTAATACAGATATGCAAAAAAATAAATAAAAATGCAATTTACTAAATTTGGTCAAGTCAGAGGATCACGAATTGGTGATCATGAAGCACGCATATATAACTGAAGTTGAAAATCAGAAGGAAAAAAAACGGCAGAAGTGCACAAACTGACCCAAAACACTGATTAGAAATGAATGCTCACTGATTGCTTTGAGTTCAAGTGGATATGTCCACTTCCTCGCTTTTGCCTGCTGCTAGAACTGATGAAAATAAAATGTGACTGAAATACTAAGGAAGTTCATAATCTCAGCAGTCTGTGGCTAACTTGCAGGCATCGAGAGCCAGTTAACAGTCGTGTGTTGACTCATCGAAGGTACACTGTATGGACAAAGGTCTGTCGACGCCAGATGATCACACCCATGTGTTTGTTGAGCATCCTGTTCCAAATTTTGTTATAATCAGCTCCACTCTTCCGGGAAGGTTTTCCATTAGATTCCGGGGTGTGGCTATGGGGATTTGTGGTCATTCAGGTATAAGAGCAGGGGTGAGGAAACCTAGGGTGGGGTCAGTGTTTAGTGAGGACAAGAGAGTTCTTCTTGGCTAACCGGAGAGCTCACTTTGTGCACAGAGACACTGTCGTGCTAGAACGTGACATTGCATCCATCCGTCCATCCATTATCTGTCGCCGCTTATCCTGTCCTACAGGGTCGCAGGCAAGCTGGAGCCTATCCCAGCTAACTATGGGCGAGAGACGGGGTACACCCTGGACAAGTCGCCAGGTCATCACAGGGCTGACACATAGAGACAAACAACCATTCACACTCACATT
>JAODOF010000013.1:3580316-3591407 GCA_027576175.1 Sciades proops | reverse complement strand
GTGACCTTGACCGGATGACCCTCAAAACGTTGGAGGTTCTATTTGAGACCAATGCCCATCTATCCTGAAAGTTTCATCAAGATTGGTCCAGCTGTTTTCCCGTAATGTTGCTAACAAAAAAAAAAAAGAAACCCGACGGAAAACAGTACCTCTCTCACTGGTGGACTCCGTCCCAGGTGAGGTTATAACTTGGTCATGAGAATGAATAAAATATTGGCAAAAATATTTTGCCATTCTAATGCTCTAAATAAAACACTTCCTAAAGAGTTCTTTCAGAGTACTTTTAGAGTTTCGTGGACAGTTAAGTTGGTCCATGGTGTCTCTTGAAGGCCAAAATGACATGAATGTGACCCCAAGAGCGTACGTTTTACAAAACATTCTTCGAAAAAGAGTTTGAGTCGGTTAGTTCAGGGTCACCCAAGTATCAGGCTCAGATGGGAGTTTAACCAGTCCACACGTTTCACGTGCATGTTCCTCTGCAGCGATTCGGTCCGTGCCAAAGTGTGCATTTAAAAAACAAACAACTGCTCACTCTGTGACTTGCTGCAGGGTCAGAGGTCACACCTATCCCCCACCCACACACACAGGGCCCGTGTTAACTTTTCTGTTCTGTGCCTTGCTGTGTGAAGTCGAACACAAGTTGCATTTTTGTCGTGTTGAACGAACAAAAAAAAAAAACAAACAACCCCCCCACAGGAGCTCCATTTTGATTCCTCCTGTTATTCCATTTATTTTGGTTTGGATTTCTTTTTCTTCTTCTTTTCGTTATATTTGCAACCGTGCGATGAAACCCATCCATTTTTCCACATGCCTTTCCTCAAAGGCGAATTCAAAGTTTATATACAAACAGATGCATTTAAACAAAGTACACTGAATAGTGATTCAAGAGTGAAAGAGGTACAAACAACAGACAGCATGATTCCTCTGAACAGGCTTTGATTTCTGACCCACGTTTGTTTCCTGCTCTGTCTCCCTCTGCAGGTGACTTTGTGATCCTACTGAACTCAGGGATGAGCGTCAGACAGGCCGTGCTCTTTAACCTGCTCTCAGCCATGTCGTGCTACATAGGCTTGGTGTTTGGGATCCTGCTGGGCAGCTCGTTCGCACCCAATGTCATATTTGCCCTCGCCGGAGGGATGTTTCTCTACATCGCCCTCGCTGATATGGTGAGACGCACATTTCCGTCCTGTCTGACTGATAGACCAGACCATCTTTTTATAGAGCAACACCTTTCTTGCACAAATACTGTTCTGGTCTCCATCTCAGTCATGTTCATCATTTTAAAAAAAGTAAACGATAGAAAGCGAGCTCTCCAAAAAAGGTGTGCTATGCTCAAATCCCGTTTCCAGAAAAGTTGGGATATTTTCCAAAATGCAAGAAAAACAAAAATCTGTGATTTCATAATTCATGTGAACCTTTATTTAACTGAAAAAAAAATACAAAGAAAATAATTTCAATAGTTTTACTGACCAAGTTTGTTTATATTTACATAATACAATTAAGTTAGAATTTGATGTCTGCAATACACTCAAAAATGTTGGGACAGAGGCAGAATAAGACTGACAAGTTGATCCAATAATCAGGTAACACCAATTTGGAAGATTCCACAACAAGCAGGTTAATTGGTAACATGACTGGGTATAAAAAGCATGCACCAAAGGCTCAGTCTCTGCAAGCAAGGATGGGGTGTGGCTCACCCCTTTGTGCCAAAGAATTTTTAGTCAGTTCAAAACAAACATCCCTTAGTGTAAGAGTTTAAGCCTTTCAAAATCGACTGTCCAAAACGTCGTCAAAAGATTCAAACAAAGCGACATCTCGGGGCGTAAAGGGCGAGGTCAGAAATCACTGTTGAATGTGCGTGAACTTTGAGCCCTCAGGCAGCACTGCCTGAGAAACTGTCATGCTATCGTGACAAATATAGCCACATGGGCTCGGGAGCACTTCGGAAAACCATAGTCACTTAACACAGTATGCTGCTGCATCTAGAAACACAACCTGAAAACGTATTCCACAAGAAGGAAGCCATTCATCAATTCTGCACAGAAACACTGTCGATTCCTCTGGGCCTGAACTCCTCTCAGATGGACAAAAAGACAGTGGAAACGTGTGCTGTGGTCAGGCGAGTCCACATTTCAGCTCGTTTTTAGGAAAACTGGACGGCAAGTTCTCAGTACCAAAGGTGAACGTGACCGTCAGGTTTTTTAATCGGCGTAAGATGCAAAATTTGTAATGGTATGGGGGCATCAGTGCCCATGGGATGGGTGAGTTGCATATGTGTGAAGGTACCACTGATATATTGGGGCATACATTGGGATTTTAGAGAGACGTATTCAAGGCAACATATCTTCCCGGGAAGTCCATGCTTTTTTCATCAGGACGATACCAGGTCTCGTTCTGCATGGACTACAACAGCGTGGCTTCATAGACACAGAGTGCGTGTGCTTGACTGGCCTGCTGCCAGTCCAGATCTGTCTCCTATCGAGAATGTATGGTGCATCATGAAGAGAAGAATCAGATAATGGCGACCACGGACTGTTGAGCAGCTGAAATCTTGTATCAAACAAGAATGGCCAAACGTTCCAATTGCAAAAATCGAGCGTAGCATAGTTCTGGCAGGCCACAAAGTCAAGCACAGCCCTCGATCCCAGCTTGATCGGCTGACTGCCGCCGATCTCGAGCCAGTCCGCGTCACCTGTCGGCCCAGCTGATTCCCTTCGACGCATTCTATTGGCAAATCTCGCATCGAGCACATTATTTAAGCTGCTTTTTAACCTGCCTATCTTTGCTGTTTCCTTTGCAAGTCGTTTTGCAACCCACCTCCTCCCCTTTCATGCTGCCTGACTTTTATAAATCAATGTCACTTCTCTATCATCAATGCCTGCTTACAACCCAGTCTGGGCCACCGTCTTCTGTTGCTCCATGGTCCAATTCTGATTCTCACATGCCTATTTTAGGCACCTTCCTGGCGGACAGGAGTCAGCATGAGCGCCCTGACCAGTTTTGCAGCTACTTCGCCCATACAAAGCAAGCGGTGATGTGCTGCGCGTTCTAACACCTTTCTATCTGAGCCAGCATTAACTTTGTCAGCAGTTGTGCAGGTGCTCTTCTGTGTTTCGCTGATTATCACCTATCAGAAAGTGGTCCAAGGAAGGACAATCACTGCACACTGAGAACAACCCCTTGGAAAGCCCCCATGGCTTTCCACGTATGCACGTGGAAGGGCAGGGAGATCCCAGAACAGAGCCACCCTCCAAATACAACTTGTTGCAAATATTGCAACGTAAATAACGTTCCTTGATGAAAGTGGTTCTGACAGAACTGTAACAATTAGTATCCTCAGGTCCCATACGATTAAAAAAAATATATAAAAAGTGTTATTAAAGGAAAGGTGATGGAACACAATGGTAATAATGGCTCTGTCGCAACATTTTGAGTGTGCTGCAGGCATCAAATTCCAACTTTGTTTACATTTACAAAATACAGTTAAGTTAGTCAGTACAAGTATTACATTTTTCTCTTTGTATTTCAGTCAGTTAAATCAAGGTTGGCGTGAATCAACAAAAATCACAGATTTTTATTTTTCTTGCATTTTGGAAAATATCCCAACTTTTCTGGAAATGGGCTAAATAGATCCTTGAGAGTTTTTAAGTGTAATATGTAGCATGGCCTGTAGAGCATTGAGTATACCTGATACTTCACACAACAGCTTAAGATCTCCTCCCTATTATTTCCTTCATTCCTGTCCGAACAGGATGCAGTAATGATCCAGTGATAACATAACTACAATCAGGCTCATTTCCATGTTCAAGGGAAATGACAGTCAGCTGGTTCAAGCTCCAAATTAAAAAAAAATAAAAAAAAATATTGCACCTACAGTTCGTTCTTATCTCAAGTCTTTACTGCCCTGACCGGATTTGTACACCAGCGCCAAACTGAAAACTTCTAAGTGCTTCCTGAATCAAGGTCCATTTTTCTCTGTCTTATCATATTTCCTTGTGACATGAAAGGCAGAAACTGTTCTGAGGTATTTCATATATCCTGGACATCCGTCTCCGTTATAAAATGCTGGCTTCAGCATTATCAGCTTTGCTCTTTGTCCACAATTTTATTACACTGTACATGCAAAGCTCAAATCAGCACTTGGAGGTTGAATTGTTTTGCTTCACTTTCTTTCTCAGTTCCCTGAGATGAATGCCATCGCTAAGGAGCAGAGGTGGAATAGGAAGACGGATGCGGTTTTCTTCCTCATCCAGAACGCTGGGCTCCTCACCGGGTTCACCATCATCCTCCTCATCACCCTGTTCGCTGGAGATATTAACCTGGGCTGAACCTTCGACTCCACAACACTGTGTGCCTTAATCTTTAATGAGAACAAAAAAGCAATACTGATTGTAACAGAACACTAGAACTGATCACAAACTAACACTCTTGTACAGGAAATTGATTCCTCAGTATGAGCATATTTTTAATGACTAAAATGCCAAGTCTAAAGATTATTCACATTTTTCTATCTTGTTTAAATCAACAGTAAACTCTCTTGTCAAATCAACTTTTTTTTTAGACATAACTCTTATTTCAATTATTTCACACCTGAAACAATGCATATATTTTTTTTCTTCAAATGAATATCATACTAATTATTTTTGGTAGGATTTGTGAAGGCCACATTGAAAAAAATAATTGCGGTTGGAGCTGATTTACAAATCTGGACTTCATAAACTTCCATAAAAAAAAAAAAAAAAAGGATTGAATCTTTATAATACAGGACAATATTTTGTAGATTCCACAGCGGGTTCCCAAAAACATTTTTATACTTGATTAAATTTTTAAAAAATAAAGCACGATTTAAAAACAGCGTGCAGTAAACTGGGAAAAATGTTCATAAATACCAGCAGTCAATCAGGCCGGATCCGTCAATACCAATCACCAACGAGAGGGATCAGGAAATCCAAGCAGAAAATGAGGGGAACCGGTCAATACCAGCAATTGCAGCCAATGATGTGGATCAGTCAATAGCAATAACCAATTGGGGGATCAGTCAATGTAAGCGGTGAATGAGGCAGATTAGTCAATGTCAGTAGCCAGTCAGAGGAACTGGTTGAAACCTGCAGTCAATTGGTGGGGGAAAGTCAGTCAAAACCAGCAGCCAACAAGGGGGGGGGAAATCAGTCAAGATCATCAGCCCATGTCCTCAGGCAATGAGGGGCATTTTTCATTTCCACCAGCCATTAAGGCATTGCCTCAGTACCAACAGCCAATTTTGGGCATTTGGCCAATACAATTAGCCGGTCAGGGGTGTATGAAAAGACCAGTCAGATTATCAGGACATCAAAACCAGAAGCTGAGAAGGGGATCTGCCAAACAGGAGATTGGCACAGACTGAAAGCCAATCAGGGAAACTTGTAAATAACATTTCGAAACAGCCAATTCGAAAAAGGTTTAAAACTGTGAGGCAACAGGAAAAACAAACAAGAATTTTCCACAACATTCCACAAAAAAAAAAAAATCAGCCAGCATCGTACCAAAAAAATGCCAAATTTATATTTTCTTTCTGTATTCTTGTATTACACATCTGATGTATCAATCTATACATTTATAATTATTTAACATTCATTTGACACACAATATTGTCCAACAATATGGTCAGTGCAATATTCCTGGCAGTTAAAATTAACATCTCTCTTCAAAAATATACACATCTACTGTATACTACACATCTTAGAACATTAACCTTAGATTTTATATCAGTACAAAAACATTTGATCACGGAATGTTATGAGAGTAGGTACACAACTGAACAAGTGTAGTCATGTGGAGGCACATAAGCTCTAAAAGGATCTAAAACAGAACAATTCTCCAACATTATCTACCAAGGCAGCAGAACGGCTTGAACACAGAGAGAATAACGCACTGTTCTTCGGTCCTTTTCAAATATAGCATTTTTAAACTGATCTTAGACCAGGTTTACGATTTCTTTTAAAATGATGAAGGTAAACATGTACTGGATAGGATTCTGAGTATTTCTATGACCGTCAACAGAAGACTTTTTGCATACTTCCATTATCAGTGTCCGCTTTTACAAAAAAAAAAAAATTTTTTTTTTTCAATTATAAACCCACATTTAACACAGTCCCTTGGAAATGTGATTTTTTTTTTTTTTTTTGACAGAAGCACTTCTGATATCAGACTCCAGCTTTCATTTATATATGACCTTGACTTTTTTTTTTTTTTTTTAAATAGCTGTACAGAGTGACAGAATGTGCAATTTAAAGCTGCAATATCTAAGTGCCTGGAACATAGCAATGCCCAGCTTTATAGCTTTAATTTTATCTTAGCTTCATAGCTGCTTCGACCTGACAATATTTTAAAAGGTCAGAAGGTTCAAGGTTATAACCTTGATCCCCACCATAAACATCCTTTCACACCACCTTTGATACAATTTTTTTTTTTTAACATCAGAAAATGTTTAAAATCTTCGGTATAATATACCAACATCAGTGTTAAAAAGGTCAAAAGGACTGGACACACACACTACACCAATGCTGCAGTTTCTAAAAGCACTTCGATGAGGCACGATAGGGGGAATTCATTATATACACACACATACATCATTCAATAATTAACAACAGTTAAATATGACCATTCAGAATATTTCAACAATGAACACCATGACTTCTCGGATTAATTAAGAGCACTCCGGACAAAGAGGAAGAGCACAATGCCACAAAGCGTCTATCAGCAGACACTCAACCACCAAAATACAGTACAGGACTAATGCTTTTGTCTTTAAAATACTGACGCCACGTAATGCTGATTCTAGGCAGGGATGCAACGATCTGATCTTGACTAATAGACAAACTTGGGCATTAAATGATAAATCTGTTCCTCTATACCGATCAGATTTTTCCCCAAACAACTCCTCCACTCAACATGATGACTTTTGGAGATTCGATACCACTTTCAAGTCTAGAGAAAACGAGAGGGGACTGCAAAATGTAAAATCGAGATTGTCACACTCACGAGAAAGATACAAGTGTGATGACATCACAGCCCGTGTTCATACAAAGACTGAATGAGTTTATTAGTCACTGTGGTAAATCATAGAAAAATATAGATTTGAGTAATTATCATAATTACTCATTCGGATTGAAACGGTTGTGCAGAATAGTCATTTTTGAGCGAGTGTGAAAGGAAAACAGTAATCATAAATTTTCACGGGGCCATCTGAGACCACAGGCTCCAAGTAAATTTGGTGCATGTTGATTTGAAGAACTATATTTTTGTGATCCATGCTGTAAATGTATATCACGATAACTGATAATTTTCCTTTTTCAGGACACGAATCTCTCCCCCCACCATCTTTCAAACGACTCTGATATTTAAGACGGATTGATAAGACTTAAGCACTGACAGACTCAAAGCTCTGATATTGGAATCGTACTAGGGGGAAAATAAAACTGAAGAACGGACATTCCCTACAGAAAAGGTAAATCGGAACATTCTGGAAAACACTTCTGGATGATGATAGCTATACAATTCTATCATCACTCAGTACGGATCAGTCCTTTGGCATTTAGGAAATTTCCAGTCCCACTACAAACAAAAACCAAAAGGCACAGCATTTCAGATACTCATGCAAAGCGAAAGCGGCAGAACCAAGAGCACAAAGCACAGAGGTAGATGTCGAGCAAGCATTGATTTAGTGAATCGGTCGTGGAAATCCGCTTGTTCCTGTACGCATGTCCACTGCTACGACAGTTTACGATTACGATCTACTTGAATCAGACTGAGCAATCACTGTCCATCAAGTACATGTACACAGTACAGCATTCTGTTCGTCTTAATGAATATATTCAATATCTAAAACATACAGTATATACACTGAACATATCCAGTATATTACTATATTACTTATCAAGCATTGTGCTTACACCTAGATATTTACTGTACAAATTTACAGTAGGGCACGTTTACAATTTTGCAAACATTTGTCGAGAATAACTGTAGAAGTTACTCTCGTACAAGAGTTCGTCTCAAGACGCTCACAAATCATTCATGCTCGTCAGACTACAGGATGAATTCTGATTTAAAGGCTTCACTTGACTTGACTTGACACCACCACATGACGACGAGCAGCCAACGTAAAGAGAATCAGCTGGTGTCCGTTATCAAAGAAAAGAAACATCCGACTTCAAGTCCGTGTGAAACAGCTTCAGACAACGCGATGGAAGTTTGAGAAATGCGATCGGCCGTAGAAACGCTGACTGAAACCTAAACCAACCAGCCGAGCGTCTCGGAGAAGAGCAAGATGATCGTCTGACTGCTGAAACATTTCTATGATTGACACTTGTGTGCAGCAGGCAGGCAGTGTCAGTATGAGCACGGTGAAGAAAGCAAAAAGGTTTTACTACGGCACATAAAAATTCATGGCACTGACATTAATGTGAAAAATGTTGCTTAGTGGCGGCCATTTTGCTTGGCACAAGTGCTTCAAGGTAGATTTTACTTGCTACAATAAATAATAATTATAGATTTTGCATTTTTGGCCATTATGGTCAACCTTTTTTTCCAGATTAAAAAAAAAAAAAAAAAAAAAATGCATGCCTGTTAAATCAAAGCCAGAGAATAAAAGACTAGCTAGAAACATCTACAGACCAGTAATGCAGTTCCTTCAGTCTGAGTGCATGTCTTGTTTCATTTTAACTTTACACAGCTATTCTCGCTGTCTTAAGATTTTCTCAGCAACTTTCATTTGTCAGTTAAGATTTAACTACTTAAACACAATACCAAAAGGAAATTCACTCCAATTTTAATGATAAATGGAAGAACTAAATGCTATTCCTTAATTTAGCTCCACGAGTCGAATCTATTTGTCCGGTTGAATATTAATTTTATCATAAATAACCAATTAACCTGGGTACTTATGGTAAATCCAATCAACCTGGCAATAATCGCTACACATCTCCTTATCATGCAGTGAGTCATGACAATCGTAATCTTTTCCATCTCGATAAGAAATGCGAGAAAGCAAAACGCGCATAAATCGGTGTCCCTAACATTCAGCCGCAGTCTAATAGAATGAATCGAGTTTCAAGCTGCAAAAAAAAAAAAACCTTGACCGATATGAAAGCGCTAAATTTAGAGAAACACTAAACAAGGATCCAGGTCAAAGCTCCATGTGATTGTGATTTGGTTTCAAAAGAGCAATGCTCTCAATTTCGATTTCTCAAAACCACTTCCACTCCCAAAAACTGTGCGTGCGCACGTGTGCACATTTTTACTACTTTGATGCAACGGCAACATCCGTTAAAAGCAACTCGTCCGTTTTCGTGAAAAGAAGAGGGACTATGAAGTATGAAGAAAGCTTCATTTCCTTTCTACTGGTTTCCGCTGCAGACTCTTAAACATGGAAAGGTTCATTTTCAAATCAGAAACACAATGTTCCTTTTGTCTCGAATCCAGTGAATCAGATTTCTTCGTTAGCCCACCAAGGAGGTGGACGCAGACTTGGTACTGAATGCACAGCATTGTGCAGACTTCTCAAAGACTGCACGCGCGTGCGTGTGCCACGTGTTTGTGTGGTGGGCTTTTCTGTCAGTTTGCCCCATCTCCCGGCACCGGGCTCTCGGCTCTCCCATCCTTCAGACTCCCAGATTGCTTCTTCTGCTTGGACTTTGATTTCCTCAGCATGCACACCTAAAAAAGAAGAGCCTCCATTTCTACACAGTTCCCAACGAGACTGTCTCAGTATCAAATCATCAGCACGAATTCAGGTGTCATGTTTCAACATATCTGACACTGATGGTACCTTGGGTCCTGCTGCGGAGATGATGATCTGTCCAGGGGACTGGATCCACGGCTCACCGTCCACCTGCACCGGGATGGGTTTTGTCACAGTGATGCGGATGTAGCTGCCCTGAGCGAGCCGGGTCCCTGAGCGTAGCCCGCTTTGGACCTGACCCTGAAAGAGAGAAAAACACACATTTTATATTCTTTCAGCCCAGTCACTCCGGTTCAGTCTGCCCGATTTAATAACTATAGGACAAAAAGAAAATCATATCACACACTCTGATGTGTGTTTGCCAAGTTTGTGAGCCAAAGCTGGGGAAATAAAAGTTCGCTCCACTACTGTGAGGATGAGGCGCTCCTCCATTTCGGTCAGTGTCAAAAGTTATTGTGCTTGTTGGGTTCATAATGGTTTTTCAGACACGGGCCGATGTACACAAGTTCTTCTGGGTTGGGGAGAGGGTCAGAAATACACACAATAGTTCTGAGAGAGAGAGAGAGAGAGAGAGACTTACCATGTGTACCACCCCAGTTACTCCCACTACCTCCAGCATGCCGTCATCCATCCTGGGCTTGTCAAAGCGTGCGTCGCTGTCTGAACCCCACAGATCAGCACCAGCGCCCCAGCTACCAACACACACACACGGGTCATGACCAGGCCTTTTTTTTTTTAAAATATATTCTAAAAAGGTATGTATATCGAATGAGCATGTTCTGTGCTCGAGGCTTTATTTTACATGTGTATGCGGTCACCTGGGAATGTTGAGGAAGATGAGGCCCTCTATACTCGGTAGTTCTATGTCCTGCTTGTCCACCTGCAGTTTCAGGTCTTTGTGAAGGTTTCGTGTGTGACTCAGTTTCTGCAGGCCGGCTTTCAAATACACGCCCTTATTATGAAACCTGGAAAATAGAAGAGGTGGCCGAATGAGCGGAACAGTGACAATAATCGACGATACAGCCAGTATGTATGAAAACATATATGATAACGCTTCTAAATAGTTTATATAAACACTGTGCACATCACTAAAATACACATGTACACACAGCAAAGCAGTGTCAAGCACTAGAGGGCGCGAATCACTAACTTCTTGAACATTCTGAAATAACTTTTTTTTTCGCGGTGCGGTTTCCATCAAATCCTGCGCTCCGATTGGCTGGTGAGCGGGTCTGTATCCTACGGTACGGACCCCAGTTACAGACCCTCGGTTACGGACCTCTGGCAACTCGCTCTTTCACAACAACAAAAAAAACATAGCATTATTTTGGCAACATTTAACGTATAAAAAATATTTATTTATAAGATTA
>JAODOF010000013.1:2577257-2589127 GCA_027576175.1 Sciades proops | reverse complement strand
CCATTTAAAACATTTGGCGCATTATGAAGCGCAAAATACAACAAAGGAGACCCCGAACTGTTGAGCAACTGAAATTGGCAAGAAATCAAGCAAGAATGGGACAACATTTCGCTTTCAAAACTACAGCAACTGGTCTCAGTTCCCAAACGTTTACAGAGTGTTGTTAAAAAGAAAGTAGAGGTGATGCAACGCAGTGGTAAACACGCCCCTGTCCCAACTTATTTTGACCTGCTTGCCAGCAGTGGCAATCCTGAAAACTCACCAGTACATTTTTTATATAATCCTTTTTAATATCCTTCCACATGGCTGACAGTTTAACTGTTGATTTTCTGCTCCTCAAAGTGTTGAGTAAAGTGCTGGTTTTGGCAAGTTTTTAGAATAAATCCAACTCACTGACGTGAACTCTTTACCTGTCGAATGGTAGCTCAGTCAAACACAGACCGATGGACTTTTTGTACATTAATTCGCTCAAAACATCCTCAATTTATAATGCCAGGAAGCAAGGAAGCCCCAATCAAAAGCATGTGAAATGGGGAAAAGAGGCGGAGCTTCCCTGCAGCGTCAGTGCATATCGGAGAGTTCATTCACGTTCGTCAAACCTGAGATTGTGTATATTTCACGTACGCCTTCTTAGTCGCTGCTGATGACGTGTCATGGATGCTGTGTGAAAAATATCTGCCAAAATGGAGATCAAATCTAGGGGGCGTGTCACTCTGTGTGATCACCTGACCATGACTGTCACTGATTGGATGCATGAATGTACAGTCTGGTCAAGAAAGAAATCAGCCTCACTTCTTTTTTCTAACTCTGTCTTGATTCCTTGATCCTGTTCATTTCTCATCTCACGTTCTAATTCATTTACCCTTTTCACCCCTTGTGATATCCTCTCTCTCTCTCTCTCGCTCTCTCTCTCTCTCTCAAAACCATTGTCTCTTTCTATCTTTCCGTATCTCTCTCACCTTTTGTCTTGCTGTCTGTTTTTGTCCCTGTATCTTGCACTACTCTCTCTCTCTCTCTCTCTCTCTCTCTCTCTCTCTCTCATTCATCCATTGTCTCTATCTGTCTCTTGACTGTTCATTCATTCTTTCTTTCTTTCTTTTGCTACATCTCTCTCTCTGTCTCACCCATCATGCGTCTGTTTCTATTCGTTGACATTGCTGCGCTTTCTCTCTCTCCCTCTTTCTTTCATACTCGACATCTCACCATATCTCTCTTCACCATTCTCTCACTCCATCTCTACCCGTTTGACCCTCTCCATTTCTCTTCCTCTCTGCGTCCTCACCCCTCATTCTCTCTCTCTCTCTCTCTCTCTCTCTTCGTTTGCCCTTTTCACGCCCTCTCTCTGACCTGTTCACTATTTTTCTCTCTGGCTTTGTTTCTCTCGCTATTTTCGCCATCTATCTCACTCAACCATTCTCTCTCCCTCTTTCTTGTTTCTTGCTTGATCCATCTTCTTGCTGGATCTCTGATGAAATGAGTCTCTTTTCCTTTCTGTATCTCTTTCGAGATTTTGTTCTTTTCATCCCCTTTTTTCTGAATATCTTTTTATTTGTCTCTATTTTTATTTGTCTCCTTCTGTATCAGTTTCTGTCTTTAACGCTTCGCCTGATTTGTAAGGTTGTCAGAAGCTTTGTTGTGCACACACACACACTCTCTCTCTCTCTCTCTCTCTCTCTCTGGGAAATGACTGCTTTACTGTGCTCTAATGATCCAGCAACACCTCCAACACAGCAGCTCGGAGATCAGCGAATCCCCTGGCGTTTTTTTTTTTCATTACAAACACGGACGAGACACACAAAGAGACAGAAGCTTTTTCTCTGAGCCGAGTGGATGAAGAGCGAAGGCGACTCCTGCTTTATCGATTCGGCCATAAATGTGCGAGCGCTAATGTGCTGCAGGATGCCATTTTGATCGATGAAGCATCATACAAGCTTCACTCAGGAACTCTGTACAACACTGTGCTTCCTGTAGAAGTGAAGAAAACGCTGGGATAAGATCAAATTTTGAAAATAGTCTCATTAAAGGGATCGTGTTTAGCCTGATCAGAAATATCCGGTTGACTGAGTGGTGAAGAACTCCGAGAAATCTGTCACGAGAAGTGAAAAAAGGTGAAAAACAGAATAAAAAACAAGCAAGACTTTGCGCCGTGTTTGTCGTGTACGTGTTCTGAGATACTGGCGAATGCATTCAATCAAGCCCAGCAAATCAGAGCATGTGACCAGGTCATGTGACATATGAGGCTGATTGGACATTGACATGACACAAGTCATATTAGCCAGTGTTCCAGATCCTTGAAATTCCAAATACTGGTTGAAAAGTTCATCCTCGGCTCGCTTCGAGCTCGAGAGTTTGTCCCGGATTTCCTGAGATTTAATTTTCCTGCACCTTCCCAAATCCCATCGTCAATTCAGACACGAGGTAACAGAAGCTTCTCTCCAGCCACCGGCGTCCTGAACCCATCATCTGGAATAATACCGAAGATCCACCGGCAGCCGAATCAACAACGACGGACGAGTAATAAATGAAAACAATAAGCAAAAGACGAGAAACCAAACAAGCAGCCGCTGATGAGATTAAAATCAGCTAATGGGCTGCTTGGCCACTTCAAAAGCGCATTTATCATCAGATTTGAATATATATTGAGTTTCCGTGTTCTCTATAATCTCACTATTGACTCATTTTCTGTCACAGTGAGAAGGCGTCGCCATGAAATAATGAAGGTGATTATAACCATTGGGTCAATTTGGTCATTTGGCACTGCTTCCTGTTTGGGTGGAGGCAAGTAATTACAGGAGAGCTGGAGAAAAAGTGGAAGAACAATTCGAAGAGACTTGACACATCAGCATCACCATCATCATCATGACATTCTGCTCCATTTTAAATGTTTATATTCATGTCTTTATTTGTTGATTGACTTTCTGACTCCGGCTGAAATGATTTCATCTTTTCTCGAACAGCTGGATTACACATCATCGTCTCAGATCACTGCAGGTGAAACTTCAACAACCTTGAAAAAAATATGTTAAAAATATGAAAAATAAAAAGTCAAAGTTTGTTTCTTGATTTATTTATTGCTGTAACTTTTTTCCCCTCAGTGTGAAACTGAACCAGAGGCTGAAATTGAAGATCGGCTCTGAGACACAGATTTATTACCTTTGGCGTGTTGTGGGTGAAATAAAGGGATAAATAAATGGAAAAATGAAAGAAAAAAACTATTTTTAAATCTCTCTCTCTTTCTTTTCTTTGTCTCTTTTAATTATTCTTTCTTTCTTTCTGTTTCCTTTAACATTGCCTCTTTCTTTCTTTCTGTTTCCTTTAACCATTGCCTGTTTCTTTCTTTCTGTGTCCTTTCTTTCTTTCTGTATCCTTTAACCATTGCCTGTTTCTTTTTCTTTCTTTCTTTCTTTCTGTCCTTTAACAGTTGTCGCTTTCTTTCTTTCTGTATTTTTTCTTTCTTTCTGTCTGTATCCTTTAACAGTTCTTTCTTTCTTTCTGTATCCTTTAACAGTTCTTTCTTTCTTTCTGTATCCTTTAACAGTTTTTTCTTTCTGTATCCTTTCTTTTTCTTTCTGTATCCTTTAACAGTTCTTTCTTTCTATGTTCTTTCTTTCTTTCTGTCTTTCTTTCTGTATCCTTTCTTTCTGTATCCTTTAACAGTTCTTTCTTTCTTTTTTCTTTATCCTTTCTTTCTGTCTGTATCCTTTAACGGTTCTTTCTTTCTTTCTGGATCCTTTCTTTCTTTTTCTTACTGTATCCTTTAACAGTTCTTTCTTTCTTTCTTTCTGTATTCTTTCTTTCTGTTTCCTTTAACCATTTCTTTCTTTCTTTCTGTATCCTTCAACAGTTCTTTCTTTCTTTCTGGATCCTTTCTTTCTTTCTGTATCCTTTAACAGTTTTTTCTTTCTGTATCCTTTAACAGTTCTTTCTTTCTTTCTTTCTTTCTTTCTGTCTTTCTTTCTGTATCCTTTCTTTCTGTATCCTTTCTTTCTGTATCCTTTAACAGTTCTTTCTTTCTGTATTCTTTCTTTCTTTCTCTATCCTTCAACAGTTCTTTCTTTCTGGATCCTTTCTTTCTGTCTGTCTGTATCCTTTAACCATTTCTTTCTTTCTTTCTTTATCCTTTTTTTCTGTCTGTGTCCTTTAATCATTGCTTCTTTCTTTCTTTCTGTATCCTTTAATCATTGCTTCTTTCTTTTTTCTGTAGCCTTTAACAGTTCTTGCTTTCTGTATCCTTTCTTTCTTTCTGTCTGTGTCCTTTAACCATTTCCTCTTTCTTTCTTTCTTGATGTAAACGCATGTTCTTCCCATTTGTAGTTCCATGAACATTGTGGAACATCTCCAAAATAAGTCAGTTCCTGTTCTCATTTCGGTCTCGCAGCGATATGAGCGATTAATAGTCGTTCCCTCACCCACTTCTCTTTTTAATCGATTATGAAGTTAATCAAACAAAACCCCCTCAAACTGGAGACTCCTTCCATCAACGTTACAGAAATGTCTCCTGACAGAAAGCCTGAAACCATCTGCTGTTCGAGTCCCCGTCAGTGAGTTGCTCCTAACGAGCTGTGTGAGAATTCCCGAACTCTGTCGTACCGATAATTAACGGCCCCAGTTTTGTCAGTGTTGACACAGATCTTTGTGGCAACTTATCTGCACGAGTAAACGTACGAGAGCTCTGGGATGTAATTGTCAGCCATCGCGTTGCATCATTTGCACCAGAAAGCGATTAAGAAGGTGCGAAGCGACTGAACATCAGCCTGGCACACAACAGCAGCACGTCTTCTGCTTCTGAAAGATGGGAAAGGAATAATCCCATTAGTGGGCACAGAGATGACACTGCACAGACAAATGACACGTCGCCAGTTTTCAATCGGGGAAAATGTGAAAGTCTGTACACGCGAGAGCCACAGGAAGACGAAGCCATTACTGATATTGTGCTGCAGGTTCATAAATAACCATAAATATTCCAGGGGCATGGATCTCATCCACTCTCTTCCTCTTCCTGTTCCTCTCTGCTCATGCTGACGTGACATGGGGGCGCACTCAGGACCCGACAGAATCTTTTATATGTGGACTCAAAACAAGACACACACACACACACACACACACACACCTGAAGGAACTGAGAATGTGTTCTGGATTAATCTCCTGAAAATAAAGGTGGCTGAATAAAGAATCTTTGAGTGAGATATTGTTTGATGGATCGAAAGTCGTTTATTTGTTCATCTTTGGTGAACACTTTATCCTGGTCCGGGTCACGTAGATCTGGAGTTTTCCCAGGAATTAGAATCAGTTTCCTGGAGGTGAGAGGAAATCAGAGAACTCAGAGAAACCCCCTACAGACACAAGAAGAACATGTGAAACATGGCACAGACACTGACCTGAGCTCAGGTTCGAACCGGGAACACTGGAGCGGTGAGGTGGCACCAGGACACTTTACCAAAGAAAGCAATTCAAATTAAAAAAGAAAACTACATTAAAATTAAAGAAATTGATCTGAAGAAAGGTTCTGGAGAGTGATGCCACAGAAGAACCTTTTTTGTTTGCTTTCTGAAGAACCTTTCAATGAATCAAAGTGAACAAACAAAGAAACAAACAAACAAAAAAGCCAACAAACACAAACATGCTGGAAAAGGTTCTTGAGAGCAAAGCCAGAGAACGACCACTGCTTCCTGTTTGTGAAAGAACCTTCTGGTTGCTGGATTTGAAACTGAACAAACAAACAAAGCAAGGACTCAAGGTTCCAAAAAATGTTCTTTCGAGCAATGCCAGAGAAGAACTCATTTTCTGGTTCGCAAATAAACATTTGATTTGTGGCTTTTCAAGCAAACAAACAATGTATAAATGTTCTAGAAAAGATTCTTTGGAGCAAAGCCAAAGAAGAACTCTTGAATTTTTGTTTCTGAAAGAACTTTTGGATGAAATATCTGAAACAAACAAACAAACAAACAAACAAAATGACACGGATTTAATAAATGAGCACAGTAATATTCAGACAAAAACCCCAGACAAATGAATCAAAACAAACAAACAAAAAAACCCCCCAATGTTTTAAGGTTTTCGAAAAGATTATTTAAAACAATGGTTTTCAAGAAGATTATTTAAAACACAATCTTAAACACTTTGAATCTTAAACACATTTAATCTTGAACAAACAAACAAACAAAAAGTTCGAAATACTCCAGAAAATGTTGTTTCATGCAATGTCATAGAAACACCATTGTTTTTGGCTTTTGAATGAATTTTTTGAATGATGGTCCGAAACAAACAAACAAACAAACAAACAAACAAACAAACCGACCAACCAACAAACATATAAATAAGAAAGAAGACTTTTTTGTTGTTTTTTGTGTGATGGAACTTAAATAGAAATATATTTTAATACAAACAAACAAACAAGCAAACAAAAGTTCTAAATACTCCAGAAAATGTTCTTTCATGCAATGCCAAAAACCATTGTTTTTGGTTTTCGAATGAATTTTTTTTCATGATGGTCCAAAACAAAAAACAAACCAACAAATTTGCATGAATGAATAATATCCAAACAAAAACTCAGAAAAACAAAGAAACAATCAAAGAAACCAACAAACATATAAATAAGGTAGAAAACTTTGTTGGTTTTTTGAAATAACCTTTTGGGTGATGGAACTTAAATATAAATAATTTTGAGACAAACAAACAAACAAACAAACTAGAAAAGCACTCGGAGAGAGCAGACCTCCGCCAAGAATCCTTTAAAAAAATCCAGGATCCAGAAGGTGATCCGAATCACCGCCAAAATTTAATGGATTGTTACTTGTGCCCAGTCACACCTCTGGAAAAAATTTCAGAGCAATCCGTTCATAACTTTTTCCGTAATGTTGCTAACAAACAAACCAACAAACAAACCAACGCTACCGAAAACATAACCTCCTTGGTGGAGGTAATGACCTTCGCCAATAAGTCTTGCCATTATACTGAAGGCTCTTTCTGGAGGAAAAGGATTCTTTATTTTTTGTCACAAAAAAGATAGTTTTTCATTTTTAATCTAAATGAGTTCTTTCAGTCACTTCTGATATCACTTAACTAAATTATCCCAGTGATGACTGGTTACATTAATGTTTATGATCCATGGAATCCATTTGAAAATCAGACCTCATACCCTCTCCCCCCGTCTCACTGCCACGCAGCCGGTGACGCATTTGATGCCAATCATGTGTGGACTCTTCGAAATTTCTAATGACACACAGGAATTAAGTAACGAGGCACGACAGCAGCGGCGGCGAGGACAAGCCCTTTATTTCAGCCTGCATGATAAAAAAGTCCTAATAAACACGGGCTGGCGTTAAGAAATTGGAATGTCAGGACAGGACGGAATGATATTAAAACACAGTGTCTCGCGGCACTTCAGGAGCAGCGGGGATGTAGTTACACAGAGGTCACTGATGACAAGTCCTTTACCGCCTGGGCCGCTGCTAACCCAATTTATGTCGACTGTCACCAGGATTGTACAGCGGTGGCACTGATCTGCACTGCGCTGATGTGATGCTACTGAGGAATGGAAACTCAAAATGATACGGTCTTGACATGCTGTTGTCAGGTGTCGTGGCTGTTGAGGACTAAAACCTTTCAAGATTTCAGTTGAAATGGTGCAACAGAGCTTTAAATTAGCATGAGGGGTCAAATTGGAGTCACCTGTGATGCAAAAACTGAGATAAAAATGAAGATGGAGATGGCAGGAATTACGACTTTTCACATATATGTGCGTTAAAAGCCTGTTTACGCATCTTGTGTCACTTGTAGTTTCTCTCTTGTGGACGTGTCGCGACTGATACTGTCATTTGTGTCGTTGTAGCGATATATTTAAGTTATCCCACGAAATCAAGTCGTACATGAGCTGATCACAGCTATAATCCATGTACGACGAGATTGAGTGGAATAACTGTTTTATTCCATCCACATTCACTGGATTTTGAGAAACAGAGCATTTTTATTTTTTGCAAAGTCGATCAAGAAAAACCTTATACAAAATGTCCGACAAAATAATTTCCACTTAGACGGATGTCTTAAAACCTATCGATGGCTGCGTGAATTGACTTTAGTGTTTTTTTTTTTTGTAGAAAGTGCCGTTGTACTGTTGTGCCGAGGTATAGAATAGCTTTAGACATTTATTTAATTCTTTCCTGGACATTTCAGTTCTGTAATTTTCAAACTTCTTTGAGCTTTTGAACTCGTCTAAAAAAAAATTCAACAAATTTTAATGCTTAAAGATGAAGAATGTAAACAAACCAGCGAAATGACAGGAGCAACTTGTGAAAAATGCGATAAAAATAATAATAATAATTCTTGGGAAAAAAAGTTCTTACCATCAAATACTTTCATTCCATTTCATTTTGTTGCTTTTTTTTTTATATTTTTGAAGTTTTGTTTTCGAGTCGAGTTTTTATTTCGTCCTCGGTTGGTTCAGCAACACGTTCCGCCATTTTATTTTTCTTTCCTCACGGTATCCTTGACTTCCAAGTGACGTCAAAGCAAAATAGAAACCCGGATGTCGGCCATGTTGGTGGCTATAAACACAAATGCGGGGTCAAGCGACATTCTGTACAAAACATAGTCACGCGTGCGCAACTCTCTTTGTTTTCCCACTGCTTTAAGCGTTCTTTTCGCTCTGCCATATCTTTGTGCTGTATATGGTTGTGGTCACAACAGGACTCGTGACTGCGACATGTTCCGATTTTTTAGAATTCCGTCAGTGATTCGGAAAGAGAGCGAGGAAACTCTGAGGTTCAGTACAGAGAGGAGACGAGCGCGGCTGAACAACATCGGCAGGGCTGATCTAACAGAGACTAAAACCAAAACAGCTCGTGTTTCCAGTGATCGTTTTATCTCAGGTGAGATTCGAAAGCTTTCTCGATAATATCGTGGAAGAATTTTATTTTGTGTTGCTAGAATTTTGTGATAAAATGAGCGTTCTCTTGTCGTGGTTCACTCAGTCGTTGTTATAATTTTAACATGTGTATTACCATTTCGCTTCGAGGAGCGCCAGCAAAATTATACAATAGAAACAATCCAGACTGGGCACCCACTCAGAAAACGGGCTACATTTCGTCCAAGGTCGGACTTGATTCTTCGGCAGCTGAACAACACCAAAGAGCTCAAAGGAGGAGGAAGACAGCTGAATTTGCAGAAGCTGCATGTGGTAGCTCACCTGTGAAGTTCCAAGACACCACGGTTGAAGTTGAGAAATTAATACCAGGTGAGCAAATTTTGACCGAAACAAAGTAATATTATTTTGAAGCTTCCATAAATTTAAGATTTCCAAACTGACCTGGGTACCCGATGGTCAGTAGAAACATCTTATCCTCAGAAAAAATTTATACAAATTCAAATTTGTATAAATAGGGGACTACATAGGCGGCAAAATGTAGTTTTTTTCCTGCCATGGAAGTGCACTTGTATACCGAGGAGGAAGCCATTTGCATTACAGCCATGAATGAGGATTCAAAATGGCGGCTCAGCTCGGTTTTCCCTTTCGGGCGCTCTCGTTTTCTGTCAGAATTTGGTAAAGAAAAAAAATAAATATTATTTACCAGCTTAAAGTCTGTCCATATGGTGAAAATACCGAGACCTCGGCCTTGAATACTGACCTCGGCCCAGAGGGCCTCGCTCGCTCAGTACTTTCAAGTCCTCGGTATTTCACGATATGGATCTCCCAGCTGGTAAACAAACAAAACACTTAAATTATGATTTCCAAAATTAAAATAGGACAGTCATTATAATGAGGCGTGACGCTGCTTTCTGTCACGTCACATCTGTAACGTAGTCCAGTCACGCGTACAGAATAAACGTCCAGCGGCTTCAAAACTGAATTTTGGTTCATGGTTTCCGAACGTTCCTTGTTGATCGTTTCTTGAATAACAACAACAACTCACCAACTCATGTCTTTCATCTGTTTTTGATTGAATTAATTTTGCGTCATTTTGTTTTTTGAAAGCTGGTGCCTTGGAAAGAAAGTCCGTAATCGCCCACGGACATTACGGGAAAACGCTGCCTGCCGAGGAACCAATCAGAGCGCATGATTTTACCGGAAGTAGCTCGTGCCATATATAATATAATGCTACCACGCCTTGCCCCATTTGTGCTTTATTCCTTACATAAAACATAACTAGAAGAGGGAAATATAATAAAAATTAAATTGCCTTTGCGAGGTTGTGTTCAACTCACTAAAAATCAGAAAACAAACGTGTTAGTTTACTTGTGCTGGAAGACAAATTAAGCTTAAACGTTTACGCAGGCGAAGAAATACAACAGCAGAATGGTGCTTTTTAGGGCACGAATAACAAGGGAGACCCATTTTGTGGTTTTCAAATGGTCTCCAAGTGGCGAATTAAATAAATCAAAACACATAATAGTTTCACTTAACCCCTCAGAGCCGTGTCTCACTCTGACAAAGGCAAGAGTACATTACTGCCAAAGCAAATATGACAAGAAAATTGAAGGTTAATAACAGGTTAATACAACAAGATTACTGTAAGTCAGTCAAGTCTCATTCTCCCTCTCTCACACAGAACCGGATAAAAAGTTTGCTTTAACCTCCGCAGCTCTAATAAGTCGAGACAGAGCCCCAATCTCACATCCCTGGACTCGACCCAGCAGAGACGGCTCTTCTCTCCTACTTCTATTCATCTTGTGCCTCTCGCTCCAGCTCTCTCTGCATAGAGCGGCCCTTTATCACGCAGCGTGATCGCTGGTAATTTCAGTGTACAGATGCAATCGCTCGCTCTCGCTCCGCCATCCCTCCTTCCCTCTGGAGCAAATGACAATAAGCTTCAGCACAATAGACAAACAAGTGCCTGTAGACTGAAACCCGGCTACAGCTCTTCTCTGCTCTGTCTTTCTCAAAACACTCAACAGCGGCTCTAACTCTCTCTTTAAGGAGCCAACATTGAGACTTCCATTTCAGTTCATTGTGATGAAATGTCTTTTTTTTCCTGTTGCAATTACAACCACCTGACATGTAGGGCTGCAACGATTCGCCACGGTGCACTGAAAATCGAGTCCATACCTGCCGTACCGATTATCGATCCATGTAGCTGTATTTTCGGTTCGATTCTGTGACATTTTTAAACGCACTTTTACCGAACAACTGTTACATCGTTAAATCGATGCGAGAAAGCAGTCGGCCAGAGCTTTGCTTCAAAATAAAAACATGCAGTTTGATTGGTTTGAGTCCTTGCTCTTGTCAAATCAGAGCAGTCGATACTTTACATGGCAACGCCGTTGCTGGGCGCTAAAATGGCGGAAGCCAGGCTGAAAGATCCTTCGTCTCATCTTAAATAGAAAGTTTGGCTACATTTCAGGTTTCGAGAAAACACGAAGGACATTGCAACATGCCGCACGTTACGTTGATGTAAAAGTACTGAACTGTTCTGAATTTGCACAAATATTAAATAACTCCCTTTGAAGAGGAACGTGTTTGAGAGTGACTGATCCTCACCGCTCTGTGCTCAGGAATTCATCAAGTTGCCAAAATAGCCTTATTTTATAGATTTTGTTTTTAAAAACATTTTACACTTACATATCCTGTTCCCTCGCCAGCATTTGGAACGTTTTCATCTTTGCAGGCAAATTTCAAAAAGGATTTTGTTAATTAGGATAGGTAATTGTATGGAGCCAAGTAAAATTTTGGATTAATTTCACACGTGATTTAGAAGTTTTGAATTGAAATCACGAGTGAAATTGATCCTTAAATTTTACAAGGAACCATACGATTACTTGTTTATAATATATACAGGGCCAAACTCGTACTTCGGAAGCCATTCATGTTTTCTGAACCAATCAGGGCGCAGGACTATCTTGCACGTTTGAATCAGTTTCTAAAGCGTCTTTCATCA
>JAODOF010000013.1:2493316-2503322 GCA_027576175.1 Sciades proops | reverse complement strand
TGGGATAGGCTCCAGCTTGCCTGCGACCCTGTAGAACAGGATAAAGCGGCTAGAGATGATGAGATGAGATGAGATGAGATATTTATATTTATTCCAGATCATGACATATTCACTCACATAATCACACATGAAAATATACTCTAACCGGACTCTAAGATTCCTGTTCTTGGCTGCAGAAGTGGAACCCAATGTGTTCTTCTGTCTGCTGTTGCATGCTGAGATGCTTTTCTGATCACCGCAGTTGTATAGAGTGACTATATGAGTTACTATATCCTTCCTGGCAGCTCGGACTGCTCAATCTGTCCATTTTCTGATCTCTGACCCTCTCTTATCAACAAGGCGTTTGTTTCCACCCACAGAACTGTTCCTCTCTCTCTCTCTCTTGATGTTTTTTGTTTTTCGCACCATTCTTTCTGTGTAAACTCTGGGAGACTGTTGTGTGTGAAAACCCCAGGAGATCAGGAGCAGTTTCTGAAATACTCAAACCAACACCCACGCCACAGTGAAATGAAAGTCACACTTCTTTGAGCTAACAATTTTTCCCATTCTGATGTTTGAACATTGAGAAGATTAATTAACCGAAGCGCTTGATTTGTATCTGCATGATTTGATGCATCGTGCTGCCGTCAGGGGATCGGCTGATGAGAGAACTGCATCAAACGGCCGCAGGTGGACGGCTTGGTGTTCCTAATAAAGTGGCTGGTGAGTGTATGCTCACAAGTGAAATGGGTTTGGGGTGTTTTTTTTTTCCCCGTAACACTAAAACGTCTGCCATTTTACCCAGTTCTATTTCACAGGCCTGCGATTTCATTAATCAGACTCAGCACCTACATTTTAGGTGTTCAAGGGCTGAACTCCTGTTACTCCTCTCTGTTAACATTTTTTTTTTCGACTTGGAGTGGAAAGGCATGCTTCTCTTTAAAGTGCAGGCACACATTCTTTGAAAGAGCCCACTTTTTCAATTACTCTGCCATCAGCTAGCCACGGAGCAGATAATCGCAGGCTTCATAGCCGAACCTGCCGTCTAAATGTCAGCGAAAGAGAACGCTGCACTGTGGTTAAACCACACATCAAAACCTGAGATGCTGTCCGTAAGCATTACACCACTGTTAGCTGTTTGTTTATTTTCCGTCTCTGTCTGAGCATTTATTTTGGTCTGATCTAATCTCAAGGCTGCGCTCGCTGTATATCCATCTGATCCAGGGTTATCCAGCAGCTCAGAAATCAGTCAATTGTGTTACTTCATGCTCTGATCCAGGGAGGTCATCTCCTATTTTCTTTTTATTTCCTTTTTTGTCCAAACACTTTTGACAGGAGGAGCTCTCCTCCCAAAATCAAATGTAAAATCATTTCAAACCGCTTTAGCTGCATGAGCAAATTTGAAAATCTTTGACAGTGATTGATGAAACGTGCGCCGCTGCTTTCAGCATGGCAGTGCCTGGGTTTGTTGTCGCTCACAAAAACAGCAAGGATTAAAATAAAATATATAAAATCAGTTGAAGTTTCATTCAGGTCGAGGAGAAAAAAGAAAAACGTCTTGGCTCAGTTTAGCAATCTGAGTGTGTTCTTGGCTTTCATGGTGCTGTTCAGCCATTTTGGGTCGACGTTAAAGTCTTGAGCGTTTTATTTCTGGGTGCTTTTGGACACTGGCTTCAAGATATTATTCAAATCTGTGGACGGACCCTGAGCAGTCCTGATACTTTGACTGTGTCATGGGGTAAAACATTTCCTAGCTCGCTAGCTCTTTGGATAAGTGGACGCTTCGGTGTGTTCCCCAGTCCTTTGCTTTGGTCGCCTGGCCACCCGAGTGACTAAAAAGTCATCAAGTCATGAAGTGAGATAGGTCGTCCAGTAAATTCATACAGCCAGGTTTACGCTGCACAATGTTTTAGCCTTGTTTTCAGATAGAAATTATACATTGTTAAAGAATTCCTTGTCGTGAGATGAGATCGGTGTTCTTCAAATGCATAACGCTAATTTAATCCAAGTACAAGCCAAAGACAGGATTTTTTTCTGCACGAGCTGCTGGATGAAGTAGATTACGCAAAACATAGGTCTATCGTAAAAGGATCTTTGTTGTATAATCTGACATGGACAACACGTTATTGTTCTAGAATTTGGCCAAGATTTTATTGGTTTCTCATACAGTGTGACAAATAATAATCTTAAAAGAAGTCGTACCGCATAAAACACAGCTTTCGGTGTATGAATTCCAATGGAAGCAATATTTTTACAACATCCTTCGCCTGTCACGGGAACGTTTTTTTTTTTAACCTCAACAAAACTTCATCAAGTTGTTAGCAAAAGTATCAGCTATGAGTTGCGGTGTTCTGCCTTCACATCGTGAGAACAGGATATTCTTGTCTTTGAGTCAAGTTAGCATGTTTATTTTCGCTGTAGATGTTTCACGGTGATTTGACTGTTCCTCATCCTTGCTCCTCATTCTGAAAAGGTCGTAGAGATTCAGAACAAGAGGTACGTGTTGTATTTAAAACCTTGAAGGTCCAGTTTATTTTCTTTCTTTGGTTGTTGAATATACTCACCCATCAGGCAGCGATGAATAAAAGACACAAAATCTGCTTCTTCCAGGCACCAAAGTCAGCAAAATGTCCACCGTGTACTTCCTTCCAAGATGGAATTTTCTGACAACAAACACCATATTGATGACAGTTTTTTTTTTTTTCTTGACGGCTTTTGTACTCATGTTTACCCTCACAAATGTTCAAATGAAGGACACCATTGTTCCACCTTCTATCCTTCCAAAGAACAGCTCATTTTCTGCTCCAAGAGCCACCTTCTTCAGCGCAATTATGTCGTACGTGCTGAAATAAGCTGGGACAGGAGGGTAATGAATTCTCCCCTTGGAAGAAATGGAAAGATTTTCTATTTGCCAGACACTTCCTTCCTCTTTTAACTCTTTCACCTGACGTGGAGTGGACTTTCCAGGGGTGGCCGGCTCTGAGTGAGGGGAGGGGGGTGATGAGGGGGAAAGGCTAGAACGACTTGAGTGAACAATCAGCGGAGAGCGAGAACCATCTGTCTCCGGCGAGATGAGATGGGCCTGGCAGGCCGCCGTGTAAAACATAGCCCATATAACGTGCCTGTCCGGGCCCTAAAATTGGAATCGCGGCACGTTGTTGAAAACTGTATTGCTCTGTATCAGGCAATAACGGACAAAAATCAATATACCCGCTGTCTCTCTGCAGCTGGACTCTAGCAACTGGACAGAGAGGCATTTTCAGACAATGGCCTTTTTGCGGCATGCAATCAATCCGGCAGGAACGGCAATGGGAATGGGAATGGGCGTCCAATGCCTGGTCTCGTACAGCATTTGTTACACCGTGGGTTTGAGTGCATCGTTTTCAAGTCACTGCCAGAATACTCCAAAGCACTACAAGCTGATACCTAACCAAATCCCATTTACCGTCCACCAAGCCAAATCAGAAAGCTCACTCCATCTCAGATTCAAGAAAGAGCTTCGGGAGATCCGTGGATCTAGGTGTATACGCGAGCAATTTAAATCACGGCAGTACAGAAATTGCCATGGGTGAACGACGCTGGCTTCGTGCATGTTCCGAGATGATGAATAGATGAGAACAGGGCTTTAGTTTCTCAGTGGCAGAAGGGACGGTGGGATTTTTATTACCCTCAGTCAGGCTTTTTATTACAGAGAAGTCGTCATGAAAATCGTAGCGTTGCAACATGACCGCTGCGGCTCGCACTCTCGTGGTCTTCTGGGACATCCGCTGGCAATATCTTCCACTCGGGGTTTTTTCTGTGATTTTCCCTTTGTTTTTTGTTTTTTTTTCCTTTCTAAAAACAACATTCAAAGTGGATTGATTCGATGAATCATTTTATAAAACGCAAACTAAAAAAAAATCTTTGTCAGCAAATACTCATACGCAAGTCACTGGCAATATGGTTGTGATTGGGGTGCCGTTATTTTTCAGCGCTGAATCGAAGAAAATGTTAATTTAATCGAAGATTTAATTGTGAACCCACCTCAAGCTGCGTTTTACTCTTAATTTGTGGAACAGATTTTTTTTTTTTGCAGAAAATTAGCAAACAGACAACACGGTTAACAAGCATCCATGCTCGGAATTTACTTTAAAATATTTAAAATATTTTTCATTAATGATTTTCTGAATCATTTAGGAAATTACAGGGTGAATTGTTCATCAGGAGATCTGAAGCGCAAGATGTTGAACAGATTCACACATTAAAAATTGTAATTCGTATGAAGTGAAAGTGTCGTTGTAATTGTAACGTTGTTGTTGTTGTTTTTGAAATAGCAACATCGTGAGGCTGTTTATTCCAGTTTCTAGAAGACGACGTGTTGAATAATGTCTGCTTGCTCCTTTCCAGAATGTTCACACAGATTTGAATGGCAGCATTTTTTGTTTTATTTATTTCTTTCTTTTTGCTGACTAAGATATTCACTACAGTTTGCACGACATTTGAATGTAACAGTTCCTCTATATATAGAGAAAGAGGGCATGAGGAGTCACTAAAGTCACGAAAGTTAGATTTCGAAACTCCCCCTGAAGTCCAGCCACGGAACACAAAAGAAATGTTCCAACTCGTATCTTGCACTTTTGTTCTTGCGAGGTCGAGCCGTTCCTCGCTGTGCCAGCGGTTTCTGATTTGCTTTGTTCCACGCGTGTTGCTGCACCGAACAGCCCGATTTCCCACGCACAGGCTTGCGATGGCGTGAAAGGTACATCTGCACGATTCCGAGGATGTGACTGGAATTTGCGAAACGAAGGCTCAGGCAGCAACTGGATCAGGTTTGCAGTTTCATGAATATTTCACTGCTTCTTGTGGAACTGGAACGAAGGAAGCAGATGCTTTCAAAAGTCACACGATCTGGTTCTGTGTTCTGTCTAAACCCATTCATGACAGGAATCATTTACTTTCACATGTGATTCTTTGACATGAGTCGTTTATTTTCGCATGTGATTCTTTACACAGGTCGTTTGTTCCCACACGGGATCCTTTATGTGATTCATTTGTTTCCATGTGATTTTTGACACGGGCCGCTTGTTTTCGCGTGCGATTCTATCCACAAATCATTTATTTCCACATGTGATTCTTTCCATGATTCATTTATTTTCACATGTGAGTCTGTGCACAAGTCACGTATTCCCACATGTGATTCTTGACATGAGTCATTTATTTTCGCATGCGATCCTTTACACGATTCATGTCTTTCAACACGTGATCCTTTGCACAATTCATTTGCTTCCACATGTGATTCTTGACACGAGTCATTTATTTTCACTTGTGATTCTTTACATTCTTCATTTGTTTTCATATGTGATTGTTTCCACAATTAATTTATTTCCACGAGTCATTTACTTTCAAATGTGATTCTTGACATGAGTCATTTGTTTCCACATGTGATTCTTTTCATAAATCATTTATTTCCGCGTGTGATTCTTTACACGATTTGTTTATTTTCACATGAGTCTGTGAACAAGTCACATATTCGCACATGTGATTCTTGACACAATTCATTAATTTTCACATGTGATTATTTACACTATTCATTTCTTTCCACACGTGATCCTCCACACAATTAATTTATTTCCACATGATTCTTGATACAAGTCATTTGTTTCCACGTGATTCTTTACACAATTCATTTGTTTCCAGATGTGATTCCTGAAACAAGTAACTTATTCCCACATGTGATCCTTCACACAATTCATTTATTTTCACGTGATTCTTTATACAAGTCCTTTGTTTCCACATATGATTCTTCACACAAGTAATTTATTTCCACATGTGATTCTTCACACAAGTCATTTTCGTATGTGAATCTTTACACAAGGCATTTATTTCCACATGTGATCCTTCACACAATTCATTTATTTTCACGTGATCCTTTGTTTCCACGTGCGATTCTTCACACAAGTAATTAATTTCCACATGATTCTTTACACAAGTCATTTATTTTCACATGTGATTCTTTACACAAGTTATTTATTTTCACATGCCACATCCTGTATATGGTCCGTTCACTGTGCTGACATTTACAAATGTTGATTCAGTAAAGAATGGCATGTCATCCTTTTTCTCTGTTCGTAGTTACATTTCAAGTTTGGGAAAACTTGATCTCACTGATGATGTAAATTCTCTGAGTTGAAAGAGAGACTGGAAGCTCCTGACATGAACATGTTTTTAAAATGTAGAACAAGCATCACACCAGGCCTTGTGCAAGTTGTTACCATGGACACAGTGACGCATTAGAAGAATTATAAACAGTAGTTATGAAAACTGACATGAATTCTTTTTGATCTATGAAAGCACATTGTGCATTTTTCCACAAGTCCTTCTGTCTTGGTTGGATGATGAAGGCAGAGCTTCCTCCTCCTCCACCCCGTGACCCATTTCCCACCAGCAGTTTGTCCACTTGCAGCCAGTGGGTGGCGCTGAGTTGCCACGCTCCCAAGCAGGGCACACTTAATTGTTTTTTTTCTCCTTTATTTTTGCGCTCACACCGGAGGTTTGAGGATGCCATTCGCTTCATCACAGTATCGCAGAGATCAGCAATTATGCTGAAGTGGTGCATTTTTTACAGCGTAACTTCTTCCTTTTTTATTTTGCTCTCATTTTTCTTTATATACGTAAGCTTTTTCTCTTGAAGTGAACTTGTTATAGATGCTCTTGTTGTTGTGTTGAGGCAGGAGATTATTAGGAGGATACAAGACCAAGAAAAGCACCATGTGTGTGTGTGTGTTCACGTTTCCTTTTTCAGAGCAATATACTCCCTGCAGTGCATGTGTTTTTATTTTTCATGATTCATTTAATACCACATGTGATTCTTTACATGAATCATTTATTTCCACACACACCACATTCTGTATATGATTTGTTTATTTCCAAATGTGATTATTTCCAGAATTCATGAATTTTCACGTGAGTATTTCTTAGAATTATGTATTCCCACATGTGATTCTTTCCATGATTCATTTATTTCCACATGCCACAATCTGAACATGATTCATTTATTTCCACATGTGATTCTTTCCATGATTCATTTATTTCCACATGTGATTCTTTCCATGATTCATTTATGTCCACCCACCACATTCTGAACATGATTCATTTGTTTCCACGTGTGATTCTTTACAGAAATAATTTATTTCCACATGATTCTTTCCATGATTAATTTAT
Organism: Sciades proops; assembly: GCA_027576175.1. Classification (NCBI taxonomy): domain Eukaryota; kingdom Metazoa; phylum Chordata; class Actinopteri; order Siluriformes; family Ariidae; genus Sciades; species Sciades proops. The sequence goes on along the minus strand of JAODOF010000013.1, from coordinate 2,496,143 downwards.
TTTCTTATGTCACATTCTGTATATGATTCGTTTATTTCCAAATGTGATTATTTCCAGAATTCATGAATTTTCACATGTATTTCTGAGAATTATTTATTCCCAGATGTGATTCTTTCCATGATTCATTTATTTCCACATGCCACATTCTGAACATGATTCATTTGTTTCCACACATGATTCTTTACATGAGTCATTTATTTTCTTCTGTTACATTCTGGGCATGATTAATTTGTTTCCACATGTGATTCTTTATATGAGTCATTTATTTCCACACGCCACATTCTGTACACGATTCATTTATTTCCAAATGTGATTATTTCCAGAATTCATTAATTTTCACATGTGATTATTTCTCAGCATTATGCATTCCCACATGTGATTCTTTCCATGATTCATTTATTTCCACACACACCACATTCTGAACATGATTCATTTGTTTCCATATGTGATCCTTGACACGAGTCATTTACTTTCACATGTGATTCTTTGACACGATTAATTTTTTTTCACATGACTTTGAAACACGATTCATATATTTTCACATCTGATCGTTTCACACATGATTCATATTTTTCAGTTGAATTTACAGGTTTTGTGTGTATGGTTAGTCTGTTTTTACATGCAATTCTTTCCATTATATGATTCATTTATTTTCATGTGAATTTTACACACAATTCTTTGAATTTCACATCTGATTTTTTTTAACACATCATTCATTTCATTTCGTTTATGTGATTTTTTTTTTAGAATTCAGTTCAGTCACATGCAGCTTAATACAATGAGATTTTTTTTTTTTACGGATGATTCATTTATGCTCACATGATTAAAAAAAATTGATACAGTTCTTATCACATGAGTTTTTGACATATGATTCATTTACCTTCACATGTGATTCTGACACATGATTCATTTCTTTTCACTGGTCAGTTTTACACACGATGATAAAGAATCGCATGAATCGTTTTAAATGATTTATTTCTTTTCATTCATTTTCACCTGATTGTTTTGCATGCACAAGTCATTGATTTTCGTTTGTTGTTTTCTTTTTTTAAAATCATTTTTACACATGTTCAGGAGGTTACGCATGCAAATATTACAGCGCTATAAGAGCGTAGCGTGACTCTGTGTATCTTTATCATGTCTATTTTCCAGCTAGCATCTGGATCCCATCCAGCTGGATACATTAGAATCGGGAAATATTAAAAATATTGATTTATCATTTATAAATCTCGCTTGACGTATCGATTGCGAGCCTGGACGCTTTCCAGATGAACAATATTTTTTGCAAAGCTTAGGCAGGACCAGAAATGACATCATGCTGGCGTAATTAATAAAGTAAACTCACAGAAGTGTCGATTTTGCATTTTATCGCTCATATGATTTTTTTTGTTGTTGTTGTTTGCTTCATTTGTGCCACGTGAAATTACGCCAAGTGATCCATTTTCCTGCTCGTGCGAATGCAGGATGAATTTATGAAGTGTGCGCTAATTCAAGTGTTTTTACAGGAGGATGAAATTACAGCACTTGACTCTTTGTTGCATATCTTCGCAATGTTCTTCTGGATAAACAATGCGATCTGATAATGAGCACAATATCGAAGCGATCCATGAGACCGATCCTGATGCATCCCTGCTGGAGACCTTGCGTACTGTGGTGCGAGGAAGAAGTCGAAAGTCTGCTGGAGAAAGGAGCTGGATATGAATAGATTGTGAAAGCTCATAATGCTCAAAAGAGTATCTCGATCGCCCTCATAAGATGCGGAGAAACGCATTGACACGCACCTCGATTCACGGCCGGGCTTCAACATCACCTTCACACTCCTTCAGAATCACTCTGATAAAATCAATGTGTGTTTTGGAGGAGTGACGGATTCTGGGTGCACTCTGAGTAAAATTGCTGCTCTCACACTTTTCTTTTTCTCTGCTCTTTATTGTATTTTTGGACAGAGGTGAGACAGACAGAGTCACGGGGAATGAAAGGACCAGAATTTACAGAGCGTAGACGGATTTTCAACGCAGTACACAGTGTTTTCTGGAGAAACAGAAATACACTACAGCAGCGACGAGTGATAAAATACGAGGACCTTCAATAAATCAAATCAAATCATAAACAAGACGACAAAAAGATTTCTCCAGCGTCGGTTTTTAAAAGATGTATTTCTGCTTTTTTTTCTTTACAGAGTTGATTAAGGATTTGGGTCTGAAGGAGGCGTGGCCTTTGTGTGTGCCAGTCACAGAGGAGGTGTGGCCTTTGTGTGTGTCAGTCACAGTGAAGGAGGCGTGGCCTTTGTGTGTGTCAGTCACAGTGAAGGAGGCGTGGCCTTTCTGTGTGTCAGTCACAGTGAAGGAGGTGTGGCCTTTGTGTGTGTCAGTCACAGTGAACGAGGCGTGGCCTTTGTGTGTGCCAGTCACAGTGAAGGAGGTGTGGCCTTTGTGTGTATCAGTCACAGTGAAGGAGGTGTGGCCTTTGTATGTGCCAGTCACAGTGAAGGAGGCGCGGCCTTTGTGTGTATCAGTCACAGTGAAGGAGGTGTGGCCTTTGTGTGTGCCTTTTTGTGTATCAGTCACAGTGTAGGAGGTGTGGCCTTTGTGTCTGTCAGTCACAGTGAAGGAGGCATGGCCTTTGTGTGTATCAGTCACAGTGAAGGAGGCGTGGCCTTTGTGTGTCTCAGTCACAGTGAAAGAGGTGTGGCCTTTGTGTGTCTCAGTCACAGTGAAGGAGGTGTGGCCTTTGTGTCTGTCAGTCACAGTGGAGGTGTGGCCTTTGTGTGTGTCAGTCACAGTGAAGGAGGCGTGGCCTTTGTGTGTGTCAGTCACAGTGAAGGAGG
>JAODOF010000013.1:1832174-1848072 GCA_027576175.1 Sciades proops | reverse complement strand
TGCAAGATGCAAGTGCATATACACACACACACACACATATATATATATATATATATATATATGTGTGTGTGTGTGTATGCATGTATGTATGTGTGTGTGTGTGTGTATGTGTGTGCGCGCGCGCATGTGCATGCCTTAACTCGCTCACTCACCATTGTCGCTGTCGGACTTGTTGTCGTGTTCTGTGTCGGTGAGTGTAAGTGCCGAGTTGGATCGGCTCGACAGGCAGGAGCTGCGTGCAGACTTGACTCCCCCGCCCCACAGCCGCATGGCACGGTCCGGTGACATCACGGCCTCGTTTTCAGCGTCTAGATCCGAGTCTGTTCCAACTGAGTAGCCGCGATGGGGGAGGCCCATCTCAGAGCAGAACGCTAACCCACGACGCGTGGCTGGATCACAGATCCCCAACTGCCTCAGGGTGAAGTTCTGCCCTGTGGTGCGCACACACACACACACACGTAAACACACAAACGTAAACACACTATACATAATAAGTAGTATTTATTTAGTTCATGAATTACTTTTAGGCTCTTTTTAGTCAAGTTTATCCTTTTAATAAATATTTATTGATCTATGTATTTATTGGTTTGTTTGTTGTTTTGATGTCATGCTCGCTGTTTTGTTATGATTATTTATTTGCTTTAATTGTGTTCCTTTTTGGTCATTGTATTTGTACACTCATATTATTACAGTTTCCTTTACAGAGCACATTTGTGTTACTTTATTGAACGTTGAATTTGAAGTATTTTTTTTCTGCTCTCACAACGTTAGAGACGTCCTATAAACAGACATTTTAAATAGTTAGCCTGTAAAATGAAACAAATTTTATCTTACTGCGACATTAACAACCACTGCATATTCCTGTTTATTTATTTGTTTGTTTGTTTGTTTGTTTTTTATCTGGAGCACTTTAAAACCTCTGAGTCTATTTAAAACCTCTGGAGTTTGCCCAGTTTCTTCTTTCATCCTTCCTTCCACATAAAACTTCTCATTTCCCATATTTTTTAATTATTTTTTTTATTTAAACGCTTTCAACATTAAAAATTTGGTTCCAGAAAAGGTTCTTGTGTTGGAAATGTGTCTAAAGTTCCTGAGGATACAGGAAACGTTCAACAAACCCAAACTTTAAACATATTTTCATCACAGGAATCTTTTCAGGAACCTCAGGAACGTTAGCTGCAATTCCACTGCAGGGATTTTTTATTCTTGTTTTTAAAAACTCAGAAATTTTAAACACATTTCAATTGTAGGAACCTTTTCAGGAACTCAGGAAATGTGGACATATTTCCATATGTCACAACACAAAAGTTTCAAGAACATAGGAACATTTTTAGAAACTTAAGATCTTCATGTACATTTTCATTACAGGAATCTTTTTCAATTTTTAAGAACTCAGGAACTTCAGACACATTTCTATTTCAAGAACATTTCAGGAATCCAGGATTTTTTTTTTTTTTGAGGAACTCAGGAATTTTAGTCACTGTATGTACTCTTCAAGAACGTTTTCAGGAATCTAGGAACCTTTTAAGGACCTGAAGAAATTTATGTGCATTTGCAGTTCAGGAAATGTTTTTAGCATTTTAGTTCAGTTTTTAGGAATATAGGAACTTTAGACACATGAGTACCACACGGACCTGTTCAGGAACTTAGAAAAGTTTTCAGCAACTCATGGACCAATTGAAAACCCGAGGAACCTCAGACGAATTTCCACTGCAGAGAATATTTCAGGGAACTCAGTAGAGAACTCAGCAAATATTTTAGGAACTCGGGACCTTGCAGGAACCTTTTCAATTTTTAAGAACTCAGGAACTTGTTTTCGTGCTGCAGGAGCCTTTTTGGCTTTTAAGAACTCAGGGACTTGTATTAGTGCTGCAGGAACCTTTTCAGTTTGGAAATCGGGAACTTGTTTTCATGCTGCAGGAGCCTTTTTGGCTTTTAAGAACTCAGGGACTTGTATTAGTGCTGCAGGAACCTTTTTTGTTTTTAGGAACTCAGGAGCTTGCGTTCGTGCTGCGGGTACCTTTTCAGTTTTAGGAACTTGGAAACTTGTATTAATGCTGCAGGAACCTTGTCAGTTTTTAGGAACTCGGGAACTTGTGTTCATGCTGAAGGAGCCTTTTCAGGTTTTAGGAACTCAGGAGCTTGTATTAGTGCTGCAGGAACCTTTTCGGTTTTAAGGAATTCAGGAACTTGTATTAGTGATGCAGGAACCTTTTCAGTTTTAGGAACTTGGAGACTTGTATTAGTGATACAGGACCCTTTTCAGTTTTTAGGAACTTGTATTAGTGCTGCAGGAACCTTTTTTATTTTAAGGAATTCAGGAACTTATATTGGTGCTGCAGGAACCTTTTTGATTTTAAGGAATTCGGGAACTTGTATTAGTGCTGCAGGAGCTTTTTTCATTTTCAGGAACTCGGAAATTTTATTTGCACTGCAGGAACCTTTTCAGTTTTAGGAACTAGGGAACTTGTATTAGTGTTGCAGGAAACTTTTCATTTTTAAGGAACTCAGGAAATTGTATTATAGTTGCAGGAACCTTTTCAGTTTTAAGGAACTCAGGAACTTGTATTAGAACTGCGAGAACCTTTTCAGATTTTAGGAACTTGTATCAGTGCTGCAAGAACCCTTTTGGTTTTTAGGAACTTGGGAACTTGTATTAATGCTGCAAGAACCTTTTTTGTCTTAAGGAACTCAAGAACTTGCATTAGTGTTGCAGGAACCTTTTCATTTTTTAGGAACTTGGGAACTTGTATTAGTGCTGCAGGAACCTTTTTGGTTTTAAGGAACGTGGGAAAATCAGATGCATTTCTATTGCAGGAACTAACCTATATAAATGTCTAAGATAGTTCCAGCAGTATAAATATGTGTGTGTGTGTAAGGTGGAGGGATCAGGTGTGTTTCGTTCCCTTGTTATATAAGGAGTAGAGGTGGGGTCAAAGATCGTGTGGAGACACACGAGCTGGCAGGTAAATGGTGCATCAGGGGAGTCATTTGGCGAGCGAGCGAGGGATGAGGAACAATGAGAAGAAAATCCAAAGAAAAGAGAAAGAAAAGAAAAACAAAAGTTGTAAAGTGAGAGTGCTGTGTCTCCTTCCACTTCTGTCTCTGTCTCAAAAGGTGTGTATCATCTGACCGAAAACTCAGACATGAGCTTCTGTAAACACCAATATTCCCCTCTCACACACACACACACACACACACACCTCGTTGGCTCACATGCCCAGACGTGCTCTCAGTGCCAGATAAGACTGTTTCTCTCTCTCTCTCTCACACACACACACACACACACGTATATAAAACGCTTCACTAATTGCTATTAATTATCACCATGGCAACTGCGACTGTGTGAACACCACGTATCACATACACCGTGAGGTAAACCAGATTCTCCTTTTGTTTCTGCTGTTGATTTTTTTTATTAACAGATTTTATTTTTATTTGTCAACACTTTCATTTATATGTTTTATTTCCAGCAGACACACTGATAGCAGTGAACAGTTTTGAGAGCTAAACGATATACAGCGTAACATTAATACCCAGATTATCTACTCCTACAAATACTACTTGCTCTCTGTAAAAAGGGGCGGGGTATCTAGAGAGGGGCGGGGCTATCAGACAGGAGGCGCCATTCTGAGACGAACCCCCCCAAAACAATAAAAGCATTACATTATGGCTGTAATGTTAAAGGTGGATATTTTAATTAGGGGTCCAAGCAGAAGGTGCTTCAAGAACCATTTAGCTCCGCCCACTTAGATTTTAAACTGATTTGCATAAAATTGATTGTTGGCCAATTATGAGTAAACTGGTGTTAGATTCTGAGCCTCGATAATGATGTTGAGGTTTGTAAACAGTATAGCTGCCATAACCATATGATCGATCCCTGATGGGCGGAGCTTAATGTTTTCATAGTGCTGTAACTCGAGACGCATCACACCAAGATTCACACCGAAGCGGAACGGTATGTTTAGGACAAAACGAGGAGGGGGACTTCTGATTGGGAAAAATAGGGGTGTGGTCATTGATGTGGGCGGAGTTAATTTTAAAGAGATGCTTCTCAAGAACTGGAGGAGCTGATTTCATGTCAGGAGTTTCCATCAGTCATTAGAGATTTGGACAAATTGTGTTGAAGCCTGAAATAAAAATGAAGATGAGATAGAATTGTTTCAAAAATGTAGTTTATTATTATAGGGAGGGAAAGTGAAACACAGCGATCCTAGTGGTAGCGTTCCTAAGCTGAGAGCCATACTATTGAAAATCCCATAGACCCGATTAAAAATAAAAAATAAAAAATCCCACAAAGTTATTACGTGGAACTTGTACATCCCCAAAAATATATTGTATATGTTGGGATTATCTACTAACTGTGAAAGTATCAGGTGAAATTTCGCTGTCTTTTTTTAAAAGATCGAAATTGCGCCTAACCTGTCAGAAACGGACTACAACCAAACTGTCTAGTCAGAGTCACTCATATTACGTCAGCAGTAGGCTTAGCTATCCCACAACCGGGAAGATCTGTGTATTTTGATGATGCTATGTTTTGCGCCAGACTGCAACCACCGGTCAGAGACAAATGGTTGCAAATTTTTTACTTTCCCAAAGGATCCCAAACAACGTCGGATTTGGATTGAAATAATCAGGTGAGTTGCATGTACACAGTCCTTTGGTTCGATTTTGTTGCAATCTATGTTAGCTTCTGACTAATGTTAGGCTAACACGTGATTAATGCTAGATGTAGTTGAACAGAGGTTTGTAGTCAAGTGGTTTTTATTGTCATTTCAACCATGTACACTGTATACAGTGAGACGAAATACTGTTTCACCATGGATCAAGTGGTGTTACATTTAAATTATATAAAAAGACGTTCAAGACAAGGCAACATATTTAGTGCACGCTATACAAATCGGCATGTTGTTGTAGGCTACTCACCGGCCGCTACCTGCTACAGATTTGGAAAGGCACTAGACTTGCGGTGACGTCACATACGCAACGTCGGGTCCGTGTAGTCTTTGATCAGCTTATTAAAAAACATTCAAAACAATTCAAATCGGTGGAAAAAATAAAGTATGATCACCAGGATCGATAGAGCTGCCCGACATGCACAACATACGGAAGCCATTGTCTTAACTTTGAAGTGTAATTTTTTGAAAAGATATTCCCATTCATTTTGACATAGAGGTTGGAACGCATCCAGTCAGGGGCGATGAGATTACTTTCCCTCCCTATGGAAGTCTGTGGCCAGTGACAAGGGTTAGATTTGGAAGCATTTATTTTTAATAATTGAAGGGAGCCTGAGTGAGGCTTTACGCTGTCCAAAAACGACAATGAGACCAATTCTTATTCTGTGACGACGGGTTTGTCTGTCTGTCCGTCCAGGACACAACGCTGAATCTTCAGCTGAATGACCTACCGGGCTGCGGCTCGAAGTCCTTCAGGTTCACTTCATAGTCGTCCTCGTTGATGTACTGGTGCCGGCCCATCATCACAATCGCAAACTTAAACTGCAAAATGCATTCAAGAAAAGATTAAGCACATGAACAAACCACAACAAACTAATGCTGATTACTGAAGCTCATGCTGTGGGGTTCGCCCAGTTCTCAAAAATAAGTAAAACCATTTCAACTGCAGCATTTTATAATCTACACCACACACGCATCACAAAATATTTTTCCTTGTCCTTTTCGCACAGCGGTTATATTGAAATCTGCACGCTACGGTGTACACAATGAGCAGCAACAGCGTTTACCTTTTCAAACTCTTTCTCCTGGATATCCAGCATGCTCTGGATCCTCTTCATCACCTCTCTGAAGGGCTCGGCCTGGACGCAGCACAACACCAGGCTCGGGTTAACGCTCACGAACAGACAACTCGATGTACATTCTAGTATAAATGCTCCTGTGAGCAATTCCTGAATAAATGTGTGCAACCAGTTTGATAAACGAGGCAGAGTGGGTGCGGCACAAACACAAAAGCGAGTTTACTCTTCGCTAGCAATTCATCAAGTCAATCCCGCTGCGATATCGCCAGACACGCTGACCCCACGCTTTCACAAAACTCGAACGCACCTGACGAATCTTTAGCAAAAACGGAATTCCAAAAGTCCCGAAGACCTCCTTGTGGAAATGTGCAACTGGAATCAGCATCTCGTTCTCCTTATCCAGGTCGACCTGGTCCAGAGGGATTTCCTAACGGACACAAACCACATTCCAAAAATCAGCACCCGAGACCTTCACAACCTCCACAGAAACCTATCGGATGAAAACTAATAAAATAAAATTGGAAATATTTGATAAGGTTATGAATCTCAATTTACAGAACAAAGCAAGGAGAGGCCCCTCAGGGGCAGCGCTAATAAGATCTCACCTCTATTCTGAACGTCCGACTGGCTGCAGGAGATAAACATTCGAGCAGTTCGTCCTCCTGGTGAACCCCGATAATTTTGTAGCTTACGATTTCCAACAGCCTGCAGGAAAGAAGGGAGGGGAAAAAAAGGATAAAAACGTCGTCCAATAAAAGGCTTATGAAAAGCAGAGACAGCGACACGAAGGAGCTCATCAGGTTTAATGGGACACTCGAACAGGAGACATATTAGGAAGCATCCAGCGTCAATATTTCATTAAAATGCTTGTCAGAGCTTTTAAGAGAGAACGAGACCAAAGAACAGGACAAACGAAAGCATTTCTCCGGTTGAAAGCGAAACTCCGGTTGAAACACAGTCGCGGTGGTTTATACCTGAGCTTCTCCGAGCCTTTGTCCGAGAGCTCCACGGCCTTTTTACATTCCTCGAGAAGGTCTCGAACACAGCCATGCTTATCTGGGTATAGTGTGATCTCCTGGTGGACAGAAGCAAAATCAGGAATGGAACAAAGTGAACAGAGATCATCCAGCTTCGCTTCAGGTCTATGAATTCAATAAAAGAAAAAAAGTGAACAAGAACTGAACGCAGGAAGCTCCTTGAGGAACTCGCTTTACCTCCTCCCGAAACTGACTGTTGAGCCATATGGACTTGAAACTCCTCCGGTTTTCAAAGTCCGTGATCTTCATCTTGAGCTACAAGAGGTGAGAGGAGACATGAATTAATCAGAGGACTGGAGCTGAACCTGCACCACAGGGCTCAGGTTCCTGTCCAGGGAGCTCGGATTGCTATGTTGAACACGGCAGGTTTTTCAGGAGCACTGTGGAGAATGCTCATAAGGTGCCGATGATCATTCTAGTCAGGATGTGCTGCTTTACTCATTCATATGTATTCAACACACCAATAAAAGCTCAAACTTCCAAAAACATGGGAGTACAAGCAAAAAGTTGTCCAGGGATGAGAGTGGGTGATCATTAAAAAAAAAAAAAAAAGCGGACAACAAGATAGCGCCCGAATATATGCGTTCAATGTATTAAATCAAAAGAACGCTAAGTTTATGGGATAATGTCCATGAACACTATACAATTATAGTTCAGTCACTTATTATTTGATCATTTCGACTTCTTCAGCTTTTTGGCCAAAGACAAAAGCTTGTCAGTCCTCTTTTTTTTTTTATTTATATAAATACCAGCATTGATTTCACGTACCTTCGCTTCGTCTCGCTTGGAAATTGTATTCGGTATTTTGAGTAAAAAAGCCGATACGAAAGAGAAACGTATTTTTGAAGAGGAGCGACGATGAACATGTGCAAGTTTCAATAAAATAGAACGGATGTGGGTACTTTCCTAAGAACTGTTATGATTGGCTATCATGCTCTCGCCAGCGATGTTTTGGCCAATTACATTGTAGATAACACGTATTCTACCGCGAGACTAAAGATGGCGAAAATGTAAACAAGTAACATCGTCGTAGGAATGAATTACGCTTGAGTATCATGAAGGAACATACCCCAACCCCTCTCAATAAATGAAAAAAAAAAAAAATCAACGGATTTGGCATAATATAAAAAGGTCCATTTTTACTCAGAAAAAGCGGAAATCCGACGAAAAGCGAAAAACTCTCATCCCTGGTTGTCTTTACAGCTGTTGTGTTGTACTTTTGCACCCAATGAATCACTATTTTTCACTCGCACTTGACCTCATGAGATCGAGGACACTGAAAGACATCACCAGGACACCATAGCACGAATAAAGCAAGCTCTTACTTCTGACCTTGACTTAAACCGTTTTTCTGCGTGTTCCTGGTTTCCTTTCAATTCAGAATTCAACCATGAAGACGCTGAATGACTCGGATCACCTCACCTGTTGGTAGTAGAGCTTCTTGGGCTGCCGTGGTTTGAAGAACTGCAGCAGGTCTCGGAGAGTTCCTTCGTAGTTGTGCCTGAGTGGGTTGCCCGGGCCGTCCCTGTACCTTCCCAGGACGAAGAGGAAAACTCCTTAAAACTAGTTCTAAAAATATTTAGCGATTAATTTCCGTCAGTCATTCGGACAACGAAGTGAGACGGGAGTAAGCTTACCCCTGCGACTTGAAGAACTGTAGGAGCATGGGGTCAGTGTTTAACCTCTGCGCAACAGTCTTCGCCACCTACAAATAACATTTATAAAAAAAAAAAAAGAAATCCACATCAGCAAACGAGGGAAGCAGACTGCTCTTGATCAATCCCTCGTCCGTGTCCAGAGTCACTAAAGCTTAAACTGCTCAAGCGGTGGCTTCGGCTTCCAGAAATAAGTTAACCAAGATTTAATAAAGTCACAGGACAGCAGCTGAAAACGCAACGGAGGAATCGAGCGTTTAATAAAGATGAAAAGCAGAACTATCATGCGGATTACAATACAAGCCAAACCAGTGGAATTTCTCCTCCTTGAACTCAAACATGAAGAGACGACCTCTTTGGAAGGATGATTTAATCAGTTGCTGTCACTGAGAATTACAGCTTATTATCTTTTGAAAAGGACAGTTCAAAATCAGTACGACTCGGAATGCCCAGGAAAGAGGCGTGGTCTCTGAACCTGTCAATCATGACGGAGGTCAGTCCCACAAAGGATGGATGTCTGAGTATGGAAGGCATGGTCTTGAACTGCCAGTCACAGAAGGTTTAGCCTTTTCAGTCTCCACGAAGGAAGTGGAGCATGAGGACTAAAATATTTTTGATTTGCCATGATTTATTTAAAAAAGCAAAAAAAAAAAAAAACACACGACCTGCATTGCATTCAGTTCTCAGCTGCTTTCATACCGTCTGTACCGTACACACCATCTGAAGCACACACACATTTCAAGTTCCATCTCTCACCCAGTCAAGATTGTTTCATTCAAAATCAAACCAACCTGGAAGTAGTTCATTCTGTTGGATAGTGTCACAACAAAGCCCGGGTCGTTGTGGATGGTTTTATCACAAAAGATGACGTCCACGCGGTGGTACAGGTCTCTGAAGTAGTCTTTCGCCGTTGGCAGCTCACTGTTGTCGTTTTCTGGGTCATCCCTGTGAAACGGATGACAGGAGGGGTCATTTGATGATTTTCCCCCCTGAGAAATTGAACAGAAACTCAAAGCTGACTGAGGAGAGAACGCGTACTTCTGGAACACGATGATGTCTCCGTCCATGAGCTCGTCCAGAGCTTTATCCAGGGAGACGTCGTAGTCCTGTATCCGCTCCGTTAAATTCGGTTTAACTTCCTGCCGTGTGCGGGATTAGTCACAGATTAACAAGGTAGCAAAAACGAGACTGAAGAACAGAATCAGTGTGTGAACAGAAGAAAGACAAACAGACTTTAGACAAAAGAAAACATGCCTCATAGAGGATAAGAGAAGTTCCCTGCTGAAACCCTGCTCTTTCACACATGACGGGCAGCAAGTCTCCTGTTTCACAACACGGAGAGAGAAAGTCCGTCAGTTTCCCATCATTAAACACCGCAAACGAGCTTTATATCTTTAACGAGGTCATTTAAAATAAAAGGAGAGACATGGGTGTTTGGAACCTCATCCGGACGTTAATTTCAACGACTCACGTATTTTACAGGATATAGGTGTGTAGATATGTCCACAATAATTTAAGCTTCTGGTTTTTGGGTCGTACATCTTCAAGAACAACATGACATCATCTGAAAATCCAAGGAAGAAAAGAACAGTAAGCCAGAAAGCTCGAGGTAAAGCAAGCTGATGAAATGATTGTGAGGGAAAATTTACATTTGTGGGGGATGGGGGTGTCACACTCACGGTCTTTGTCAAACTTGGGTAACGTTGCTCCGCTGGCGGCCATTTCCGGATCTACCGTTTCCAGAAATATTGTCCAGGGATTCTCGTTGTCGCTCAAGTCAATCATCTAGTGAGTGAAGTAGAGCAAAGTCTATCTTAAGCATCGACACGGACCTCATACGGAACGTTCAGAACGACTTCCGTGGCCTTGTTCATCACTTACAGACTTGTTGCAGTCTGCTTCGTAGTCCAGCATGGCCGGCCGCTTGGTGCCGTTGCTCCTGGCTTGCATGGGCCACAGCCGCATCTGGTCCTGTGGGAAACCCTGCAGGAACACAGTCAACACCACCAGGTTGAGGAAACGGCGCACAGAAGCAGGAGGTTCTGATCTGATCTGCTCATAAGGAGTTTGATTAAATGACACTTAAGAGGCTTAGAAACATCTCTACAACTTGATCATTTGCACACCCTGTATATTCATAAGACACCCTCATGTCCTCCTGCCCTTCATACGGCTGGTTAACCTACAACTCTTGGGGGGTTACCGAGAGCGATTTCAGCATCAGTTTCGATCTGCACCATCGTTAAAAAAATGATCAACTCCTTTAATAAACCTTTTTTGACTTAATCAATCGGCAAAGCTCAACACCGACAATTCTGTTCTTTGCTAAAACCAGCCAGATGAACGCAGGCCCCAAGTCTGGTGTCCTCGGCTGCTTTAACAAGGTGGAATTTCCTTACGGAACCTTGAACAAATCCAGAAGCTCTCAAGGACAAAGCACGTGCTGCTGTTAGGACCGTAAGAGAGCCAGCAGGTGAACCGACCATGGTGTGTTGAGCTCACCATGGTCTGAGAGAGGTTCTGCACAAACTCGGCCAGGGTGGAGCTCTTCAGCACCTTGAACACTGTGTACTTCACTTTCTCCTCGTCGTACATATCGTTGCCCTGGTGACCACAGAACTGGTCCTCTGTCACCATCTACAAATGAACACACACAAACACACACGTCTAAGAGCCATCCTGAGCTCAGAACTGAACTAAGCGAGAGAAACTCTCTCCTCACCTGCACTTGCATGTAGAGATGAGCTTCCTGGCGCTCCTTTCTTTTCTGCGCCTCCACCCGCTTCTCCTCCTGCAGTCTCTCCACCAGCTGCTGAGGGATGTCCATGTCTGTGACCGGCTGCAGCACCTCACCTGGACACAGTGTGACAATCATGACGCTACATCACTGCAATGCTTCCCGATATTCTAGGATTACCCAATTAAAGGAGTCGTGTGTCAGAGTCCTCTGCTGTCCACAAGGTGAACTGCAAGCAACACACACTGCTTTCAGACCATGACTACATGAACTACAGAAACATGACTAGTTTTTCTTCAGATGAACGCGCGTGGTCTTGCGAAAACAGCAAACGTGAGGATTTCAACTTGTCCACTTTGCCGTGTCGGTTGCAAGTTTCTTTCAAAACAGATCACTCCGTTGTGCCGTCGAACAGGGGAGACCAGGAAGTGTCATGCACCGAGAAGCTTTATTTTCCATGGATTTTCACGATCGGCAGCTGCTGCACCGGCTCACGTGTTTGACCAATCAGAACGTTCACTTCCGTCACTCGTGGTTCCCAGTCCCTACCCTGAAGTCGGATCTCAAAAAGTCCTTCAAAACAGTGTTCGAAAACAAGTATAACCATCCTCCGTTCACTGCGCACACAAAAAAGGGGGAAAACGTCAACAGTTTGAGGAACCATGAAAAGTTCCTCTTGTCCGAAATCACCTGCCAATTCCGACCCTCTTTGCTGAAACTACCTGCACTGCAAGTGGTCACTTTCGGAAAATACATACAGCGTGAAATCAGCAATATTCAGGATGAGGGCAGTCCTCATTTCAGGGAAAACCATCAAGACAAACACCCCACCCTAAATTACCCTTCCTAATTAAAACATGATCTGCTAAACCCAAGATTTTTATGTCGGCTTATTTTTCGTTTAGATACCAGGTTCCTCTATTACCCACAATGCCCTTCAACAACCCATCGATGGCAGAGGAGCGAGATTTGGTCTCGTCAAGCCGAATCTCGGCCGTCATTCATCGTTTGCACGGACTACATTCTCTCTCCGCTTGATTTTCACGATGCTACATTTTGGCTTCTAAGTTCAGAGGGAACCTTCTAATCAGAGCAGTCCAGAGTTCAACAGGTTACGTAACGGAGCGTTTGGTGCTCACGCGCGCTCTGATTTTGTGTTCCGTAACCACCGGACCAACTGGTTTCGTTCAGATTTAAAGGAAACGGCAGAAATTAAACCCACTTACTGAGCTTGGACTCTCGGATGTAGACCAGCATGTAGGCGTTGGTGCAGTGGCGCACGGAGAGGTCGTCGTCATGGCCGCCGTAGTTGTGTTCGATGGCCTCTTCTTTAGTGCATCGGGAAACAACATCGTCGTCGAACTTGCACCACTGGAGGAAGGGAAACAAATTAACTCCGCCAGCCTGCGGCCTGAACGTAAGCATACAACCCACATTTATTCACATGTTAAATTAAGCTTGGATGAATTGCAGGAAAAAACATGAGAAAACAACAAAGCTTTCATGGGAACTCTGCCGCTTGTGTGGCATCTTGTGAACGAGTCAAGATCGGACATCCTTCCTCCTGTTCAGCCTCGGAAATGAAGTTAGCGAACTACATTATGAGACAACTGGAAGGTTCGTCTCAGCAGTTAGCATTGCAGACATCGTCTTCCCCTCTCCATCACAGTAACGTTTCGAAACTTGACTGATGAAAAACACCGAGCTGATTCATCCTCCCAGGCATCAAGAGTCACCAAGATTCCTTTCATTCTTGGCAACGTGATGAAGTCAATCTCATGGAAAATTATCTGCCGATACCTCTTGTAATTGTTAGGAACTTAAGTTGACCGCGATATCCTGATGCACATGCGTCGGTAAATTGTGACATGATGGTTTTGTCACATCGCTCTTCAAGCTGGAGACTCTCCAGAATATTGAGGGGGGTTGTGGATGAAGCAGACTGAGCCCATGGACTAAACATACCAGCTTTCCAATGTTCCAGAAAGCAAATATAAAACGGATAAAACGTGTTCTTTAAAAACTGAAAATTAAATTTACATAAATTTTGCACCACTTAACTATTTGAAGAGCAGTTGAGGGAAAAAAAAAAAAAATGTTTTGCATTTCATTTGTCGCTGAGGGAGGAAGAGGAGGGTGTGTGTGTGTGTGTGGGGGGGACAAAAACCCACAACCTCACACCATACACTTAAATAATTAGACAAGACCAAAAAGTCATCCTTAAGTATAACACAAACAAGGCAAGGTGCTGATTCTATAGCATGCAGCAAATACAATTATCAGAACTATAGATGTTTACATATTAGAGCCGTCAGACAGCTGTCTCTCTGAACAGAGATGCAAAGTCACAATACGTTTTCGATCTCAAGAGGTCAGACTCTTTCCAATTTCAAAAATGTTATTACACCTTAAAATCCTCCATTTCGAACCAGTACCATTTTGTTACCGTTTCTCTGGGAACGGCTCATTCAGAGCGACCTGGACCGTGAAATTCTAACCTCATCGGCAACTGCCATGGACGTGCCGATACTGGAAAAGTAATCAACGAGCTGAGCGACACCTGTCTTGGGCTCTAATATGCTCATCTATTATAAGAAAACCCCCCTCCCCAAAAATAAGGAAATGGGTCCTCACTATTGGCTCCGTGACACTCACTTTGCCGTCTCCTTTGGGGTTGAGATAGACGACGTAGTGGCCGCCGTGGTTGTCTCCGCTGTGCACCAACACAGCGTGCAGGATGTAATTGGCCGGGTCCTTCACATCCGGCTTCTGCAGGAACTCGTCCAGTGGTAACTGGTCGGGAAACTCAAACCTGAGGACGCAACATGAAATCATCACACACCTAGACCCTCGTCAGCAGGGAAAAAGCTTTCAGCAGCTGGGAACTATCGAGTCAGTGATCGGTGCTTCAACGCAACTCATAACCCAGGGTTATTTTGAGAACTAATAGTACTCTCGGCATGACACGCACTCGTACTTAATCAACTGGAGGATTTGATTCATCTGATGCAGTAAACTCCAGTGTTCACCGAGCGCGTGTACAAACAATACGGAGTGTGTAATTGAGTAGGTTTGGGTCTAAACTCAGAGCTGTTAAAGAACGCAAACAACTGGCCGACTCAGCAGAGTAGCTGCTTGATCAAAGGATATAGTTTAAAAATTACGTTTTAATTACTTTCAGGATTTAGCTCGCATCATAATAAAGCCTGCAATTTTACACACAGAGAGAGAGCAGTCTCAAACGACTTCATTTCTTTCAACACACCAAGTTCAAACAACCGTCTCTTCACTGTCTATGCGCACTTCATAGAGTCTAACAAAGTGATTATTAAGTCTCTGCAGTGCACAACATGCACCGTCTATAAACATGGACCGGTGTTATTTATTTGCAAGTCGAAGCATATGAGCCATCAATGACCTGGTCATGATTAACTGAAAGGGGGGATAAGAACACACATGACAGATTTATTAGGCCAAAAAATACAAATGTGAATTTATTTCCTTGTGAAACATGCAAATGTGATACATTTAAAACAGCAATAAAAATGGGAATGTTCTCAATATTCATCAAATTTTTTATTTCAGGACTGTGGGGGGAATCTACCACACCCCTTTGTATTATCTTTCAACTGGATTTTTTTTTTTGGCGGGGGGGGGGGAACCAACACTGTACTGTGAGGTAACAAATGAAAATTGCTTTTATTTTTATATAAAAATTTAAAACCACCCAAAATGATCCGACTAAATAGCAATACTTCAAGTACAGCTTGCATTTTAATTGTCTCCACCCATAACTCTGCAGTTGTGTGTCTGTGTGCGCGCGCGTCTCCAAGGCTGAGATTTAGGACGCAGCCTGCTTGGTCATCATGAGGACTCCGATTCAGCAGTCTTGCTCCGTGGTTCTTACCTGTCGTTGATTTTAATATTTTGGTCGGTCTGGGGGTCATACATGAACCTCATGAGCTGTAAATGCAGGATGGGAGGAAAAGTGAGGAACTTGACCCCCTTCTCAGCTTCCTGGAAAACACAAGTACGAGTCAGGACCATTATGAACTCCAAGCGTGCGGGCGGTTTAACAGCGAGTTGCGAAAGCGAGATGTGCACCTGTAGGCCGTGCTCCCCCGCATCGTACTTGTTATCCCCGTCGAGCTGCTCCACCGCCACGTAATCTTTAAATGACTCAAAGACTGCAGGGGGGGGGAGAAACATATTGGAACAGGGAATGATTTATCACAACGCAAAAATAAAACGCATCACAGAAAGTATTTTACAGGGAGCAATGCACCAGCACTCAACATCAAAAAGAAGGGGGAAGAAGGAGAAAAACAAAAAACACCCAAACAGTACTCACTGTTTTTCTTTCCCTTTATGCTGAGCTGGATATCATAGTAATCTTCTATTCGCTCAGATCTATAATCCACATGCTTACACTGGATGTAGGACTGCAAAAACCCGCACACCACACAGTTATCAATTCGTCTCAACGAGTTTTACAAAAATACAGAAAGGTGAGAGAAAATGTGAGCCAGCTTACCACCATCTTTCCTCTGAAGAGCTTCGGGATGGTGCCTTCCACACACGTCCCCTTCATCTTGTTCTCAACGTTGTCCAGAAGCTGGAACGGAGACACGTCTCAGCTTCCGTATTCATCGAGACGTTACAAGCTAGAATACTTCTACATTGTGTTTAAACCTCGGACACTCACCACTCTGCA
>JAODOF010000013.1:1653304-1667278 GCA_027576175.1 Sciades proops | reverse complement strand
GGATAGGCTCCAGCTTGCCTGCGACCCTGTAGGACAGGATAAGCAGCTACAGATAATGGATGGATGGATGGATGGATTCCATTTCATTTGAATGTCATGTTTTTATTGCTATTATTATCTTTGTCCTCTTCTCACTTCACCGTTTATCCGATTCTCTGACATTATGATTCATCTTCTTTCTGTTCATTGTTTCATTTTGATGTATATCTCTGTATGACTCATCCAAAATAAAATGAATAAAGTATTAATAAAGTTCTTATTACTGCTGGTGAGATGTTTATTACCTGTTTATTACCTGTTTATCATTCAACTAAAACTTCATTTGAAGATTCATCTTTACATGGTGAGTTTTCTGTTCACAGTGAATCATGAATCATTTTTCATGATTCATTATTTATACGATGTGAAGCACAATTTCAGGCCACACCCTCTCAAAGTGCACAGATTACTCACGCAATCACACGTGAACATTACAGGGGAACGATGATGATGATGATGATGATGGAGGTCATGGTGGTGATAGTGATGGTGATGATGGAGGTCATGGTGGTGATGATGATGGAGGTGATGATGAGGCTGATGGTGGGGGTGATGGAGGTGTTGATGTGATGATGATGATGGAGGTGATGATGGTGATGATGATGATGTGATGGTGATTTTGGTGATGATGATAGTGGTGGTGATGGAGCTGATGGTGTTGATGATGGTGCTGATGGTGATGATGATGGTAATGATGAAGATGATGATGATAGTGGTGGTGATGGAGCTGATGGTGTTGATGATGATGGTGATGAGTCGTTCTGCAGTTGTGGGCAGCTGAAGTTGCTGTGATTAACTGTAGAGTCATTCAGGGAAATAAACATTGAGATGAAGAGTGATTTACTGAAAACCAGAGTTAGTGCTGCTATTTTTCTCACAAATTGAACAACTTCTTTAGTGGAGAATAACCTTGAGTGATGCAGGGAGAGAGAGAGAGAGAGAGAGAGAGAGAGAGAGAAAGAGCATTAAATCACGACTGATTTCCTTTAAATTGCCAACGCTGGCACAATGACCCACAGACTGGAACATGAGGAAAATAAATGATTGCTTGAAGTGGCCAAAAAAAACCCAAATGAAAAAGAAGAGCAGTGATGATCAGCTCAAACAGAGGAGATCGTTTCCCAAATTCAAGGAATGCTGCGATGAAAAATGTTCATCAGAAAACATAAATAACATCAAAACAAAATCATACTTAATAATAACTTCCACTCATAACATCACAGACATTTTCATCTTTGTGCTTTTATAAAGTGATTAACAAAAAATAATTACAGAAATGACGTCACAGGGAAAATGGAATGAGGCCCTAATTTAAAAAATGTTAATTAGATCAGTAATCATAAGAAATAAAGATGAGTAAATAGATTAATTCAACAACTTGAACAAAAAATTAACCATTTTCAGCAAGGATGCCCATGAGTGTCCAAAGATTCAGGTTTTCTGTTTCTTTTACTTTTCTAGTTTTGTTATGAAGTATTCATTAAATTAACACTTAATTAATCATTAATCCATAATTAGTAAACGACTTAGTATATGTTTATAATTGGTTTATTACCGAACCTTAAAGGAACGTCATTATTTTGAGATCAGGAGATGAGAACAAATGCTACCAATATTATCTTTTCATCATCTTTGTTCCTTTATTAGTTTTACAAAAGTGATTTTTAGGCTACAGATCTTAAATCTCAGATTTTAATCTATTTGCATTGACTCTGCCCATGAAATTGCATATTCATTCAGGCAAAAACAAGCATTGATTAATCTTAAATCTGAAATTGTGTTCATATTTAATAAACTCATCCTCATTTGTAGGTTTGGAGATATTTGACATTATGCGCTCACCCATTTGCCCACCCATGTGCCCACCCACACACCCTGGTTCACTTTTTTTTTCTCATTACTGCTTTCACAAGTTGTAGACTCTCGCACATAAGTACAAGACCTGTCGAGAAAAACTACCAGAGCTGTCAGTCATCAATCATCATCTGCCCCTCCCCCCACAGCTGGGTTGTGATGCACATCTGGCATTGAAAATCATCCAGTCACACAGTGAGGGTTTGTATAAAGTGGCCGAAAGAGCCTTTATTAGAAAATGAAACTTATGTACATTTTTTTTTTTTACATCTTGTAGAACATTTTTCCGCCATCAGCAACATATTTACACGTAACATCTGAAGACACACCCCCTTAACAAGATCTTACACATATAAAATGAATTATTGAACAGAAAACAATACAGTTTGACTAGACTACTGTTTATATTATAAACCATCGGAAACAATGGAGTTCAGCGAAAGCAGGATACGTTTCAACCCTCCCACTGAATTAGTACTTTCTCATGCAGTTTGCACGAAAGCAGAAAGTCTTCCATAAGACATTTTTTAGTGCGCGCACAATGTTAAAATGATTAATTATTGTTTTTTTAAATAAAGAAAAACAAACAAAAACAAAACAGACACAGATCCAATGGATTGAGTGAACGTAAAATTAAAAACGAAAAAATATTCAGACAAATTTTTAACAAGGAAACAGGAAACACACGCACATCTCTCTCTCTCTCTCTCTCTCTCGAACCTGAATGCAGTCTCACTTTTGCATTTTTCACACTTATTATGTTACTTTTTACTCGTCCAATGTGCACAAAGTCATGCAACACAAATCCTTCATATAAAAACGCTGCTTGCAACATTTACGGACTCATTTCTGATCAAAATCCCTCTCGACGGTCCTCCAGCATCTGACAAGGAAATGAACATGAAGCTAGACAGATACTTCAACTCACAACGAGGGGAACTCGAGCTGAAAGCAAAATCCAAGACGATAACCTTCCGCTGATCATCAGGCGTCTTCATTTCCATTTAAATTACATTTCCATCTCTATTGTATCACTATAATGTAAGGCTTAATTACGGGTAAGTGAACGCAGTCGTGCGTGAAGGATTCGGTTCCTGTCTTTACTCCGAATGCCTTGAAGACTCATCTCTGAAATTAGCTCACCGTGGAAAAAAAAAAGGAATTATTTTGTTATTTTCTTTCAAAAAGTTAGGTCATATTTTTTTGTGAAGACTTTACTTTCAGGACAGTGTTCATAGGGCAACATAAACCCTTCATGACACCTGACATAAAAGTTTATACAGGTTCATTCAAACAGGCGTTGTGACCTTGAGCTCCATCACACCTGCAGAAGCCAATCAAGACAAGTGATATCAACCGACGTGAACATTTATAAAGGTTTCATACTTTTTGGTAAGACTTTACATTCAGATGTTGGGACAGTGTTCATAAGGCCTACATACATAACAGCTACATAAACCAGTCACAAAACTATTGACAAAGGTTTATTTCAACATGTATCAGTTACTTAGAGTGACATAACAAGAACATAAACCCTTCAAGACAAGTGACATAAACCTGCATAAGCATTTATAAAGGTTTATTCCAACAGCTGCTGTAATGACACAGTTATGTATGTTTATGAACACTTCTGTACGCCAATCTCATGACACTGTACGACTCTAATAAAGTGACATCACTATTATGCCACTCTGACAAATGTTATAACAATCTCATGTTCACAACTCAGCTGTTACAACAACTTGTCTTCAGAACTGACAAAAGTAGCAAAGATCTCAGTGAACCCCTTCGTGGAATAAAGCTTTATAAATGGCAGTGTGGGTTTATGTCAAATCCCATAAAGGGTATGTATGAGTGTTATGAAGCTTTATGAACACTATCCTGAGACCAGTGTTAAGTCTGAGACTATTTTATTTCCTGGGAGGTGAAATTTGCCTTGACAGATCGACTCCATCAGATTGAAATGGAGACTTCTTGTTTTATCTGTTTCGACGACTCGAAGGGGCTTTGATCGATTTGTTTGAAGGGAAAATGTCTCGGTGACGAGACACTGAAAAGCCAAACACGGCCACAGAGAACAAAACGCCAACACCTGGATCACTGTGGGAAAGAACTGTGAGAATAAAAACTAACCGTCACACAAAACAAGATCTCTTAATTTGCATTCGACTTAAAATTGAGAAAGTACTAATTGTGTCTCTTATCGACTCGACTACTTTGCCTAATCTAGCTCTTTAGCACTTCCTTATTGAAATAATCATCTGAACTACTTTAAGTTCATGTCTGCGCTATGAGAAAGAAATAAAAAATACCGTACTTAAGATTCTTTATAAACTATGGATGACGATTCACCTTAAACCTGAACTCTCAGTCCTGGCCTTCGCTCTCGCCTGCAGCTGAAATGGTTCCTGACCTGCACACGTTCCTGCACTTCAGCCATCAGAGCAACCAACGGAACTCATCCCCCTGCTCACACACACACGCAAAAGCAGAAGGAGAAAGAAAACACTTTGGTTCTGAGTCGTTTGGGGAAGAGTCTCAGACTGCACACTCTTTATGGAACACGTTTTCACTGAGAGCTGCAGCGTCCCAAATCTCCTGCAAGCCAAGAGACAAAAAAAAAAGAGTAATTTGTGTGTGTGTGTGTGTGTGTGTGTATTAATGGACTGAAAAAATTTAATGGCTCCAGTCCCAATTCGATTCATGTGTTTGTTTGCAGACACTGAAAGAAAGAAAGAAAGAAAGAAAGAAAGAAAGAAAGAAAGAAAGAAAGAAGGTGGATAAGAATAAATCCAAAATAAGTCAATAAATGGATTCATAAAAAAAAATTACCCACAGAAGTAAAGAAAAGGAAAAAAAGAAACATAAATAAAAAGAAAATACATTGATTCTCAGAAGAAAGAAAGAAAGAAAGAAAGAAATGGTAGAGAATAATTAATCAAAAATAAGTCAATAAATAGATTTATAAATAAACAAACCATTTACTCTCAGAAAGAAAGAAAGAAAGAAAGAAAGAAAGAAAGAAAGAAAGATGATGTAAAAGAATTCATCCAAAAATAAGGAAATAAATAGATTTTTAATGGATGAATGAATGAAATAGATAGATAAATAAATAAATAACCATTTACTCTCAGAAAGAAAGAAAGGGTGGTAGAAAAGAATAAATCCAAAATATATAAATAAATGGATTTATAAATAAATATTTACCCTCAGAAATAAAGAAAAATAAATAAATAAATAAATAGCTATTGATTCTCTGAAAGAAAAGAAAGAAGGAAGAAAGAAAAAGATGGTAAAAAAGAATATAGCGAAAAATAAACAAACAATTTATCCTCTTAAAGAAAGAAAGAAAGAGAGTAAAGTGAGAGAAAAAAGAAAGAACAAACAAACAAACACAAATGCGACTCTCGCACTTCGCAGCAGGTCTGAAAAAACCCCACCCAAACCTTCTTTTTCAGAACGAATGATTTGAATCTGAACTGATGTGAATTTTCACGTCCTATATTTAAAATAGTTTCTTTGAGTCTTGAGGGAATTCTTTCAACAAAAAAAAGCTTGATTGTTCCAGCAAACAAAAAATAAAAACAAAGGAAAAAATAAAAGAAGAGGACGGATGTTTTGGGGGAATCGCTTCAGAAAAGAGGATTTTAAAAAATTTATACAGCTGGAGTGTGGCGTGTGAAGAAGCTGGTGATGTTGAGGAAGAAAGCGATGTTCTTCACTTTACAGCAGAGACATGGGAGATAAATACAGCTATGGTTTGCAGGATAACAAAACATCTGGATTTTTTCCCTTCCATCCTTCAAGCAGCAGCAGCAGCAGCAGCAGGGTCGTGAACATGACCGCGTTGTTTCAGTACAGCAGGCAATATTTTCACCCTGTTACAAACACGTGGAGCGGAAGATCATAAGAAAAGCGTATAAAGTGTTACAGTTGGGTTGCATGCCTCGAATATTTTTCAGGTCATCAAAATACATGACTGCTCAACCCAAGGAGCGGGATATTACGAGTTATATTAATAAGAGTGTGACATTAAAAAAAAAAAAAACTCAAATCTTCATTGAGAAAAAATCTACGAATGTCATACATGATTACAAGACCTCGATATTTTACATGTGCATATTATGGCCACAACAGCTTCGTCAAGCAGCACTTCATCAGATAAGCATGTTCATGATCCAGACGAAAGGTTGGAAATCTCCAAAGATCTCCGAACGCTGGGTTAATCTCGCAGGGAAGAGCAAGAACTCCTCTGGGAGATGATGATATGAAAACTGGCCCAGTGCGGCAGTAAACATCTGTCCTTAAATGCTAGTCTCAGATTATAACATCATCCTCTGAATACATTAAAACCAAATAAAAAGCTTACATTTGTTTTTGTTTTGTTTTTCCTGTAAGACCTGGAGTCGTGAGCAGCATTCTCGATTGGAACATGGCTGGATGAACAGAAACGCCTCTCGGCTCGCTCTTGTCTAATTGTGTTTCGTATTAAAGTGACTGCGCTGAAAGACCTTGGACGAGTAAACAACTGCAGTGGAGACAAGAGAATAAAGACCTGAAAGAAACCAAACACAGAATCTATGTGTGCTTTTCAGCTCTGAAGTCAAGGCCAACTCCAGTGGTCATCAATTTCGATCCTTTTGTTGATTTCCTGATTTCAAATAACCAACATAATGACTCACTGATGCTTCCTCGTTCCACAGTGATGTTGAGTTCTCGATTCTGATTGGTCACAAGGTGTTATTTTGTATAATGGCAGTTTGTCATCGTGATCGTTTCTTTAGTAACACATCATTCACAATGACTTTAACAGGAGACGCACCAAACAAACAGATTAGCTTGTTAGAGTTTTCTCGAAGGAGATGTTTATTTAATATTGATGGACGGCGTCTCCAGAGAGGTAAAGCTGGAACTAAGTTTTCCGACATCCTCCCGACAGAGGAGCTTGAACTTTCTGGTTTCAGGATAACAAAAAAAAGTGACTTTTTTTCTGTTTACAGCTACTCTAACATAAGTGAGAACGTCTTTTGTGCATGTTCCACAATATTAAATGTAACTATAAACAGACAAAAAGTACAATGTGTCGTCCTTTAATAAACAGAAACTGTAATCACTGCCAATTTGCTCTGGTATAAGAGGAATAAAGCACTTTGGAATGAACATATTGGTTTTGGTTGTTGAAAATAAACAAATTTGAAATTGTGGATATTAACTTGCTTCAGATCGGGAACCTCACATGACTGCATCGTTGATGATTTTCCAGGCACATGCCTGTTATATTTTATTCCTTCAGAACATCAGAGTTACCTGAAATGAGCTTTAGAAAGCCTTGGGTGGTTCTGGTTCTCAGAATCCTCGTCAGGAGGAAGCATTAACGAGACTTTAGCACGTGAGTTAGAGCAGAGAAATCAGCAAACTGGACCCAAGTGGAATTGATGACCGTCCACAAGAAATTATCCTGAGGTATCGGATTTGGATATACAGTCTAATACGGTCTAATTTAGTCCGGAATTCACCATGAACATTCTGAGAAAAAAGTTGAACTCAAGAATCTTGAAAGGTTCTTACAAAAAAGTTTGTCCTTCTGGGGAAATCTGCCCATCTCTCTCTCATGTTCTCAGAGCCCTGACCTATATAAAGAACTGTCGAGCAAAGCTTTTTTCCTCAGTGTCGCTCTTTATCAGGTCTGCAGGACAAGCTCTTCAGATGTTTTGGCCATTGCGTTGGCCATTTTTAAGAGAGTGAAAGTCCACCAAGTTGCCAGTTTGTTAGCTATTCAATCAGAACACATAAATCTTGAACTGTAAAGGGATCCTTCAGTTTGCCACTTGAGGGGAAATCCTGAAAGGTTCTAAACACACTTGGACCCTCCAATCAAGTGTTTTCCTTTTAGACAGGGTTCCAAGTTGAACCCATTTAGAAAGCTGAGAAGCCTTACTTATCCATGGAATCCAGTTTCCTATTGGTTAGTTGATCAATCAGAATACCTTCAACTTTTTGGTAAAAAGGGTAAAACCTAGAATCTTCACTTTCCCTTTCTGAGGGAATCCTTATCGCTTATATAGAGCTTGGATCCTACAATTGTGGGTCTTGCTTTCAGACAGGGTTCTAAGTAAAACCCCTTTGGTAAGCTAAAAACCCTTACCTACCCAAAGAACCCTTGAGGAACCCTCTGTTCCTCAACTATATCGCTGTATCATGGATTCAATATATAGTAGAATCCTACAATAGGGTGTTTTCCTTATCAGAGCTCCAGGTCGAGCTTGTTTCGAAAGCTAATAGCCCTTCCCTATCCAACGAACCTTTGGGGAACCCATTTCTCAAGAGTACAGCTCTGAATCTGTTGAGAGGGTGAAATTACACAAGTTCTCAATTTATGTGTGACAGTATTCCACAAGAATACCTCAAACTCTGAGGAAATAAGAGTAAAACAAGAACTTCAAGGTGACATCAGTTTGTTCTTCTGAGGGAATCCTTCAATAGAATGTAGAATCCTATAATAAAGCACTTTCCTTCCCAGAGTTCCAAGTAAAACCTCTTCTGAAAGCTTACAAGGTTTTTCATAGATTTTGGCTTTTGAATTGGCCATTTCTGAGAGAGCAGCCAAGCTATCAAGGGTACCAAGGTACACCAAGCTACCGATTTATTTGTTGTTCAGAACCTTAAAGGGTACTTCTTGAGAATCTTTCAGTTTGTCCCTCTTCAGGAATCCTTATGCATGTTGTACCCAACAATGGTGGGTTTTCCATTCAGAGAGGCATCCAAGCAGAACCCTTTCAGAAAGCTCAGAACCCTTGCAGAACCCTTAACATTGCCAAGATATGAGATATTTTGATCTAATAACTGATAAACAGGTAACTTGGTGAAAACCAACATTCATATTTGAACTTGTTGAAGGTTTCAGAGCCGTTTTAAACCAACCCGATGGCGAGAATGCAGCAACCATAGACATTGCAGCCACCCGGCAAAAAGTAAACACCAGTTATTCAGTAACGCTCTGGTTTCACAGTGCACTCAAGTACTCAACGTAACGGATTACACAAGTTCAAATGTCAAGTCAACAGACAACCAAAAAAAACTGTCAGTACCCTGTTTCGGATGGGGGATTAACAAAACGCTCCCAGACACTCGTCGGTCAAACTGACTTTCTTGGTACAGGTCAAGCTTTCATTGCGCTGGCACAACCAGCTTTAATCTGTCATAAACTTTGCTTTGTGTAAATGTAAATGAGTTGTATTTCTAATAAAATAAATCAATATGTAAATAAATAAGTAAGTACGTGCAAAATAATCTTCCTGCCAGTAATTGAGAAGTTTAAAAAAGCAGGGACATGAGGGTAACTAATGATTACTGTGCTACCACATCAGCTAAAACTCTAAAGGTCTAAATAGGGATTAGAATGCCAAGAATCCCAACTCTATAGTAATAGATAATAAAAGCAAACCAATGTTATGCTTCCTTTTTTGTTGAAACACTCCTTGCTTGCCTAAGGTTTATTTAGTAAACAACTCCGAAAGTGTGGCTAGGCTACAATCTGGCCCACTTCAAAGTGGTCCATCTGTCTCGGTAATTGCCTTTTCAATAATACACATGCCTCTGAGGTGACTGTTGGGTCAGCCAGCCCTGGACCCGGTTTCCCCAGCATGTAACCTGACTAACCGGGCTTTCATAGCTTGCCCAGGAAATATTTGCTTTCCTACAGTGTAAATAACAAATGCTGAAAACCTTTGGCAAGGGCTATTCAGGAGGATGACTACTGATAAATGAAAAAAAGTGATAGCTGCAAAAGAGAGTACTTGAGTACTTAGCAGTTTGTCCTTTTAACATGTGGCTGACTATGGTGCCCTAAGTGAATAATAATTTTTCAGTTATACAATGACAGAGCATTAAACGTCTGACTCAAGGCTAGGTATTTTCTTATACACTCGTCTATTGCTGAACTGAGAAGAACTGAGGACCCGAGGAGCTGAGTACGCACTCGTCTTGTTGGCTACATAAGGCATCGCATGCTCTGAAATATACAAGTCATTGGGTATTCGACCATCCCTGGAACAGTATGAAGCGTTGGACTTCACGGAGGACCTCAGATTGTTTTCGTTCCTCGTTTTGATAGAAGCAAATTGTTTGTAAATGTCAGACGAGCTCCTGCCATGGACCAGGCGCGTGTCATCCCGTATTGCCTGCATGAATGGGTTGTCCGTCGGATGATCAGGGTAAAGTGACTTGCTGCGCTTGCTCTCCTCCAAATTGTGGTTGAAAAGCATGGACCTGCTGCCAAACAGTTTGTCGGACTTGCTGAACAGGTTTGCGTACGAGCCGTCCTCCAGGAAGCGGTCCTTCTCTTTGAGGCTGACGCTGCGTGCCGGTCTGTTGAGGTCGACCTCTTTGGGTTTCTCCAGCATGATGTTGTCGACAGAGTGCTGACGGCTAAGCCGGAGCTTGTTCCTCTTCTGCACGTGAGGCCCGTCTGTCTGGGGCCAGTAATGGCTGAACAAGTCATCTTGCTGCATGCTGGGACTGATCATGGCCTCCTGCAACATCTGATCTTCACTGATGTCATACAGGTTGCACATGTGGACACAGGCCTCGCAGCGGTTGTACGGTGAGCGCATGGGGCCATAGGGTCCTGTCGCATAGTTGGGGACCTTTGACAGGCAACTCCGGCAGTGGGTTTGTTTGTAGCGGTCGTTGCTTTCATGCGGACTGAGGTTCTTGTCCTTTAAGTTGTAATGCTTGTTGAAGACATTGTCTGGCAGGAGGTCCACGTCAGTATGATGGAGCGGGCTGCTGTTCAAATGGATGATGGGCTGGTCGCATTTTCTGTAGTTGTCATTATGGTCAGAGTACATTTCAGGGAAATCCAAATCATCAGCTGCAAGGCCTCTGTTCTCTCTGTAATGCACAGGTTCCGAGTGCAGACTCAGCTCCCGTTCAGAGTCTATGGTGTAGATTTTTTCTCGTCCTGTTCCGCCCTGCTTATTTTTTAAGTAGGACAGCTCCACTTCGCTGCAATCCCTAGGGTATTTTGACGTCATCGATCTTTTTTTTAAGCTGTCCTTGGGCTTCAGGTGCTTGTTGTTCTCAGGATCCTTGTAAGAGGCGGCTCTGCTCGAGCAGTCAGAGATGTCGGAGTGGGCTGCCTCCTCTGGCAGGTAGCGTTGACTCTTCATGGACAGACGGGGGTCTGGAACCAGCATGTCGGGTGTCTGGCTTTGTCTTAATGTATCCACAGACTTTTTCCACAGAGCCCTGGGTTTGGCAGCAGTCTGAGCTGCATCTGCACTCATAGCCACCTCGACGGTGTTGGGGTTGGACTCGTTCAGCGTCAGTGGGTGTTGACCTTGGAAGATGTAGTTGTTCAGGTGATCTTTGTGCCGATTAGCCAGGTAGCTCTGGACATCGCTGGAGTCAGCATAGACGTCTTTCTGGGCATAGCTTCGGTTGTCAGTGTAGACAAAGTTCCCTTTCTCCGACATCAGATCCATGATCATGGGTCCGGCTGAGTGCATGAACTCACCACTGCGTTTGGGCGAGTTTACCCTCGAACCACTCAGGTTGGTCATGTTTGTCATCTGCTTGGCTGACTTGATGAGCTTCAGCATGTTGGCCTGAGGGCTAAAATCCAAGTCAGGGGACTTTTTCTTCATATCAATATGGACACCATGAATGCAACTCCAAATACCCTACAAAAAGTAAGAGGGAACATCAACACAATGTCCAAGACAAATAAAAAAAAAAAAAAGAATAAACACTGCTGTCTAGATTTTAAGAAACACAATAAATCAATATTTTAAAAACACTGTTTTCACACTTTTTGCTGATAAATCTGTCAACATTAGATTAGATTAGAATAGATTAGATAAAACTTTATTGATCCCTTTGGGAGGGTTCCCTCAGGGAAACATGTCTTTTCGCAAACTTTTACACTGCATGACCTCAACAGCGTCAGTCAGCCAAGGCCTCCACCTCGTACCAAGCTCCACCAGGAAGTTCTACCAAAACAGAGATCTAACTGCACTTCCGGAAAGAGCTGTAATCTTCATTCAACAGTCTCGAGCCAGGAATGATGAATAATACCTTGTTCTAAACTGAATATCCAGCACCAATCGGTTTGCACTGAGTTCATTTTCCATTCAGATTGAGGCCACATCAGTGAAGAAGGGCGTGTCTGAGTTGGGTGATGAATGGAATGAATGCACTATGCATCCTGTAGCTGTCGCTTGTTTACTTACTGTCTGATGCAGCCACATTCATTCTCCCAATTTATCTACAAACACTGAAGCTGGGGACTAATTTAGAGTTTTGGAAAATTGGGAAAAAAAAATCACTGTATCATGATCAAGAGTTCTTCACAGTGAGAATGTTTTCACCACAAACGCAACATTGTTTTCGACTCATTTTGACTGATACAATACACTCACTGGCCACTTTAATAGGAACATGTTCCTGATTCTAAGATCCCTGTTCTTGGCTGCAGGAGTGGAACCCAATGTGCTCTTCTGTCTGCTGTTGCATGCTGAAATGCTTTTCTGCTCACCACGGTTGTAAAGAGTGATTATACGAGTTACTATATCCTTCTTGGAAAAAAAAAGCTTGGACCACCTCAAATCTGTCCATTTTCTGATCTCTGATCCTCTCTTACTAGCAAGACGTTTGCTTTGTTTCCACCCACAGAACAGTCGCTCACTCACTCGATGTTTGCTTTTTTGTTTTTCGCACCATTCTGTCTGTGTAAACTCTAAAGACTGTTGTTTGTGTGTGAAAACCCCAGGAGATCAGGAGCAGTTTCTGAAATACTCGAACCAACACCCGTGCCACAGTGAAAGAAAGTCACACTTCACTGTGAGATCACAATTTTTCCCATTCTGATGTTTGAACATTGTGAACCTTAACTGAAGCTGTTGATTTGTATCTGCATTAATTTTTTTTTTAATGCGTTGTGCTGCTGTCAAGGGATCGGCTGATTAGAGAACGGCATAAAACAAAACAGCAGGTGGATGGATGGGTGTTTCTAATAAAGTGGCCTGTGAGTGTAAATCCTCCAGCATATAAACTTGCTTTATAAATGTTTTCAGAACCTTGGAATTATAAAGGACCTGACGATTCTTATGACAATTTTTGTGTCAAGTCAGAACTTTTCGCCTTCAGATACTTTTAAGCCGCATGATGATTTTGGTGTAGAAACCGCTTTCATATATTCAGTGCCAATTGCAATTACAAGGTTTTGGTTTACAGTGCTCATGAATACAGTATATAATGAAAAAGAATGAAAGAAGTAGAAAGATTCAGTAATAGTCATTAGCACTATCGTATGCCAATACTTTTACTATCAAATGAGGCAAAACAGCCACATGATGATGCTTCACGAAAACACAAGACATCGTATCTAAACCCAAACTCGCTCTCGGATGTTTTCCTTGACTCCTGTTTGAAATAATAACGTGCTGCATTTATAACGCCGCTTCTAAAGGACATTTTACCACCACCCAGTGGAGGAACGTGTATGTGCCATGAGATCTTTATGCTACCTTTATGCCTCTAACCTTTCTACAAGTTCCCAGGTCAGGTGTTAGGGAAAGTCCTGTTACTCTTGCTTTCAATAAAATCCCTGTGTGTTAATCAGTGGGTGCTGGTGCTGATTTTGGTTGCCTGGGTTTGACCTGGCACTGATCTGATGTGCCGTTGGAAGGCACCAGCAAGACCAACCACAACAAAGCCTAATAAACCAGCAAGCGAGTGATGACTTTCCCCCACGGAAACACTTATAACTACTAAACAGCTGTTGGAGCACACAGGCAAGCTGTTGGCTTTAATTACTAACAGATTTGCCTTTGAACTCGAGCGTTAAGCCATCACTGCTCGCTCTGGTGCAAGAGGAACCACAGACAGTCTGAGGCATGCCAAATGACCATAATAGATGGCTTAAGAATGAAAAAAAAAACAATAGATATAGTTTTTTTTCTGGCCCTGTGATGACCTGGCGACTTGTCCAGGGTGTACCCCACCTTTCGCCCGTACTCAGCTGGGATAGGCTCCAGCTTGCCTGCGACCCTGTAGAACAGGATAAAGCGGCTAGAGATA
>JAODOF010000013.1:1551412-1561662 GCA_027576175.1 Sciades proops | reverse complement strand
GGGAGAACATGCAAACTCCACACAGAAAGGCCCTCGCCGGCCACGGGGCTTGAACCCGGACCTTCTTGCTGTGAGGCAACAGCGCTAACCACTACACCACCGTGCCGCCGATTTGAAATATTATTTTAAAAAATCTGTTACACCTTGATAAAAAAAACTACAAATTACCAATCTAAAAAAATTTAATCTAATCTAATCTAAAAGATAAAAAAATAGTGTGCACTAAGATATGCCCTTTAAATCTCTTACAAAATGAAAATAACAAATTCATTGATAATTAGGAGTTAAGCTGTGTTTGAAAGCAGTTCAGATGAGTGTGTGAGTGTGAGTGAGAGAGAGAGAGAGAGAGAGAGAGAGCAGAGCACTGAGGAAAGGCCATCGATGTCGGCTGGCAGCCTTTCAGACAGTTTGAGTAAGTGTTTTGTGTGGGATGTGTTATCGTGTGTGTGTGTGTAAGATCATGCCCTGCAGCAATGAGCGCTTTCCTCCAGTTTAAAACTGAAGATATCGGTCCCTTTGACTCGGACATCTCTTCTGACTTTATTGTAATTTAGTGATTAAATATGTTTCAAAAAAAGACTCGATGTCGTGTTCATCACATCTCCATCTCAATAATGAAGGACATAAATAACAGTATTTATAAAAATAGACACACAAAAGCCCTTGACATGAGAGCAGGTGTGTGTGTGGGAGTGTAAACAAGTACATCAGGAAATAAATTATTTTTTTCAATAATTCGAGATATATTTAATTATTTTACATACTGTATATAACATTTGCTTTGCTGGTTTTGTCCTTTTCTGATACAAGTTTCCGTTTGGCAAAAAAAAAATAATAATAAATTATGGATCATTAAGTTCTAAATCATTTTCAGAAAAAAAAAAAAGGCAATAGTACAATACCATATTATGGTCAGAAAAATAGTCTGGATTTCTGAGATTAAAGTCATAAATTTCTGAGAAAAAAAACCCCTCAGCTATACTGAGATAACGGTCACATGCTTCCTGGCTGCAGTGCATTCTGGGAAATGTACAGTACTTGAAAACACTCCAGGAGGAAAGATTGTATTTCCTCAAACCTTCGGCTCAGTCATGACATCTGTGGTGTGATTATGTTGATCCAAACTTGCAAAGGGAAGTGATCTGGTTCCTTGACAAAAAAAATACATAAAATAAAGCAAAAAAGAGGTATTTTTCCAGCTGTTGATTTTTTCTCATAAATTTGTGACATTTTATTCTCAGAATTTCTTCAGGATTTTTTTTCTTGCAAATTTATGATTTAATAATCTCAGAGAATTTTTTTTCTCATAAATGTACAACTTTAATCATTGAAATCCTGATATTTTTTATATTATCCGCTCCCTCCGCTCCTTTTTTTTTTTACCTACAATTGCCCTCAAACGCTGCTATACTACAGTGCATCACTTTTTCTTTCACAAAAAAAAGATCACTGAGTCTGGAGTGAAGAAAAATTCTGTATTGCGTGTGTGTGTGTGTAGTGAGTTGTCGGTTGTTAAATGAGGGAGGTTAGCTGGTGATTGGCCTGCTGATTGCTCTGGAAAGAGGGAGGGTCCCTCACCTGTTCCCTCACTAATTATACCTCTCGACTCACATAAACACACACCAAGCTTACAACATCTGCTCTCAGCTTTTCATCAGTTTCTCAGTCCCTCTCTATTTTCTGTCTCTTTTCCTCTTTCTCTCTAATCCCTCTCCATCACCGTGCTCAGAATTGATTAAATAAACAGTGAAATTCAATTATGCTGCCAAAAAAATAAGAAAACGAAAGTCGGTAATCAAGATGCAGGATCCAAGCGGGTTGCGGCTTGGAAAGAAAAGCTGCCATACCAGCGGAAGTGCAGTTGGCATTCTGCGTGTCGCAAAAACTCAAACATTGGCTTCCGAAGCTTTAAATGTAAAAATGAGGATTGAAGTGATGCGTGTTGGAGGCGCTTAAATCATCAGAGCAGCAGTTTGAAGTAAATCATGAAGAGTTGAATGAGATTGCATGTGTTTGGTGACTAAAATTTTCTTTTTCTAAAAAATTTCTCTCAGAAATCTTGTCATGTTAGCGTATTAGCTTCAGAAATTGACTTTCAGTGAAGAGAGAAAGGAATTACGACTTTCAAATCCTCTCAGAAAACCTCGTTTCATTTTGTGTTGGAGAAAAGTGAAGAAAAAAGATATCGTCCAAAATCAAGGACAAAGTGAGAAGGCGGCCATCTTGTTTCCTTCCATTCCACGCCATTTAGGCCCCGCCTCCCAAAGTGAGTAGTTTTGAACTAAAATAGTTCCACTTTCAACTTATATGTGTAAATTCAGACATTTTATTTAAAAAAAAAAACATTTTCAGGTAAATGAAGTGATCTTGATTAACAGGGTTATTTGTATGTGAAACGTATTCCAGTTTATTGTTTAGAAATGGTGTTACGGTTACTACGGCAACGAGCGGCACATGCTCAGAAGCGTTATAGTGATTTGTTCTGTTCCTGGCTCCGCCTCTGTCCAGTCATTACATTGTGTTCACCTTTTTTTATGTTTTCCTCCTTAATTCATTATGTCCATTTATCCCCTGGTCTGTTTCCCGACTCGTGTCTTTACATCCTTGCATTTTGGCTTTTAACATACGTTGTTCACACAAGATGAAAACTTTTCAAATAAACATTAAAGCATTTGAAACATCAAGAACTCATTTCCGACTTTGACTTGACATCGTGCCACACTGAGGCCAAAGTTGATGGATACGAACTGTTCCTGAAATGCGACGAGGGATTAAAGGTCGTGAGTTAATTTTACATCGCTAGTTATTTCAACGAAAACTTTTAGTTTCATTCGAAACTTTGTGCATCGTCAAAGGAGTGTCAATTCTGGAGTCAACAATTTATTTCTGTCACATCTTAAAAATGGATGTAAACGTGCCCTGGTGAGTTTTATCTCCCTTCCGTGAGAGAGAAAGACTTCCTGTGGTGGAAATAAACCCTGTACCGGGGCAGGAAATAACATCACCACTCCGTGATTTGTTGCATGAAATGCTTGAGGACCTGGTGTCGAATAATTAAAGCCCGACAAATAATGTTGATTTGACTGCAGGCTTCTCGACTGACATTAATCAAATATGTCCTTGGAGTTGAACCCGAAAGCGAGCTGTCAATCAATTAAGCTTAGCATCAGTTAGCACTTCAGCTGTGCCCTCAGTCGTTAGTCTTACTGATGGTGCACTAACATTCTCCATGCCTGACCTATCGTGTGTGTGTGTACATGACAGCCATTAGCCTCGGATCCAGTATGAAACCTCAGCAAGATCATTCTGGATAAACTAGCGACAAATCGGTCTGTCAGTCATCGTGTCACAACAAGGATCCGAGAAGCATTTATGATCCCTCGAGGATGGATTTCTGTCAATATTTAATGAGCTGCCGGAGACAGAAATGCGACATAATGAAGTAACCTGACTCTGGGCTCATTCAGTAGAGACGCTGAGGCGTCGGCTCGGTAACCTCTCACTGAGTCAGACTGACGGAAACCATGACAATGTTTATCATCGACTGCAAAGAAAAAAAATCCTTTGTGACTGAAATGACCCTCATAATGAAATGAGACAGTCCTGTCCAACATGTCCACTCTGACGCTCACACTCGCAGGTCGCTCGTCACTTGGAGTTCATCTCTCGTGCCCATGTAACAAATGATCCTGTTGAAACTTCTGGGCGTGGCATATCCAACACTGATTTTTGTTCATTCAGATGAGAAGCAATATTAGCTATATATCTTCTAAAGCTAGCTAAAGCTACATTAGCACAACGAGACGACGGTACGAGCGCAATCTCATTGGTCCGAGGAATCGTAAGAGCCACTTGTTTGGATTTGTTGCTTTAAAGGATGATAGCGAAAGAGCGCGGACTTGAGAATATCCTGAGTGAAGTCGTGGCTCAGTGTCAGTTACGGACTTCAAAGATTAATGATCACGCGTCGCTTTGCTGCTTGTTCATGTGATGCAGGGAAAGATCTGTTGGACTCAAAACATCTGAGAAAGGGTCAGGGTTTGGGGGCATGTCTAACTTTCAAACAGCTTCAAGAAAGAAAATGTAGTTTTTATGCCCAACGTTCTTTATTTACATCCTCAAATTCTCATCCAGCCAATCACTGGGCACGATACATCAATAACATGGGCTCAATTTAGCGTCCAATCATTTCAGTTTAGAATCAAACATTTCAGTTTAGAACCTGATCGTTTCAGTTTAGAACCTGATCGTTTCAGTTTAGAATCTGATCGTTTCAGTTTAGAATCTGATTGTTTCAGTTTTGTGTCTAATCAGTGGGGAGGTCACTGCCCAAGCGATATGTCCTGTCCCGTTCTGTCCCAGGTTTTAGCAACAACCCTCAGCTCACACTCCGGGAGAACTGGTGCAACTGAACTTACTTTCCTTTTCTTGTAGTTTTCTTTTCCTTTAATTGTTGGTACTGCACCCTCTTTCAATATGGGCTTATAGCCAATGCTCCTCAACAGATCAGGGGTTTCGTATGAGTCTTCAGTAAAATGTGCAGAGGAGAGACCACTTCGTAAGTGCCTGATGTGCCCGTGAATTTCTCACAAAACGCATCCAAATCTTTTCAGTTTGAACATTCTTGGACCATGAATGCAACATAAATCCACCTTCGGTCATGTTGCTGCATTGGCCAGCAACACATCTATGTGGCATGGCGATTAGATTAGCTCAAAATGGAGGATCGGAGTTGCGGTCAGCTCTGTATTTTAGTATAGCGGAAATGGTGATGAGACCAATAGACTTCCTGCTGTGACGTCACGGATCTCAAGGTCATTCACTCAGACCGCTACCTATATGGATCATTTTAATCATAAATACTATATTAGATTTATTGTTAGTGCTTAAAACTACTCCTATGCCATTCTTGAGGTTTCAGGCATTTATAAATAAAAAGTGAGGCCATGGTTCTGTGTATATGCTTTAAGCTCACTGTAATAAACCATCAATGTTTGTACATAGTTTTTTTTTTTTTTTTTTTTTAATGTGAGTACTAAAATAAAGAACTATTTGTGTTAAAGTTTGAATTGTTAAATGTGATCTGCTTATAGGAAAACTAGGGCAATGGCTTTCAAATATATTTTGTCATCAGTTTTGTCCCAGCAGTAAACCGACACTTTATCAGTATTGTATTTCATTGTTTTGGTCCTGCTTATCTGAGCTTTGTTGTTTTTAGTTTCAGATTTCAGTATTTTTTTGCCCTGTAAAGTTTTTCTTTTGGTTTCCTGGGTAGAAAGGTTCTGCATCATCTAATATTGATTTACCCTGTAAATGATTACATTCAAACCATTTGCTCTACATTCTTACGTTTTTATACAACATTTTAATGTTCCAAGAGTTTTAAATATCTTTCCCAAGTATTAAAAAAGTAGCAATGTGCACCCCCCCCCGATAATCCAATCTGTAAGTGAAATGAAATATTCCCTTTAGTTTTACTCTGAACAAAATAGTAAAAGGTTATTTTAAAGCACGTACCTCATGTTTCACAGTTGATGTTAAGTTTTGATGTGCCTTGTACTGCACTACATCTTAAGTTTTACTAGCATTATGTATTACGCATTTTGTCACAAAGAAGAGCATAAACTGCATTTGTGTTGAAGTTGGTGTTTGTGTTTTTTCTTTAGGAATGCTCAACTAGAAAGTAATGCTGCTAAACTTGGAAGCAGCCTCCCCGCTGCACGCAAAACTGGCACAACTATCTGTGGGGTTGTGTATAAGGTGACCATTTAATATCTTAAAAACCCTATGCAAAGCTTGCCACCTTAAAGCAGGGTGTCTCCAAAATGCCTTGTATTATGAGTTTTGCTTTCACCCAACTGGTACAGCAACAAATGTGTATGCTGTACTTGCAGTACCAGTCAAAAGTTTTGAACACACTAACTCCTTGTTTTTCTGTATTTTGACTACTTTCTAAAGTGTAGAACAATACTGAAGGCATCAGAAGTATGGATGGCATTATGTGGTAAACAGAGTAAAAAAAAAAAAAAGTGTTATTGTTTTCATATTTAGATTCTTCAAAGTAGCCACAGTTTATAGCTATGTGACAAAAAAAAGAACTTGATGTATCATAAATGATACCACTGAAAAGGGCTTGAAATATATTTAAACAGAATTTCAAAGTTCTTTTTGTGACAATTATGAACAAAGTCATGCCATTTTGAATGTTGAAAAATCTGGCTGGCTAGTTTTGGTCAACTGTTGTACATTTAAAAAAAAAAAGCGATCAGCAAAAGTGTGACCACTTCCCTAGAAAGATATCCATCCATCCATCCATCCATTATCCGAAACTGCTTATCCTGTATAGGGTTGCGGACAAGCTGGAGCCTATCCCAAGTGACTATGGGTGAGAGGTGGGGTACACCCTGGACAAGTCGCCAGGTTATCGCAGGGCTGACACAGAGACAAACAACCATTCACACTCGCGGTCAATTTAGAGCCACCAATTAGCCTAACCACAGTTTTTGGACTGTGGGGGAAACCGGAGCACCCGGAGGAAACCCACACAGACACGGGGAGAACATGCAAAGTCCACACAGAAAGGCCCCCATCGGCCACTGGGCTCGAACCTAGAACCTTCTTGCTGAGAGGAGACAGTGCTAAACACTACACCACCGTGCTGCCAAAAAAAAAATAAAAAATGCAAGTTACAAATTTGAGGGGAAAAGGAAAAACTTACATTAACCTAGTTGCACAAGTATGCACACCCCTTAACTAATACTTGTGAAAACACCTCCATTCATTCATTATGCCACTTATTTGCCAGGGTCATAGGTGAGCTGGAGCCAATCCCAGCTCACGTCAGGCAAGAGGCAGGGTACAGCCAATCTATCGCAGGGCAAACACAGAGACAAACACACTAACAACTGACCTAATCCACGCATCTTTGGACTGTGGGGGGAAACCCACACAGGCACGAGGAGAAGACACTCCATGAGAACAAACTCTGTACAGAAAGGTTCCAGTCAGCCACAAGATTCGCACCCAGAACCTTCTTGCTGTGAGGTGACAATGCTAACCACTACACCACTGTGCTATCCTTTTACTTGTAATACAGCACTCACTCTTTTTGAGTCAGAGTCTACCAACTTAGTACATCTTGATTTAGCAATTTTATTCCACTCTTCCTTGCAAAATGCTCCAGATCTCTCAAATTTTGAGGGGCTCTCCTGTCCACAGCCTTATTCAACTCATGCCACAGGTTTCAGTTTATATCTGGGCTCTGACTGGTCCATTGCAAAACGCTCTTTGTCTGAAGCCATTCCTTTGTTAACTTGAATTTGTACTTCGGTCATTATCAATTTTTTCTTCATCTTCATCTTTCTATCAGAGACTTACAGATTTTGTGCCAAAATATATTGGTATTTGGAGTGGTCCATCATTCCCTCTATCTTGAATAGAGCCCCAGTCCCAGCTGAAGACATATACCAGTCATATACCATGATGCTGGTATGGCATTCGTTGGGTGATAAGATGTCTTGGATTTGTGCTAAACTTCTCTTTTAGGATTATGCCCAAAACATTCTACCTTGGTCTCATCAGACCATAGCACATTTTGCCAGATGGTGCAAGGTGATTAATGCAGGTGTTTTTTTTTTCTTGAGAAATGACTGCCATCTAGCCACCCCACCCTATAGCCCAGACATGTGAAAAATATGAGAAATTGTTGTCACATGCATGGAGTGACTTGCATTTGCCAGATATTCTTGCAGGTCCTTGAATGTTCCTGTAGATCTCTTGGTAGCCTCCATGAAAAGTTTTCTTCTTACCCTTTCATTAATTTTGTAGGGCTGTCCTGTTCTTGGTAAGTCACTGTGGCATCCTGTTTTCTTCACTTGTTGAATATGGCTTTCACAGTGTTCCATGAAAGCCACAGTACATCTACATTATCATCATCATCTGACATCCAGCAGACTGGTGACTTGCAGAAATATCTTTGCCCAGGACTGCCTGTCGGTCATATCTGCCTTGAGGTGATCATTCGGTAGGCCTATGTCCCTTTCAAGTACCATCTTTATAGTGGTATGTGGCCGGCCAACCTTGCGCTTTGCATCAGGCTCCCAGAGCAACACTTGCACCAAAGGTTGGTTGTGCTGCATAATGTGACCGCAACGAGTAAGGCACTGTTTCCTGATGATACAGGAGAGGCAGGGTAAGTTGCCATAGAGCTGGTTGTTAGACCAGCGATCACACCAGGACACGTTTAAGACTCTTTGCAGCATATGAGTATAGGTACCATCCAGGGACTTTTCCTGAGTTTTGGTCAAGGACCAAGATTCTGCGCAAAATAACACTATGGCCTCAACTGACACTTTAAAAACCCTGATCTTAGTTTCCTTATTTGAGTTGTCGAGAGCATGAAGGGGGTTGTTAGTCAAGGGGTTCAGGTGCATCACGTTGGTTTTCTGTGCATTTAACTGGAGGCCAAAAACCTGAGAAGCCAACTCGACACGATGAAGAACAGCCTCGGCAATGTCATGGAGTGTAATGTCTTTGGCAAAGTCAAGGTCAGCAAGGTGGACTGCAGAGTGACAAGAGTTTCATCTGTGCCTTAGGGTTTGGCCATTGGTAGGATTGAGGGCTACATGTAGGGCATAATCCAAGACAATGAAGAGAAAGGGGGCTTGTGGATCCCCTTACAGCATGCCGGAGTTGATGGAAAACTCATTCTTTTCACCATTTGGAGTGACAACAGCAGCTGAGTTGTACATTGTCTTGACAGCTTCTAAAATAGTCAAGGGGATTCTGTATGCACGAAGGATGGACAACATAGTGTCGCATCTGATGGAATCAAATGCCTTTTGGAAATCTAAGAATACTACTGTACCCTCCTTTTGGTGATTCAAAAGCTTTTCAACCATACGTTCAACAGCTAGGCTTTGTGAGGCAGTGGAACACAGTTGACAGAAGCCATTCTGGTTTGGTCACTGTCCATTATGGGCCTAATTCTGTTTAGCAGAAGTCTTTGATAGACTTTAAAGGCCACTTGTGAGAAATAGCTCTGTAGTTATCAAGCAATGACAGGTTACACTTTTTGAGGGTTGGTACCGGTATAACGCCAGCTAGACCCCACTTTTGTGGCCGGTTCCTTGCAAGCTGTCATTGCAGAATATGTAAAGACACTTTCTGATATTAGGAAGTTTCCAAAGCTTGATAGGGAGGCTGTCCAGTCCAGGTGCTTTACTGAGTCTCATTTGTTGTACTGCTGTATCAATCTCAGACTGACTAAATGGACCAGTTTCAATTTTTTCATTAGTTTTGAAGAGTTGAGTGATGTGGACTGGAGTGTCTGACAAGGGATTAGCAGGCGATAGAAGCTTTTGGAAATCTTCTTTCCAAAGGGATAGCCAGTCTTCACCTTGGGCAAAGACTACTTGAGACTGCTACTTAGAAAGTTTCTTCACTAGGTGCAAGGCACTTTTGTCTCTGTCATTTGGTTGCCAGTATTGAATCTTGATAAAATCATACATACTCTTAATTCCTCCTGCATGTCATATGCTGACCGCAATGTGTCTTGTGCAGCCTGTGTAAATTGCACATCGACATCAATGGCCAATTGGCGTGCTTCCCCCACTTCAGGGCATTCTATGGGCCCATTTCCAGTTGAGAGTACACTGTGCACATTTTGGCTTCCGCTTCTCACCGGAGCTTTTTATTTTTCTTTTTTCCCCTTTGTTTTTCTTTTTGTGCTTGTTTGATTTTGTTTGTTCTTTGTTTGAGTGTTCCTTGTTTGAATGTTTTGTCGCCAGGTTGTGGTGTCACTCCAGACCCAGTTTTGGGAGTCGGTTCCCTTCAGGCCTTGGTCCGCCATGCGTGATGCCTGTGTTCCTCACTATGGACTGCAGTGAGCTCATTCCTCTCTAACATCAGGGCTATCCAGCGCTCT
Organism: Sciades proops; assembly: GCA_027576175.1. Lineage (NCBI taxonomy): Eukaryota > Metazoa > Chordata > Actinopteri > Siluriformes > Ariidae > Sciades > Sciades proops. The sequence continues at coordinate 1,551,737 of JAODOF010000013.1, read as the reverse complement.
GTGCAGAGGTGCTTCTGTGCTTGCTTTGTGGATCCATAGCGTGGTGTTCTGGGCAATGTTGCCCGGTGGCATAACAGAAGCTGTGCAGGCAGTGTGAGATATACCTTCATGCACCTTTGGTGGGACTGTGGGCAGCTACACTACTGGAATTACATCCTGACCCTCTTTTGGTGGACTTTTTTTTTTTCTCCTCTAATTGTAAAGTGACCTTGGGTGTGAGAAAGGCGCTATATAAATCTCATCTCATTATCTCTAGCCGCTTTATCCTGTTCTACAGGGTCGCAGGTAAGCTGGAGCCTATCCCAGCTGACTATGGGCGAAAGGC